>JAJEJO010002331.1:0-125195 GCA_020662805.1 Glaucomys volans
TTATTTTTGGAAGGTTCTAAACAACAGTGAGTCTTGTCCATTTGTTTTTTCAAATATATAATCATTTACACATGATCTATCAGTATATCCTAGATAATATCAGAATAACTTAGGAAGAAACATGAAAATATTCTGGTTGACTAAAGGGACTATGAACTGTATTTATTACTCTTTATTAATGTACTTACAGATAAAGCAGTTTATTATCAGGGATGGTAGCAAAATGGAAATGGTGTTGGGATGGTTGTCTTACCCCTGCTGTTGCCTCCCTTACTACTTCAGAGAGGAGAGACTTGGGAGGAAAAGGCTAAATGTAGATGAGAGTGGGTGCTGCCAGTTCTCATTTGCTTCCTAACCCTTTTGCTAATGTGAAAATGTCAGGCCTTTGTTCCCATCTAATTTTAGTACATCCTGGCTAAAAAAATGTTAGGATGATTTCCAACTGTGGAACTTTGAGGGGCGGGTGTGGAGAGGAAGAGTAGAGGAAAGAGCAGTTTATACTCCATATCCGTCTGCCTTTCTGTGACAGCATCTAGCTCTTACTCTGTTGCTTTTGATAATGAAATAAATTTAGATGCGCTGAAGCGGTGATAATTAGGTTTTCTTTACACGTCATTGGTAAGAAGCCTAGTTGGAGTCTGAATGGGGAACATCATAATATGCTATATAATAAAGCATACTGGGCTGAATTTAAGAACTGTATGCAAGTTTTGGAAGGAAGACCTGAGTGAAAACTATATGTTGCATTATACAAATAGAATATTTGAAATTCATTTGTGTTTCAGTATAAACTGCTTTTATGCTCTTGTTTTGAATGAGAATAATTTGTTGATTTTTGAGAAGCGGTCATAAGCAAGAGACACAAGTCTGAGCTATTTATCCCCTCTGCAAACCCCAGTAGGCCTAGAGGAAATCTTTGATTCCATGGAGAGAGCCACTGGGTCAAAAAATTGGTAATATAGTTTGTTGAAGAGGTAGGATAGAATTACATGTGACTTTGTAGTTGGAAATATCAATTATTGTGGTTATTATTTAATTAAAAAGTAATTAACTTAATTAAACAGGGCAGTTCTGAGTATTGGACCTCACTATGATATAAGCTGTCTTTCCCAAAGGTTTGTTCAGTTAGCAAGTTGAGGTTTCCTGTTGGAATCTCTGGATCATAACGATGTAACTAGAAGAGATCATTTGTTAAGTTCATTTGACTAATAATTTGCAACAAATAAAATATTGTTTTCTGAGCTTGGAATTGAATTGATCTGGGTTCTGTCATTTAAATCTGTTAAGTAATAGAATAAATATCAAAGGCAAATGATTAAAAAATACTAGATGGTCATGGGTGGAGTTGTTTCTTCCAACCTCAACCATTTGAGAGGCACAGGCAGGAGGATTGCAAGTTTGAGGCTAGCCTGGGCAACATAGTGAGACCCCTTAAAAAAAAAAAAAAAAAAAAAGAGCCGGACTTGGTGGTGCACGCCTGTAATCCCAGCACTTGGGAGGCCGAGGCAGGAGGATTGCGAGTTCAAAGCCAACCTCAGCAACTTAGCGAGGCCCTAAGCAACTCAGTGAGACCCTGTCTCTAAATAAAATAGAAAATAGGGCTGGGGATGTGGCTCAGTGGTGGAGTGCCCCTGGGTTCAATCCCCAGTACCAAAAAAGAAAGAAAGGAAGGAAGGAAAAGAAATCCACAACTGTTTGGTTCCAAGTGATTAGATTTTGTAAATCATTTTCTTTTTCTGAACTTCACTTTTTCTTTCTGTAAATCAGGAGCTTTCAGTTGGTGATATGTAAAATTCTATACTCCTGCTGCTCAGGTTTTCATAATATAATCCTATAGACTTGGGGGTCTTAACAGAAATTTCTTATAGTTCTGGAGGCTGGAATTCTAGTGTCAAGGTGCTGGCAAGGTATGTTCCATTCTGAAACCTTTTCCCTTGGCTTGTAGGTGGCTGCCATGCCTGTGTGTTCCTGTGACCTGCTTGTGTGTGCTAGTGGGGGAGGGAGAGAGAGAGAAAGTAGGAGTGCACAAACTGGTCTCTCTCTCTTTTTTTTAAGGAGTCTCTTTTTTTTCTTTGCTTTTTTGTAGTTTAGATGGACAGAATTTTTTTGTTTATTTTTATGTGGTGCTGAGGATGGAACCCAGTGCCCCGCACCGCTAGGCAAGCACTGTGCCACTGAGCTACGGCCCCAGCCCACGTCTTCTCTTTTTTTAAGGGCACTAATCTATTCTTCATGACCTCATCTAACCCTAAATTGCTTCACAAATCTCACTTCCAAATATCATCACCTCAGGAGTCAGTACTTCAATATCCAGATTTTGGGGGCTGGGGTTGTGGCTCAGTGGTAGAGCACTTGCCTAGCATGTGTGAGGCACTGTGTTCGAATCTCAGCACCACATATAAATAAATGAATAAAATAAAGGTCTATCAACATCTAAAAAATATTAAAAAAATATCCAGATTTGGGGAGGAAACCATTTAGTCTATAATCTTTGAATATGATCTGAGGTTTAGAAAAAGACCTACAAAATAAATTTCTACTCTGTATGGGGGCATTAAATACTCCATTTTTTGTTAAATGTGACCTGTTAGGTAACTTGATGGCTCTTTTAAACCAAGGTATTTGTATATGAAAAAATACATGTAATAAAATATTTAAAGTGATCAGATGAGTATTTTTCAATCTAAAAAACTCTGTTAAACTTTAGATTTGAGTATTGTCTCTGATATGTATTTGATAATGCAGTTTGTATTCATTTGACCATAGAAATGATTTATCCAGTAAACTAAAAAATTTACATTTTATTTAGTCCACTTTCATTTTATATATAGAAAGAGAGAGATCAAGGGTAAGCCTCGGGAAAATTGTGATAATCTGAAGGATCTCCCCAATTTGGTTCTTCCGTGCCCCAAACACACACAACTGCACACATTCATGGGTAACCTAATCTACTACTAAAGTCCCAGCCTTTGAGACTTCTGCATTCTTATATCACACAGAGATTGTTCTTGAGTCTAGTATGTGGGTCTGCCCTTTTGTACCCTCTACCTCTGCAAGCTTCTGTCAGTTTGTGCTTGGACCTGCTTATCTCCTGGATGAAACTGAAGTATATTATTGCTAGCAAAGTGCCCAGTTGTTTAATAGATACTTAGTTAGGGTTGTTTCCTTTCCATACATTCTTTGAAGTAGCTTGATGGAGTGGAGAGAATCAGTGGTATAGAGCCTTTGCCTAATAAGGTTGTGAATATTAAGTGAGAAAATAGTGTAAAGCAGCTTAGCATGATTCCTAGCACACACACCAGTGCCAAATATTCCTTTCTCCAAGGACCCTTCTTTCCACTGGGGCTAATATGTTGAATTATTTGGAATTTTGCCACCTTGGTTAATATATTCAGTTATGTTGAAAGGCTTCTGTGTTCTGGGTATGATTAAATGAAGATATTAGGAGGAATGATAGATAAGTGAGAGAGAAAATCTTGGAACAGGTGGACTTCTCAAAACTTAAAAAAATCATACTGCAGAGCTCCTGTTCCCCTTGTTTCTAGCGAGGGCTGGCGCTGGCACACCTTTTTAGGCAGCTAAGGAATGGGCACTGCATACCACAGTGCTGGATTTTCAGGTACTTTATGACTTGTTTCAGCAGTGGCTGAGAACACCGCTCAGATTCAGATAATGTGCAGTGATTCATTGTTCGGTAATAGATGTAGTTATGGTGGGGAAAATCTTAATACGATGCATTTGAGTTGAAAAATGGGCAAGGATATGGTGTGTTTTCCTCCATTAGATTTGAGCGCCACGGTGTTTATTCTAGGTGACATCAGACAGGAACCCAGGAGGAGGTCTACAGGTGATCATGTGTTAGGAAGCTGGTAGCATTGGGTTCATTTTATTTTATTTTATTTATTTTTTTATGTTTTCCAATCATTTTATTAGTGCATTATATGTATAGCATTGGGTTTAAATGGGACTTACTGAGTTGGATTTGAGTCTTTCACTGATCAGTTAGGAAGCAGTGGGCTAAGATTTTATAATTTGTTTTCACCTTGCCTCATTCAGATTTGGTTTCTTTGATCTGTGAGTCATGTTTATTTCCCTTGTTGTTATTGCATTAATGCCATTTACACTGGTGTTTTTAAGTTTGATGTTGAGTAATATTTTAAATAGTTTATCTGATTTGTCCTTAGTTTATACTGGAACTGACGGTATAAACATGTAAAAGTATGGTGAACCAGTTGTTTATGCTAGTCTAGAAAACATTTGATTTTCCAATTTATTTCTTTAAACTTTTTATTGTTGGAAGTGAGTATCTCAGTGTCTAGAGTGCCTGGTATGATAGAACTGTTGACCAGAGTGATATTTTTCACTAGTTCCTTCCAAAGAGCTTTAGTCTTTGACTTGGTCTAAGAAAGTTCTATAGATTAGCAATGTAGTGAGGCCTTAGGCAATTTAGTGAGATACAGTCTCAAACTTTAAAAAAAAGGGCTGGGGATGTGGCTCAGTGGTAAAGTGCTTCTGGGTTCAATCCCTGGTACCCCCCATCCCCACCAAAAATAACTAGAATTGTATAGAGATGAGATCAGTAGGGCAATGGACCTCTTTAAAAACAGAATATAATCAGAGCTTCACTTCTTTATATCAGGTGGTTTAATAGTACAGTGGTTAACTAACCTGATTCTGATCACATATAAATTAAAACAAAAGCTCTTTGCTTTTGCTTACCCTAACAGATTAACAAACTGCTGAGGAAAGTTCAGAAATTCCCATGCTAGCTAATAATAATTGCTGTAATCCCAGCAATTTGGGAGGCTGAGGCAGGAGGATCCCTAGTTCAAGGCCATCTTAGCAAGATCCTATCCCAAAATAAAAATGGTTAAAGTTGTAGATGTAGCTCAGTGGTGCCCCAGGGTTCAATCCTCAGTACTGAAAACAAATCAAAACGAAAAAACTAACCTCTTCATATTGTTCCCAAGAATGTTTTCTCTGTTGGAACTATAGACTTATTTTCCCCCTTGTTATTTTATTTTTTAATATTTTTTTAGTTATCAATGGACCTTTATTTACATCGGGTGCTGAGAATTGAACCCAGTGCTCACACGTGCTAGGCAAGTGCTCTACCACTGAGCTATAATGTATCCAGGCCCTCCCACCCCTCATATTTTAAATCCAAAGGATTCAGTTTTTTAGAGTGAGCATTTAAGCTCTGTGAAATCATGAACTGTACCATTCTACCTAATGAAAGTGAAATTTTCATTTTTAGGGAAATAGGATAGCAGTAATTTTAAGCATATCACTAGGGATGAATTTAAAATGAATTTTTCTTGAAGCAGTGATTTGTATGACAGATAGTTGACAGAAAAAGTTTGGGCTTGTATCTCAGATGTGAATTCATCTAAAGAATATTTAAGAAAGAAAGTTGAAATGATTTTCATTTGTAGATGGTAACATAAGCATTTAGCCTAGGTATACAATTGAAATATTTTCTAGATTAATTTGACAGATATACCAATGTGAAAGTAGTGTAACTTTTTTAAAGCTGTTTTTGGTGACATTACTGAGACAAACTAGGTTATAGATGAAGTGATTTTAGAGTCTGCTTCACTTGAGATCATAAACACATCAGCTTTTGAACCTTACTATTAGAATAGTAAAACTGGTTTGGCAAATTTTCATATGTAGATAGTGAAAATCCTTGATTATACTTTTTTTTAACCATGTATAAACTTTCAATGTCTACTTTTTATGCTTGTGTTTTCTTATAGCACATGACCAGTAGATGCTATTAACTTTGCATACAAAGAGATAATATGAAATTGAAATAAGTTTTAACTGTTGCTCTGTTCTTTTTAGCGTACTTTACCCAGAGCTCTTCCATCCAGTGAGTTGCAAGCGTGACATTTGCTGTGTTTTCAGCACCTGCCAACTTGGAAACCAGGGTTTGTGCTCAGGACGTAGGCTTACAACCCACACTTTGTGGTGCACAATGCCGTCCCAGCTGGCATGCTTTCATACCTCAATGGTGCTAGACATTCAGTTACAAAGCTTTGCGGCTTCACATGCTCTGCTTTCAACTCTTATTTTGTATCAAAGGAGTGAGATTGGTATCATTAAATTCACTGTGGTGGTGATTTTTCAATGAAAATAAATTTGCTTTATTTTTGTTCTTGGATCAAAAAGTAATTTTGTCTTCAAGAACCTAAGAGCCTCTTTAAAAAGGTTAAAATTACATGTGTGCCCACGAGTGTGCATGTGTGTATAAGCTGGATCATATATACCTATATATGACATATATCTATGTAAATCTATGTATTTATATATGTGAATGATTCAAGCCAGAGCTATAATTAATTTTCATTGGTTGATATAAAGGACAACAGGAAAGAACAGAAGGATTAGTATGTTATAGTAGATCGGGCTATTAGTTATAGCTGGACATGAATGGGGAAATAAGGACTTGTTTTTATGAATAAGATCTGTATAAAATTACTCCCATGATAGGTTCATTTTTGGCTTCTAGCTATAACCAGAATCTTCATATTTTCCAAAAGAAGTATATTCTACTAACTTATTTTCAGTAGCGAATCTCTTTAAAGGCATTTCAGGTAGATTTGATGATGTCTGTCTTTCCATGATGTATTATAAGCGATTTTAAAAGGTTTTGTTTGAAAAAAGATCTTTTCAGATGTAGAAAGAACAGTGTGAAATGTGAATGACTGGCTTTTAATACAACAGTTGTGACAAAGAGGCAGTGGCTTTTAGAAACTGAATAAAAGGGTTAATACACATGCGTCTGCATAGTGCTCTTGGGCCCAGTGTATAACGTGTTTGACATTTGTTTAGTTCACTTTGTTAGTCTACAAAGAATAGTATGTTATTCTCTCATACCAATTTCTGATTTTCTTAGTGGTGAGCTCTTAAAACCAAGGTACGGAGAGATTTAATGGGGGAATCTGAACATTCACTGGCACTAGCTCTGACTTCAAAGCCTAGCTCTTCTTCATTTGAACATCACATTTATCTGGTTCTAAAGGCATAAAATTAAACACACTAACTGCCTCAGACACTCCTTAGTGCATATCAGAACCCAACCTTTACCCTCCTCTGCACAAATGTGCTTAGGTGAATACTTTTATTAGCTTGTTGATACAAGTTATAGTTGGTTACACCCTATCTTAATAAAATACACCCTTTTCGTCTCCTGTTGCTTAAGAGCTTTAAACGTGGAATGAGAGGCGCTCTCTAATACAGAAAGATGCTCAGTTTCAATCTCCAGGCAGTCTTGAGTGGATATATGATGCATACTGTGCACACAAGCACTCTTCTGTGTGGTAGCCCCAGTGTTTCTGTGCTCTTTCCCTAGGTCTCATAGATTGGTCTTGGAGACTGTAAGTAATCCCTGCAATTTATATGTCACAGGGTGTTCCATGGTCTAATCAGGCTAGTGTTCGTCAGAGATAATGGAAAAGATGTAAGTGATAGTTTTCAGATTATTTATGGATTTATTCTTAAATTGAGGCGAGGATTTGTGTTTAGGTGCCTTATTATGCTCTATCTAAATCTGGTTCTGATTTGGTTGAATGGTAAGAATTGAACAAGGTAGACAGTTGAGGTCCCCCTAGCCACAGATTGCAGTTTGCATGGTTTATAATTCAGAGTTTGGATAACAACCTTTTAGGTAGGATTTTTTTTTTTAAGGGAAAAACTATGAAGATTTAGTACTAAGAAGTATGGGTGTTTTATAGGACTTATTCCAACGTGGGGAGAGTCTATGGTGTGGAAGAGTGACACAGACCTCAGTGTATATATTTTTAGTCTTTGAGGATTCACATTTAGAAGATGTGAAATAGCTATTCATTGAAGTTAACTCAGCTTTTTAAGCAGGAATTTTAGTTCTAAACATCAAGAAAGCCTCAGAACCAGAAAAACAGGCTGCTTTGGGTTGGAAAGAAGGAGTTACAGCAGAGGAGGTACCCATAACCACTGTCCTTGGAATTTTCTGAGATTAACATCATCCTGAAAGCAAAAAGAATAATGGTTGCAATAATTGTTTCCAGGCTCAGGACCCCTGCATCTTGTTTTTTAAGTTGAACCAATGAACTAGTAATTGTAGGAATAAACTGAATGTTTGCCAGCAGGAGTCACTCTAGTCCTCCTAATAAAAAGTTCGCAAATTAAACTATATCCTTAAAGTTCCCAAAGGCTGAGGTGGTAGATACTGTGATAAGATAGCTTTAGGGAAATCCTGTTGTTTTTCCTTATGTGCAGCAGCCCTCTCAATTTAGCCTTGTACCTTCCTTTGTTCATTCCTGGTTCTTGTTTCTTTTTAAATTGGCCCTTCGTACATTTTAAAATAAAAAGTAATATGTATGGGTAAGAATATCAGTATTTTAGTATTCTGCATATTAGCTTATTTCAGTTTCCCTGGATGAACTGATTATATCCTGCATCATAGACTCATATTCTTTCTACTGACTGTTGTCCATCCTAATCTTGTACCAGAATCACTGGAGTGAGCTGTAGTGAGTGTGAAAGGAGATGTTAGCTCATGCTTTTCTGAAAAGAATGGGTCCACTGTGATGACAAGCTGAAATATTTCAGCAATAGCCATGAAATATAATCGTTTCCCAAGTGCACACAAGCTCAAGAAGTTAATTGTTCATTTATGTTTGATACTGGGATTGAAACATTGGATTAAAACCAATTAAATGTTCCTAGAAGCAACAGAAAAGTTTCCTGATTTATGAATAGAACCATTCAAATGGCGCAGACACAATCCATGTAAAGTAATGAGGTGTTTTGTTTTTTTGGCAAAGCAGAACACAAAACAGGCATAGGGAGTTCTTTTTAAAAACGTCTTTAAAAATCTTTTTGGATAAAAGGTCAATAAAATCACATCCATCCGTAGGAAGGAGTAATGGGAAGTCTAGGGCTTCACTCACAAGCAAAACAATCCCCCTCCCCCAGGTGAGCCGCACAATGAAAATACTCTGCTTATTCTATCAGGGTTACATTCCTGAACTTAAGTCAACATCCTAAGTTACAGAGCTAAACATGCTCTGCCTCTGCTTAGCAACCACAAATCCTTCCTTCGCCAGTTGCCTGTATTTTGGATGTGGCTTCTGAAGTACACATTCTTTTATTTCGGTCGCTCCCGGAGTTAGGAAACTAGCGCTTTATGTTCCTTTAAGTGTGACAACACTAAGAGGTCCCTCTCCCTTGCCTCCTGCACACCGCAGAAACGATCGTTTCTTTTCAACCTCAACACCTAACAACCCGGAAGCTGGACCTTCGAAGCCCACGCGGCCCAGTTTTCTTTCTGGCTCCTGCGTGGAGGGCGCGGAGAGAAGCCCGCGGGGATCTTGGTCGCGTAGCTACGGTGGTGGCGCGGCCAGGGCCCGGGGCCACTTCCCGCGTCCCGGGGCCTCGCAGGCGCGAGCTCGGCAAGCGGCGCGCGGCTCAGCTCGCAGGACGCCCTCTAGCCCCGCCGGCGGCGCGCCGCGGCACCCCCACTCTCCGCCCACCGGCGGCTACGCGCACTGCACACTCGCCCGCCGCCGCCGCCGCACGCCGCCCGGCTCCTGCACGCCGCCGCCGCCGCCGCCGCCGCCGAGCGCCCGGGCCCGGGACGCTGCCCGCAGAGCGCCGGGCTGAGTTCACGCAGACGCGGTCGGTCGGCCCCGCGGCGGCGGCGGGCGCGGGCGGCCTGGCCTGGGCGGGTTAAAGGGACGAGTTGCGAACAGTTCAGGAAGTGACAAGTCGATTTCCTCCTCCCCGGGAGCCGCTCGGTACAAAGCGCTCGGCGCCGGCAGGAGAGCGTGCGCGCGGCGGACGCGCGGCGGGCAGCCGGGACGACTTGGCGAGCGCCGGCGTTGACGGTGCGGGGCCCGCTCCCGGAGCGCCCAGCCGCGCACAGTAAGCGACCTAGGGCCGGGCGGCGGCGGCGGCGTCAGGGGGGCTGGCCCGAGCAGAGGTCCCAGAGTGTGCGCCCCGGCGCTGGCTGGAGGGAGCCCGGCTCGCGTGCGCGCTGGGCTTGCCGTTTTCCTTTCCCCTAATATTGTTTTCCCTTTTTTTCTGCCTGGTTTCGCGTTCGCTTTGGGTCGGGTGGTTTCCGCCGGCACCGGGTCTCGCCCTTGGTGCAGGCGTGGGACTTGTCAGCGCGCAGCCAGGGGGACGGGCAAGCCTGGTGGCTGCGGAAAAGTCTGCGCTCCCCCGGCCCGGGCTGCCGCCCCTCTGCATCTTAACTTGAGTCGTGATTCGCCGCAGCAGCGAAGACTCCGAGTCTCGGAGCCGTGCGGCCCCGCTCGCCCCGAAGTTCCGCATCGTTTGCAGACAACTCTTTTGTTCGCGGAAGTTTGCACCCGCCACCCCTGGGATGCGGGCGCTCAGCGACGAGCTCCACGACTGCTGGACTAGCCGGTGCGGTCGTGATGGGGGTGAGAGGGCGAGGGCGTTCTGTCCTGGGAGGGCAAACCCCACGGGGCGCTTACGCCAGAGCTTGTGGGGTGGGGGTCGCCAGTGCTGGCGTGGCTTTTGCACATGGCGAGGAGGGCCGTCAGTCACAGGCACACTGTTCGAGTCACATTTTTGCCAGTCCTTGATTTGCAAGCCTGTGAGAGTCGGATTCCCTATTCGGGCTCTCTCTTGCTGGGGCGGGGACGAAGGAGGGGAGGAAACCCAGAATCCGGGGAGGGTCAGCGGTTTGGGTTGCTCCAAGTGTCCTCTGCACCCCCACCCCATGCCCTTGCCCAGGAACTCCCCACCCTCGCGGACTTGGGGAACAATGCTTGTGGTGTGGAGCTGGGTGCTGGAGCAGCGGTGAGTCGCGTGGGCTGGCTTGCTCGGGGCCTGAGTCTTCGGATGCCCTCTGATGCGGGTCTCCCTTCTTCTTACCGCCCGGGTTCATTAACACGTACTGTACTTAGTACCATGGTGAACAAAGAAAAGCTCTTTGCAGCATTTGATGAATGGGATTCTGCCTCCTATAGGCCACACTCCGAGTCTTCCATACGGTGCAATCCCGACTCGGTGGTGTTGGGAAAGTGGCCCTCGCCGTGGGTTGCATTCCGGGGCTCCTGGGCAGGGCATTTGTGCCGCCGTTGCTGCCGCGGCGGTCGCCTTGCCGTAGCTGGTGCAGATGGAGCCAGGCTGACCGTTGTTCAACAGGAACAAATGTTGTTGAATTGTGTGGTGGAGAAAAGGGACTGTTTTCTATTGACTGCTGCAGGAGTAGGAATGGCATTGTTTATTGGCCTGGGAAGCCAGGCAAGCGTCTTGTGCTGCTTCAACATATTAGCAGACTTTCAAATGACATGCTAGCATATGCGTTCCCAGCAGTCCCCACCGGCTGGATGGGGGATCCCTCCTTCTCCACATTCTGGACTCCACTTTAAAATGTGCTACCTGGTTGGAGAACTTGGGGAGGAATGGAGTCCTCGCACCCTGTGAAACTCACTGTCCTGACTGGGGCCAGGTTTTGGTTGCATTTTAATTCATCCACTTAACTGTAACTTATCTTAGTTACAGTTTTGATACTGTATTGCAGGTCTGGAGATTTTCTTCCTCCTCAGCTATGGACTAGATAAACAGCAAACAGCTACTTGTTCCAGTTGATAGGCCTTCTAGTGGAAGATGGTTTGTGTCTAAGTTCAGGATTGGTAGCTGTGACTTCACGTGGGTAGGTCTAGATGCTGTCACCCATCCTGAGGAGCGAGGAGGCATGTGCTGATCCAGCTTCCAGGGCACTGTTCTAGGCTAGAAATCTAGGGAGAAGCTTGGGGAAGGCCTGTGGTTTTTCTCTCAAGAGCTCATTCAAAGAGCAAGGTGATTTTAAGACCAGTTCAAATAGTTTTGCCCAAGGACTTATTTTCCCTTGAGGTGAGATTGATCTGCAATTATTTTAACATCAAAGACAAATTTAAAATAAAGCTTGCAGTGTCATTGTTACAGAAATGGACTTGAAGGTTGTCCCAACCATGTCAGGACAAAGCAGAGCATTTCACTGTTTTGATGGTAATGTTTTAAATCACTCTCTCTTTTCTGTTTTCAACTTAGGCTATGTTGTGCTTAATGGCATTTTAGAAGTTCATCAGGTTCTTTTGGAAAGAGCCTTAAAATACCTTACTGTCTTCATGGTGGCTGAACTTAATTGACGTTTTACAGGAAGCCCTGGTGCTATTTCCTGGGCTCTTTCTCTGCCCCTTTTTGGTCTTTCTCTCCCCTGCTGCTGATCCTTTCATCATCCCCCAGCCTCCCATTCTTCGAGTTTTGCTAAAACCTGGTGGGTTGGGTGTTCTTGAAGTGTGTCCAGTGAGTGGCCTGGTCCAGGGTGGAAGCTCAGAAAAGGCCAGCGGCTCTCCTCTGTTCAGGAGGCTGGAGAGGGAGCCTTCAGTGCTGGGAGCTGGCAGCAGGGGACGCTGAGGAGCAGCGAGGTGTCTGCAGAGCTCTTTAAAAAAGCAGACCCTTAGGGAGACCAGAAGAGTAGAGGAAAGGGATCACTGGGGGGAGGGAGGAGAGAAGGGAACTGGAAAATACTGGGAACATTAGCCAAATTATACTGTTATATCGTGTGCATGAACGAATGTGTGACAACGAATCCCACTTTTATGTGTCATTATAATGCACCAATAAAAATGTGGAGGGAAAAAAGTACACTCTTCTCACCGTAGTTCCACCGGTGGGCACTGAAGACTGAGTGTCAGGCCCACCTTCAGGCCAGTTGATGCAGGCAGTGTGACTTGGATTGTATACTACTTGGAAAATTTCTTGTTCTTGCCCTTAAAAAAGAAAAAGACTGAAATAAGCAAATACTCAGATCCGCACAACCCCCATCATTACCACCACCATGCACACCTCTCTGATGTGTAATAAAAGAAACCTGCAGGCATAATTTGTTATGTAATATGCTGATAATACAAGTTTCGGTTTTAGATGGAAACCAGATGTGGAGGGACTCTCTTAATTGATCCAGCAAGGGGGAGATGTTAATAGATGAACTCGGCCCTGCAAAACCTAAAGGTGGTTTGTTTTTGTTTTTGTTTTAAGAGGCCAGCCCAGCCTCAGAGCATTTCGGAGGTCTGTGCCTCTCAGCTTCTGCTGTGCTGCAGCTGTCCTTTCTGTCAGACTCCTCCTCTCCTGAAAGAGCCGGTTTGTTGCCAACTCCAGGCACATGGCTGGCTCTGGTGGGGCTCAGCGCAGCTTAGCTCTGCTGGGCTCCACTCCTCCCAGCCTGGTCCAGCTGCTGCCCTGTTCTCCACCCAACAAACCAGGGCCTGCCTGAGGGACTTGGGTGCTGTAAGGAATGTTGACTGGTCTCCCTGGACTCCTTTTTAAAACATCTGATCATCCAGGGAGAGTTTGTTTAAACTTGTTCAATGAATACACTTTTCCAGAAATCACCAACTCTCCTTTTTACTTTGTTTCCTGCCCAACTTTATGAAGATTCATATACATGTATATATGCTTTGGTGAGGAGGTAACCAGGCTTGAATCCAGAGGCGCTTGACCACTGAGCCACATGTCCAGTCCTTTTATCTTTCATTTTGAACAGGGTCTCACTAAATTGCTCAGGCCTCCCTAAGTTGCTGAGGCTCAACTGGAACTTGCTGTCGTCCTGCCTGAGCTTCCCGAGTCACTGGGATTCCATTTGTGCACCACTGTGCCCAGCTATGACGGTTCATTCTACACACCCATTCTACACACCGTCACCTTTACCGTCACCCAGGGTTGCGCTGGGATAGCTGACTCCATTAACAGTAGTTTCATTTCGTGCTGGGATGTGAACTTTGGAAACAAACCCAGAGTCTTAGATATGCTGATGTGCCCTGAGACTTGCTTAGAAAATTTTTGTTTTAGTGCAGTTTACATTAACATGATTAATGACCACGCCACTGAAGTCTATATTCAAGAGCAATTTACAGTCCCCCAGGGTTCTTCTTATGGTAAAGTAATTTTCTTTGCCAAACAACATTGTTTTAAGGTAACTTCTTTGATTCTTAATCCAAACCTCCTGTGCATGTGGTTTTGGGTCAAGGTTGGGGCTTTGGAAGTTAGGGGTTGTGGTTTTGGTGGTGCCTTTCCTAACCTTACCAAACTCTGGCCAGAGGGAACCTGGATTCTTTTCTAAGAAAGTTTTCTGAGATCCTGAGCAGCATTTGGTGCAGTGCCTGTTTAGCATAGGAGGAAATATCCAGAGGAAACTTGGCTTTAGGGTGTCTTGGAGGGGATGCTGGGAGCCTGGAGCTGAGGACACATTTTTTTCCTTGAAGGGACTTGGAGATGCTTGAGCTTTTCTGAAAAATAGAGATGTCCTTGTTTTTTTTTTTTTTTTTTTTTTTTTATTTTTTTTTTTTTTATTGTTGTTGTTAAATGTAGGTTGATTGAGAAGGGAAATGCTGATGGGTGGGTCTGAAAGCAGCCTTAGGAACCCGAGAAAATAAAAACACATTTGAAGGACTCTGGAAGATTTTGCATTTCAAAGGGTCTACCTTGTAGACTTTCACATCACGTCAGGGGTTACAGAGAAGTGTGACAGGCACCCCCCCTTCTTCAACCATTCTCCCTCTCTCCTGCTGTGGGGGCTGCAGGGGAGGCTGCCTTTTTGCATGGGGGATGGGTGTAGCTTGGCCAGACCATGCAGTGAAATCCTGCAAGCAAGAGTACCTCTTAGGCATCTGTGGTCTCTGGAAGGACTTTTTCCAGGGTGCCACTCAGGAAGAAGAAGGCAAATCATGTTGGTAAACAGCTCATTTGACCCCAGAGTGTGGTAGCAGGCCAACTCCTGACTTGTCCGCTCGCTCTTTTCATTCTCCTGTTAAACAAAGGAACATTTTCCTCCTGCCTTGGAGTGATGTGGCTTCCAAGGATTTAGCCCGAATGGGCACCATTTTTTAAGGACTCATAGCAGCACCCACTGGTTCTTGAAGGCGTTGCCTGGGACTGGGGCTTTGATACACTCCTAATTTTCAAAGCCAGCCTGCAATTAAACCTGAAGAAACTGAGGCTCAGAGTGGTCAAGTAACTGGCCTAATGCCGCACAGCTGGAAGGCAGAGAAGCCAGTAGTTCTATCTGGGTCTGTCTGGCTTCAGAGTCTGCTTGCTCTCCTAAGCCATGCTATCATGTGGGGTGTTCATAAGATAGAGGCACTAGGTTCTGTTTTATCTCAAAGCATAAATTTTGTTTAGTCTTGTTAACACCGCAGGGAAACTTAGAAATTTTAACTGCCTTTTCTCTCTGCCTCTCCCTTTCCTATGGCTTTTTTTTCCTTTTTTCTTTTTTCAGAGTGATTGAATTCTTTATCTTCTGCAGGACCAAAGGCATTGCCTCAACTGGGGAGACTGAAATGTTTTGCTTTATCCTTACAAAAGACAGATTCACAAGAAAATATAATTATTCCCAGTGACCTTCTGGGGGAAACAGGAAATAAATCTGGCAGCTCTCTAGAAACATCACCATTTATTCAGATTCCATTTTCTATTCAAAGAGATTGTTAAAAGAGTTTCCAGCTTCTTTTTTTTCCATTTGTAATTCAGACATCTAAATTATGTTGTGGTGTTTGCCACCCCAAGTTTGTACAGTATCACATTTTATTTACATGCCTAAAGTAATCAAATAACTACACACAGTTGTTTATCTTTCAGCATGGGGGAACTTGGTACGCCCCAGCCAGGACTGAACAGAGGCCTTGCACTGTCTCAGACAGATGGTTCTTTGCAGATTGGTCCTGGTTGGTGTGTTGTCTCAAGGTGGGGAGGGGTGGGCAGAGTGAGGCTACCCATCTCAAGCAAGGGCTGCTTGCCTGGGTCTGCTGTCTTTTCTGTTTCTAAGGAGTTTATGGGGCAAGGCTGGGGCCCCTGTGCTCTGGGTTTCTAGAAACTAGAACAGTGGTTCTCAACCTTGGCTGCATATGAGAGTTTCTGGAGAAGATTTAAAAAAAATCTGGTTGCCCAGACTTTATCCAGGACCAATTACATCTCAACATCAAAGAGAGAGGGTAGGACCCAAATATTGGTATCTCTAATGTTCCTGAGTTGATTCTAAGGGCCAAGGGCTGGAATAGACCCCAGCATACCTGGTTTTCCTTTGTAGGGGTTTGGGGACCTTCCTGTGAAAGAGTGGAGCAGACCTTTTAGATTTCCTGCTGCCACCATGTCTTGGTGAAGGAGGATCTGAAAGGGACCCACCCCTGGGCGAAGCACCAGCTGTGGGAATCATTTAGGTAATCCTGCTTCTGGGCCAGGACATGGGCAGCACACACGCTTCAGCGCAGCCTCGGAGCCAGCTTTTCTGTAGCAGTTGCTGCTCAGGCTGCTCTCTTGGGCAGTTCTACAGGCCTGCCTCCCCACCATCTTGGGGCTTGGAGGTTTGGCACGTGGTCTACCATGGGGCTTAGCAGAGCTAAGATGTAGTTTGGGTCTAGGGTGCATCTTGATGCTTCTCCATGAGTGATTGGTTCTTTTCACCTAGATTTGCAAGTGAGTCACTCTGTCAGCCACTTGGTTATACCTGGCAGCTTGGAACTGTCCTCCCACAGACTGACTAGGGGTTGCATTTCATAGAATCGTGTTTAGAGTAGCCAGGGCCTTGGCGAGCCAGAGCTTCTCTGCCCTGCTGATGAAAGCTGCTGATAAAAACTTGTGGAAGAGAGATCCAATTCCCAAGGGACCAGGGAACGCTCCCAAGGTCGCATGCCATTGCTTAGAAGGGCACACTAGGTTCCCTGAGTCCTTGATCTCCTGAGTTCTCCAGGTGTGGGACCTCATTCCACCTTGTAGGATGGTCTGCTTTTGCACAGACTAGCAGGTGAACTGAATCAGCATTGAGAATTCTTTAGTCAAGGGAAAAATGTGCTCAGTGACTCTTGGGTGACTCTGGCAGCCCCTGCCATTCTTGCCCTCCTCCACTGAGGCGTGCTCCGGGCCCCTGTAGTTATTGAAAGCTTAGGCTGAGACTCTGCTTCCCCTGCTGCAGGATGGCCAGATGGAACGTGCAGAAATCCTGCGGGGCAGGCTCAGGGAAGAAGGTGGTGGATCTGCCAAGTCTGTGCCTGGGCTCCTCTGTGCCCTCATGGATGCTGGGGAGTAGATAGGGCTCTTCCCCCTGCCAGGAGGTGGGTTTGGGCAGGCAAGGGAAGGGAGAGTTGTTATTTTTTCCAGGTCTGTTATTCCCACACTTGTCCAGCAGATGTTGATGGGGCCCCACTCAGTGTCTGGCAGGCAGTGGGCACTTTGTGTCCCTGCTTCACTGGCTTCTGGGCTCAGCCGTGCCAAGGGACACCCCATTTTGTTGCTGAAGGCACTGTTGCTCAGAGACATTACCTAGTGCCATGGCCTTTGACCTCAGTCCTGTGTTCTTCCCACTATGCCACACTGCCTCTTCAGTGTCTCCCAGCACTGAGGTGGCAGGCTTCCTGCAGTGAGCAGTGGGGGTCACCCCATCACCCTGTGGATGTTCCCTGGTGACAGCTGATCTGGCACCGTGTTGCTGCTTGCAGGACAGGGCTTGGGCGGCTGGGCTCAGGGCCTCCTAGGTGGGCCTCCAGCTCCTGGAGAACTGGGCCTCTCTGGGGCCTCTGTGTGTCCTGGCAGTTCCCGGCATAGAGGAGGTGGCTTGTGCAGGTTGCTGCTGCTTTCTGCCCTGTCCGCCTCACCCCATGGAGGCCACCTTCTCTCCCGGGTTACCTCCTGGCTGAAGCCTGAAGCGCCCTGCTGGACAAAGCGCAGCTGGGAGAGGCCTCTGCCGCGCCTGGAATTCCCCTCGCTCTGGCATTCACGTTGGCCAGGGGCCGGGAGTGCAGGGAGGTTCTATCTGCCGGCTGGGAGCAGCCTCTCTGGCATGTTTGGAGGTGGAAAGACAACGTCCTCTGCAGCCGGCACCTCTGTGCTCTTGGTGAGGAGAGGGAGCCTGTCTCCTGGTGACAGGGTGGGGTGGTTGGAGGGAGGTGTGGTATGTTGAATGCAGGGGAGCCCCTCTGGCATGGTGGGGGCTGGGCCCTGGGAACCACTCTCCCTGGACTCCCTCTGGCAGTCAGATGATTGAATTTCCCAGAAGGTAGTGGGTATAACGGTGCTTGCTCCCTGGACCTAATTTGCCCTGGGCCTCAGGTGCTCACCCCACTGGCCCTCTTCCTGGTGTTCTCAGGGGCGTCACTCAAGAGTTGGAGAAGCCGCTCGCAAAGAGCAAGGTGCCATGCAGAGGAAGTGAGGTAGGAGATGAGGATGACGGACACAGGTTCTGCGGTGAGGTCGAGGCAGCCTGCATGCTAACAAGGGCCTTCCTGTGCTGCAGGAAATACGGGGATTGTTCAGCATCACGGAGGAGCTTGGGCCAGGAGACCCAATTCCACATGCTGTAGGGCAAAGGCGACTTTCAGCTCTGGAGTCAGTGCCTGGCTTCAGATCTGCCCTTTACTGACCATGTGCCCTCAGCAGGCGATGTCGCCTTAGGTGTGGCTTCCTATATTTGGACTGTGATGACACTGAGAGCACTTATCCCATGGGTTTGGGGCACGTGTGTGTCCACAGGTGGGAATTCTTAGAGCCCAGTGGCCATTAGTGCTACTTGGGGCACAGATGGTGGGCTCCTAAGCTCAGTTGCGGGAGGACACAGGACAGAGCAGAGGGACTCACTCTTGAGCCGAGCCTGTCTGGGTGGTTCGGCTGAGGGACAGCCTTTGCTCCCTGGCAAGTTATATTCTCAGATGGCTTATGATTTTTTTGGAAGAAAGGGTTGAAGGTTTGTGTTGTAATTTAGTTTGTAGTGTATTTTTTAACAGAAGTTAAGACTGGTGAAATCTTTTAAGCTTTCTTTTTAGCAAACTAAATCTTTGTTTACCAAAAGTGATTTAGTTTGGCCCATAGAAAATTAAATGTGTGTATGGATCGCAATGTGGCCTCTGAATCTTGGCTCTGCTCTGGCAACTTCCATGAGTGAATTCTCTGGAAATCTTTTTTTTTTTCAATTTTTTTTTTGAACCAGGGTGTGAACTCAGGGGCACTCGACCACTGAGCCACATCCCCAGCCCTATTTTGTATTTTATTTAGAGACAGGGTCTCACTGAGTTGCTTAGGGCCTCGCTAAGTTGCTGAGGCTGACTTTGAACCCACGATCCTCCTGCCTCAACCTCCCGAGTTGCTGGGATTACAGGCATGCGCCTCCACGCCCGGCTTCTGGAAATCTTTATGGCTGCACCCAGCAGGACTAGGGTGCAGGGGCCACTTAACCATCTCTGGGTTTTCTTGAGAGTCTCTGCAGCGGATGTCTTTGTCATTTGGCCCCTCTTTTCTGGTTGGGGCACTGCCTTGGACAACTCTAGTGAGCATCCTTGTAGTTCAGGTGATGTGGCTGCTGCTGGGGTGCCATCCACAGATCCACGTGGGGTAAGATCTGGCTACTCTGGACCCCAGCACCTGAGCATGGCCACGCTCTCCTCACAGAGCGAGAGCTTACCTAAACTCATCATGACTTTTCAAAGAAGTCTTTGGCCAAATGACAGAGGACAGGGCCTGTCGCCCCCAGTGGTGTCTGGGTTTCTCTTGGCACAGCCTGACAATTGTGTCTGCCTCTGCCTTCTGCATCTTGTGAGCGTTGCTCCTTGCCTGCACTGGCCCAGTGTCTTGTGGGGTAAGCAGGAGGTGCAGTCTTGATGCATAAGATTTCCTGCTGGACTTGGGGCACCATTGTGGAGGGACCCCTTGGTATAGGAAAACTTGATATTCCTTACTGGGTCCTATGAGGGGACTCTGGTTTCAGGCTGTGATGACCCTTTTCCCTAAGGGGCTGTGGCCTTAGCCCTCTCCAGAGGGCCACAAAGGTGGCTGGGCTTGGGTGGCTTTGACACAGACCCATTATTGGGTAATTTAGCCATGAAACTTTCTGATGGGCTTTCGGAGAGGTAACTGAGACATCCAGGCTGCCTCTGGTTCAGTGGATGTGACAGCTCGTCTGCCGAGTCGAGATGCCCTCTTCAGGAGTGTCGTCGCTCTTTTGTGGTGAGCACGGGCCTCATCTGCCATGGTGGTCCCCTGGCTTGCCTCAGTTCTCCAGGAGTACATGCCGCTGGGTCAGACCTTTCCTGAGGCCTGAAGAGCCTGGAGATGAAGAAACAAATCCCATTTGCAAGGTGCTCCTGGGCTGTGCTCTGGATGATCAGACTCGTCCGTCTCGGAGCGCCTGCTGTGCGCCTCGTGGTGTGCTGAGTGCAGGCAGGCGAGTGACAGCAGACCCCGTGGAAGCCATGGGAAGGCCTCCTGAGCGAGGCTCCAGGAAGGAGGGCGGGAAGGCTTTCTGGAGGAGACAACACAGGTCCGAGTCTTGAGGAATGAGCAGGGATCAGAGAGATGC
The DNA here is from genome assembly GCA_020662805.1 of Glaucomys volans. Lineage (NCBI taxonomy): Eukaryota > Metazoa > Chordata > Mammalia > Rodentia > Sciuridae > Glaucomys > Glaucomys volans. The sequence goes on from JAJEJO010002331.1 coordinate 20,336, forward strand.
AGAATGGAGAGGAGATAGTCACACTTGAAGAGCAGTGTGCAAATATACAGTGATGTGAGAATGTCTCTTGGGGCCTGAGGGGCGTCTTGGCACGTGGATGAGAAGCATGCAGATGGGGGAGCTAAGCTGGTCAGGGTCAGGGTGGTAGCGGAGTGGAGGTAAAGGAGTCTGGACTTGAACCCTGAAGTTTGGACTAGAGCTGGGCCATGGTGTGCTGGTGCTTGCAATTTAGAAGGCTCAGCATTTGAGAGCAGAACAGCTTTGGAGCAACTTAGAAGCCACTGTGTGACCTGGGAGAGTGATGGCTGACAAGGGCAGGGGGAGGGTCATGGCCAGGGCTGAGCAGCAGTCAGCCAGCTGGTGCGGGAGTGAAAGGAAGGCAGAAGGAGTCAGTCTTTTCCAGTGGACCTCCCTAGAGGCCATCTTTCCTGTGATACTGGCCAGGGGCCCAGCCCTTTTGACCTTGGAGTGACTTCTTAGGAGGAGTATGAGACTAGCTCCTGAGGGTGGGATTTTCATCCAGGACCACCTGCTAGGCCAAATTGATGTGATCTTTGTATATTTTTAGTTGCAACTGGCCTTCAGCAAGGGCACCCGGGATTCCCAGGAACACCCACATCTCTTGCCCATGCCTGTACTGGAGCTACAGGAGTCAAAAGGAACAGGAATTCTGGCATGGCAGGAGTTGAAGAGGTCTGATTGATTGTAAAACTACCTTTCCTTCTTCCTTAAAGGAAAACAGTATCCAGCCATGTTTGTGTGATTGAAAAGGAGCTTCAGAACCCCCTGGGCTCTGTCGTAGCGTGTTCTCCAAGGGTGGGGGAAGTTGCTGACATAGACACTTGAGAATGGCCTGCCTGGGTCACCTGACTGCTGGTGGCTGGCACTCCTGAGGCCTCACTGCCCTCAGATGCCAGCCCAGATTCCAGGCCCAGTTGAATGTGTGGCACATGACTCAGGCTTGGAGAAGGAGAAATAGGAAAATAATGAGGCTTCGAAGGGCATAGCTGGGGGCAGCAGTCTGTCTCGGCCTCCTGGGCGACATTTCTAAGCCCTGTAGGTCTGCTCGTTGACATTCACTCCTGCGGAGGGAAGGAAGTTGGTTAAGTGTGCACGTGGGCCTCATCTTGCCAGCGGGCCTCCTGTTCACCTCCTTCCCCTGGAGGTTAGCCAGGGCCTTCACCTCTTAGAAAGAAAAGTACAAGAGGGGTTGGGCCTGGCTGGGTCTAAATAGGCCAAAGGGTGAACTGCAGACTGGAGTGAGAAGTGACTCGGCCAGAGATGGGAGCACGACCCGGTGGAGGTCGGTCCCCGGCTGCTGAGTGAGCAGTGTCTGCAGGTGAATGAGTTTGCACTTGCTTCGGGGGATTTTTTTTCTTTTTCTTTCTCTGTCTCTGTCTCTCTTGCTCTCTCTTTTTTAAGCTTGTGTGAGGTTCAGGCATGTCCTTGTGGATTACTGAAATGGCTCCAGGAAGTCACTATTATGGGACACTGTACTTTGGCACTGCAGCGTCTCCACAGCATGGCTGGCAGGTGTCTGTTCACCTGCAGGGTACTCAGGCCTGTCAGCTTCCTGCCCAGCTTCCAACCAGTGTGAAAATGCCCGGCACAGCCTGTGAGAGAACAACCACGCACAGCCACTCCTGCCCAGTTGCTGGGGACCATTGCCTGAGGGAGACCAGGTGATGTTCCTTCTAATAGGCAGTGAGTGGCATGGCCAGGCTTCAGATGCCCCTGGAGACAGAGGCCTAGTTTTCTGCCCTGAGCTGTGGCTGAGGAGGGAGCTGGGGCTCAGGTGTTGCTCCCTGTCAGCCCGGGTGCCCACTTCCTATTTGACCTTTGCTCAGCTTTTGGCCCAGCCCCTGGGGCTGCTGGAGCCAGCATGGTGGTCATGGCCTTGGTATCTTAGGTCCTGGAGAAGTACATGGCAACCCTGAGTGTCCTCTGCTGTGCTGGGGATGGTCTTGGCAGATGGGGCTGAGGAGAAGGGAGGCAATCTGGTGTCTTTCTGGGCAGGCACCATGTCATGCTCAGTAGAGGAGGAGTCCAGTCTCCATCCATTTGTCTGAGCCTGCTCACGTGTGGTCTCTAGAGCTCCGGGAGGAAACGCGGAGAGTGTCTCTTTTTAGCTCCCCTCACCAAGGTAGGGGTAGTGGAGTCCTCTTGGGGCAGCAGGCTTTACACGGCTCTCCAGCGCACCAGGCCTTGTAGAACCCTGCCTGGTGGAGGGGGCCACCTCGTGCAGTGTGCTCCTGTGGTTACTGGAGGTGCCATGGGGCCCAGAACAAGAACTGGGAGAGCTCAGTGTCTTAAATCCCTTAAGAAATGGTTGATTTTGTGTTTCTTAATGACTTCCCCTACAGAAGAAGCCACTTAACAGTACGAGGCAGTAAAGTGAGTGCACACAGTCAGGCAGAATCCTGGGGAGGGTGACATCATTTGGAGAAGAGCGGAAGAGGGAGCCCAGCATGGAACCAAGAAGTAGGAGTGCAGCCCTATTTTTCCTGTCCTGTCCCTTGATTGTGTCTGACTGTGACCTAGCTGCTTCACTTTTTGAGCTTCAGGTGCCTCGTCTGTGGACTGGGACTAGTGGTACCTACTTCACGGCACTGGGGAAATACAAAGGAGAGTCAGAGCAAGTAGAGCCCAGGACTTTCTGTTTTCATCGCCTCTACAAGTACTTTTTTTCTTTTTTCTTTTTTTTGCGGTGCTGGGGATTGAACCCAGGGCCTTCTGCTTGTCAGGCAAGCACTCTACCAACTGAGCTGTATCCCTAGCCCTCCAAGTACTTTTGAACGTCCACTGTGTGCTAAGGGTGTTGCAGACTTCTCATTTAACTCTTACAACCACCTTAAGTGAATACTGCAATTGCTTGTGTTTTGGTGGTCCTGGGGCATCTTGCATGCTGAGCTTGTGCCCTACCTACCATTGCGCCACACCTCCTGGCCCTTTTTCTCCCTTTTTAAGTGAAGAATTTGAGGTTCAGTAAGATGCCCAAGGACATCCAGCTGATTGAAAGTAGTTCTGGGATTTCAATTGCGACTCCCCTCTCAGGAGTAAGTTATGTTGGTGCACAGCTACACCCATGAGTGTGCACAGTGCCTGTGGCTGCCTTGACACCACAGTGGCAGAGTTTGTAGACCAAATGGTCTACAAAACCTGAAATATTTACTCCCTGGATCTTTACAGAAAAAAAATGTACTGACCACTTCTTTATATGCATCCTCTGGACTCCAGACAGAGGCTGCTCAGTGTGGCAGCTGCTAGATGCGTGGAGCTATTTAAATTTATACTAATAAGTGACATTTGAAATCTAGTTCTTCAGCTGCACTGGCACATGTCAAGTGCTCAGTAACTGCTGCATGGACATGTTTGGACAGTGCAGATATGGAACCTTGGCTCCACTGTCAAACGTCCCATTGGGCTGGAGGGCTTTGGGCTGGCTTCTAAGGTGTGGGGAAATCCAAGTTTGAGAGACCCAGAAGTTCAGAAGAGGCACTCTGATGAAAGAAAGGACATTGGAGCTTTGTTTGACTCTGAGGGGATGGAGAGATATCTGTTGTGGCAAAGGGAACCTGGGCCTGACTTGATAAGCTGCCTCCAGACCTTCTGTGTGACCCCGTGAGCAGACCACTGCCCTGCAGCTCTTCAGCCTGTGACCCCAGCTCCCTTCTGGTTCTGAGCTCCCTGGGGCCCTTGGCCTCTAGCTCTGTTGTGTCTAGCCCCCATGTGTAGGTTGTATGCGAGGCCCTGTGGAAATCTGCAGAAATCTGCTTTCCTGTATTTTGATCCTATTCTGTTCTGGACCATTTGGACCTGACAGACGTATCACTGTTCCTATGTGCTGGGGTGGGAAGATTTTGATCTGATGCAGTGGCCATCTTTTCCATGGGCAGCAGATAAGGAACAGCTTTATTCACTCAAAACAGTGGCTCCTGTGTAGCATGAGGAAGGAGGATGTGTTCTAGGTCTTTCATCTAGCTAATGTCATGTGGTTCTCCTTAAAATGCTGTCATCAGCAAACACTGATGCAGTTTGGTGAGTTGCTTGGAGCTGGGCTAAACTGGAACTCTTGTCTTGCTTGGCCCAAATAAGCCTGCAATGGGACTCTCCTGGGAAGCCAGTCAGGGGCAGTGTCATTTGGAGGTGTAAAGGCACACATGGAGAGCATGGATCTCCAGTACCAGATCCATCTCCCCACCCTTACACACGCTGTGACAGCGTGGAGGGAAGCTTTGTGACTGCTTGTACCAGCTGGTCATGTCCAGGCTGGCTGCACTGGCATCCCTGAGATGTGGTGCTAGGAGTCCACTCTACAGGAATTTACTTCTTAGCCAGTGCCCACTACCTTTATATCAGGATGAAAATATTTGTAAAATGCAAAAATACCTTGCCGGGAAGACTTTTCAGGACTAGGTCAGAGTGAAAAAAGGAGAAAACCAGATAAGCCTGGTAAATCTACCCCAGAATAGTTGCATGGAAGAAATGCCTGGTAAGGAGGAAGTTGGGGTTAGGAGGATGGACGTGGAAGCATTTTTTTCCTTCATGCTTTAAAAGGGGAAATGGCCCTGGAAGGCCGGACTTGATTGCATGTCTGCCCCGATTCCCTCTGCACCTTTGACATTCTCCTTGCTTCCAGCTGGCCACTCCCAGAGTGGTCTCCTCTGCCTTCCTCCTTTATCTGCTTTTGGATGGTGAGATCATGGCAGATCAGGCTGTGCCTGGAATTGATCACTGCTGTTCCAGCACTCAAAAAGGGGGGCCAGTTCTGTGTATCCCCAAAGAACCCTGGTACAAATAGGTGTGGAAATGTCCTGTTTTTCACTTGGAAAGCAGGCATCTATTGAGCACCTGCTGTCTGCCACACTTTATATACATTTTTTTAATCAGATTGTTTCTTGTTCATCTGTTGGTAACTAGCCTCCCTTTACAGGGAAGGAACTGAGCTTGAGCCATGTCCCTGATGCCTGGCTTGGAACCCAGCTTTCCTCTGCTCCAAAGTCTTCCTCCTACCCAGTTTTGTCCCCAGTTGTGCACCAAGCTGCTCTTTGAAAGAGAAATTTCTTACTCTTCTGGATGGGTTCCTCAGTCACATTTTTATCCTGGCCTGTGGGCAGAGAAGTAGGTTGCTCTCTGTGGGGTGACATTTAAGAAAGCCATCGAACTTTCCCTTTGAATGTGTTGTTATGGTACAAGAAGTCTTCATTTGTCCTGAGCTATTTTGAAATAAAAGGCAGGAAACTCCCCTCTTGTTTCTATATCTTGCATAGAAGTCATCAAAACAGCATCCTCTGTTCTGTGCAGTAGTGAGCAAGGAAGCAGCTGTTCTGTTCATGATGACCCGACCAGAACTGGCAGTCTGGAGGTGTCAGGGAGCCAGGATTGTCTGTTCCATCTGCTGAGTTTACTTGCATTTGTTTAAAGTATTTGGCATGGAAACTCTTTCCTTCCTCCATCCTCCTCGTGGGAGAGGCCAGAAGGGGCAGACCCCAGACTCCCTGTGCTCCATTCAATGCCACAGCTCACCCACGGAAGGATGCCACAGCCTCGCAGAGGCACAAGATCAACCCTCTCTCCAGTCCATGACCCGCCTGGAATTGGGGGTTTCGTGGGTCCCCCGTCATGTACATGGAATTTCTTTTTTTTTTTTGGAACTGGGGATTGAACACTCGGGCACTCGGCCACTGAGCCACATCCCCAGCCCTATTTTTGTATTTTCTTTAGAGACAGGGTCTCACTGAGTTGCTTAATGCCTTGCCCGTACTGAGGCTGGCTTTGAACCCGTGATCTTCCTGCCTCAGCCTCCTGAGCTGCTGGGATTACAGGCATGCGCCACCATGCCTGGCTATGTACATGGAATTTCACAGTCTGACCTTTCTAGTCTTGAGGCCTCTAGCTCACTCACAGAATGAGCCAGGGAGTGATGCAGATGGACATCCGTGGCAGTGGGTTGTTAAGGCCAAAGTAAGTCCACATGGCTTTTTGAACCAAGGTGAAAATTTGTCTGGGTGTTTTCCGGGGTTTGAATAGTGAGCACTACTTAGACCAGAGTTTGTGTGTTGGTGGGCTGGGATCCAGGTATGGTCCTCAGACTTGCTTTATTTGGCCCAGTGATGCTTTCCTACTTTTTGAATTTCTCGATAACATTTAAAAATCAGATGATTCTACAAAGAATTCTAGATTTTTGACTTCTTTTCACAAACTTCAAGATTTTAATATTAGCCTGGACCATCTTTTCCTCACAGCTATAGACAAAGATGTCCACTATAGATAGGGCACATCTTCTGCCTGCCATTGTGGTTCTGGTGTTTGTGTGGCCCTAGAAGGCCTTTGAATTTGAGTTTTCTGGAGTGGTGGAGACATTCAGAAGACAGATGCAGAATTCCTGGCTCTGCAGGTTATTTGGTGCTGAGTGAGCTGGAATGAATGACAGTTACTAGTGGAAATATCAAGGTCACCGTTTCTAGTGCTCAAGGTCATTGCCTCCATACTCCTGCTAGCTGTTCCACCTTTGAGTAAACTCTAGATAACCTGGAACTCAGAAGTCAGAGTGCTTCCACAGTAACTTCTAACAGGAAGTTCAGAAAAGTCCCTGAGTGTTCTAACTCTCAGAGGCCAGCCGTGGCCCAGAGCTCTTCTGCCCCAGTGTCTGCTCCAGGTTGCCCTGTGATGCTGAGTAACCTGGGGATTCTTTTTTTTTAAGCATTTTTTTAGATGTTGATAGACCTTTATTTTTATTCATTCATTTTTATGTGGTGCTGAGAATTGAACCCAGTGCCTCACGCATGTTAGGCAAGTGCTCTACCACTGAGCCCCAACCCCAGCCCCCCGGGGATTCTTTTTCTCCTTCTTCATAAAATCCCTGAGGCACTTTGCCCAGTGTAATATTCTTAGTCTAAAAAGAGTCTCTGTGATTTTAACAGATGCAGTGGGATTTTTGTTAACATAGAGAGTTTTATCTTCAGATTCTCTTGACAGGCAGTCTAGCTGCCATTATCAAGTAGATGACTTCTGCTGAGGAAAGAGGAAGATTGCTTGGGGTCAGTTAAACATGCTTCTCAGAGTCTTCTAGCTTATTCTTCTTAGCAAAGGCTTGGTGAAGCAAGTGGAAGTAAAGAAAAGATTCTCCAAATGGTAACACATGTTTCCCAAGAATGGAGTTTTTCTCTTCAAGCCTTCTCACGTATTTAATAGCAGTCACCTCTTCCCTTACCTTTTTCACTGAACCCTGTTTTTTTCTCCTCTTATAGCAAATATGTGGTACATTTTTTTCCCTTCTGATTGTCATGCGTATTTCAGCATATGGTCAACTTTGGGGCTTCTTACGTCCTTCTGAATTTTTTGCTGAAGTTGAGAATTATGTGGGCCATAAATCACATTGCCTGAGAGCCCTTCCTGCCTCCCCTGATTTACAGCAGAAACATGGCTTCCCCATCTGCTTCCTCCTCCTGCACTGCTGAGTCCATTCTGGCCTTCAGGGTTGTCCAGCCCATTTTTGCGAGGCCAGCCCCAGATTCTGGACAAGGGGTCCGAAGGCCCCGACGATGCCTGCGTTGCCTTGAGTGTATTCTAGGACTATTGGGAATTCCTTAAGAACAAAGAGTAGGTCATCTTCATCTAACCATGGGGCCTGGCCCAGAGAAAGTGCTGGGGTGGACCGTAGGTCTCCCACCCTTTACTGACTTCTTGGCTTTTGCAAGAGACAGCCTTTATGGATCCCCCTTTTCTCAGCTGCAAATTGTGTTCCCAGTTGCCCAGTTCTGGGACCACATACTCTGACACAGTAGTTTGCAAACTCAAGGAAACAGCAATCACCTGGAGGTTTGTCAAACCCTGACTGCTGGTCGCCTGAGTTTCCTGGCCTGGGTGGGTGGGGACTGAAATTTTACATACCTAGTAAGTTCCCAGGGGCTGCTGCTGCTGGTGGTTCGGGAATCATGCTTAGGGAACTGCTGCATTAAAACCAGATTGTTCAGTCAGGGCCAGGTGGGCCAGTATTTGCCCCCACAGGGGTGCAGGCTGGTCTGCATGGGTCTCTGCTGCCTGGCCTGTGACCTGTCTTTCCTTTGATTGTTCTGCTGTGCACACGTTCAAGACTCTTTTGGAAGCTTAGATGCCTAGAGGTATTTTGTTTTCCACCAGATGTGTTTGTGGGTGCTGCTTGTCTTCAGACTCTCATTCTGGTTGGAGAGACTTTTATTCCCTATCTTTTGGCCATTCTTTCTCTTCTGTTCACCATTCATCCCTGCCCCTCCTCCTTCCTTATCTGGACCCTGTTGCCAAAGGTGACCTTGGTTAGTTTGAATTTTGAACCTTGGTTTCTCAGATTTGTTTTACCCCTACTCACTAAAGAAAGACTGTGGTTGGGTTCAGCCAACAGGACTGGCGTGGATATACTGGGCTCCCCAGCTCTCCAGAATGCTTCCCATCACTTCCTGCTAGCTGCCTTCAGTCCCCAGGCTCTGCTCCCTTTGTCTTAGGTGCCTGGAGATCATTTTCCCCATGTGGTAGTGGGAACTGGGACACCGACATCCCCGGAATCAACTTCTTTATCCCTTCTTCCTTTACCTGGCAGTGGCCAGGCCTGGGCAGGCCTTCCGTAAGTGGAAGAGACTCTGTGGCAACTGGGGAAACTGCGACCCAGAGCCAGGAAGTGATGTGTGTAAGTGCACCTAGGGCCAGCCAGTGTTTGGCTCTAAGTTGCTAGTGGTGGTTAGCTGCCTACGAAGATTGGTTGCACTCTCCTTTGTTTTCTTCTGTCCTGAGGGAATGTGAAATCGTTCCTGGCCTTCTGTCTTTGCTTCAGATGGCCTAGCTGGTGGTGGTGGACAGTCACCATCTTTACCTAGCTTTCCGGTTTCCTCCCAGTTGTGTTTTGTAGAGGAGTGTCACCCTTCCACTCCTGCTCCTCACAGACTCAGAGACACTGTGTCAGTCGTGGTTTAAATGGAGCCTGTGCTGCTTTCCTGGCCTCGCTGTTGCCCAGCATCCGCCTCCCTCAGCTCCCAGCCCTGGGCAGCTGTAGCACGCTGGCCCTTGTGCTTTCATAGCCACAAAAACACGTGGGGAGCGCGTGCCCTGCACATGCCTTGGGCATATATTTGTAGCTCTGGAGTCCGAGATGATCGTGACATTCTCACAGGGGCCTTGTGTGGCCACTCCCTTCCTTAAAGGAGAGCACAATTGTCACATTGTGTTGGCATTCTGGTTAGCTGCGTGGTCGGCAGGGACTGTTGGTATCCTGGGAAGTAGAAATAACTGTTTTGAAGCTTTACACCCTTATGATGCTATTTTATGGAAGGAGGAGGTTTGGGACACTGTTAGGATCCCCTGGCTCACTGGACTGTTCAGCTAACAGTCCCTTGTGCCCCTTGCAGCTCAGCTTGCTTGGCATTCTCCCTGCCAAAGGGGAGAGGTGACTGGGTTTGGTGTCAGGAGAGGGATGTGGAGGGTGGGAGGCAGTGGTGCTTGAGGCTTCCTGGTGTGGCAGATCCCCCGCACTGGGCCTCGTGAGGGGTGCTGGCATTGGCGGGACATTGTGCTGCCATAGCTGTTTGGGAATCATGGGGCTCCTTCCACCAGGAACTGAGAGGGGACCCAACTCCCAGCTCTTCTGCAGCTTGCTGGAGTATCAGCCATGTCACTCAGTGGCTTCCTTTTAGAATGCTCTTACCCCAGCTCTGGCTGACTGACTCCTACCCATCTGTTAAGGCCCACCACTCCTGTACCCTCCAGGGGATCTCACTCTCCACCTCCCTTCTTGGGTTCCGTGTTCACTCCTTTTGTTTTCCTTTCTCCTGTGTTGCTGTGGCTTTGTGCGTCCTCCGCAAGTGCCCTGCCACAGAGCCGCATCCCCAGCCTCACTCGTCTGTCCTTGGAACTTATTTTATGATACTTATCATGCCTTGTGGTAGACTTATTTGAACATTTGGTGTTTGTGTGAACTTGACTGTGAGCCTCTGCCTCCTTCCCTGGGTCCCTGGCACAGCCAGTCCAGGGAGGGTTGGACTCAGGACAGGGCTGTGATACCAGGAGGAAATAATGATGAAGAAATGCAGCACAGGGTGTGCATGGGGTCTGCCTGTTGCATTCAAGTCACTGGGAAAACATTCATTTTCTGTAAAAGTCTGTTCTGCAGAGCACGGCGTCACATGCATATTCCACTCCTGGGACAGTTCTGCCCCTTGACCCTCCTTGTGCTCTGTGGCAGCTCCCAGGCCCTCGGGCCTGTTAGCTCCACCAGAGCTCCTGCGGGGGGCCTGTGCTGTGCAGTCTCTGCCTGGCCCAGGGCTGGCCCTGCAGCCAGATTCTTTCCTTTAAAAGCAGAACATAGGAAACAAAGCCATTGGGGAAGGGCTCCGGGCCAAGGTTTGCCAATGATGGGATGTGAGCAGGGCCGCCCGCCTTTCTTGCTCACTGAGGCTCTGATGAGAGTTTGCAGGTTCCTCAGGGGGTGTGAGCCGTATCAGAAGTAGGGACTTTCTGCTGGCGGCAGTCTGCTAGCCACTGAGCATAACTGTCACGCTCTCTGCTGTGGAACCCAGGCAGCTCCGAGCCCTGCCCCTCTGAGGATCAGGAGGTGCGAGGCTTTGAATTAGTGTTAACAACACAATTTTCATAGCTGTGGGAAACCCCAAAAGCAAGGAAGTTGAGACTTGACTTAGTGTGGTGCCTGTTTTGGGCTTAGCATACATTTTCCGAGCAGCTCTTTGTGTCTCATATTGGGAACTCGAGAGAATAAGGTGGACTTTGTGCCCTCCAGATGCTCACAGTCTGTGGTGGTGACAGACACCTCCGGCTCAAGCTCTGAGTTGCTCAGGGCAGAGGGCCTGAGTCGGTGTGTGGTGTCAGGAATGCTTCCTCAAGAGCTCGAGGACAGCTAGTCTGGAGACCAAGAAGACTGAGAGGGCGACAGGGTCAGCTGGAGCAAGTGCCCACATAGGGACAGCTTGAACAAAGGAATGGAAGCAGGAAACAGCATTGTGGTGCTTGCGGAGAAGCGGCAGTGTGTGTGTCTAAGGGAATTTTCACCAACAGGCAGGATGTGCGCAGACAGCAGAGGGGCGCTCTCCCCTGCCTGGCCCTCTGCACAGCACCTTCCCTCTGGAGGAACTCCTGCTTCCATTGTCTTGTTTCTCCCCCGGAGACAGTCCACGCATGTGCAGGCCGCTCTGTGTCAACATCTATAGTTCGTATTAATTGGTTCCTAAAAAATATTACCTGCTTTTTGCACAACTTAATACCTGCATGTGACACAAAAAGTTATTCCTTAAGGAGTCTCCCATCATTTCTTTCTCTGCCACCTATTTTCCCTCCCTGAAGACAATTGATAAGTTTCTTTTTATCCTTCCAAAGACTTTTATATCATTAGTGTAAAGTAGTTATTTAGTTTCTCCCCAGAGGGCGCTTCCTCTGCCCGCTCCTCTGGTGTCTGCTCCCCCCTTCTCACTGCTCTGGAGATGGTCCCATTGGGGCACATGGAGCTCCCGCGGTCTCCTGGAAAGCTGCGTCCAGTCCATTCATCCTGCTCCTCCTGGTGGGTAGTCAGGGTGCTTCCGTCTTGGGTCTGTCAGGTGGCACATATTTTGTACCTGAGCAGGACTTAGGAAGAACAGACACATTTGGCATTTCAGACTTCTGTGGTTCAAGGAGAGAGTGGTAGAGGGTGACAATGGCTCAAGGACTCTGGGGCAGATGTTGTTGTGTGTTCATCTTGAGGTTGACTTGTTCTTCTTTGGAAAAGGCAGGTGACTTTTAAATTGGATTCTGATGAATTTTGGCAGAAACTATTTTATTTCTTAGCTTCCTCCCGCGGTGACTCCTCTGCAGAAGGGGCCTAGGTCTGAGTGTGGGCTCTCAAAAGTGAGGCTGGCCCAGGGCTGTGATCAGTGTGGCTTGGAAGCTTCTGCACTGACGCTGACCCTCAGGCCATGCCCAGCAGCCTGCAGTGTGGCTTTGCCAACCTCTCCTGTGTATGGATGCCTCTTCTGGGCACATGTTGGGCTCTGTACCCCATGAGCATCACAGCCCTGGCTAATGTTTTTTTTTTTTTACTTACTAATGATTGAAGTGAGTCCCAGCAGAGGACCTGCAGGGATGTGGGAGGGACCTGCAGAGGGGCAAGAGGACCAGCAAAGCCACCCTGCGTCTTCCTGAAGTTGTGATGCAAATTTCTGTCCTTCAAAGGGCCGTTATTAAGGGTGCACCCTGCCTCTTGGTACATTCTCTACTTTTAATCTCTTTCATGCATCAGTCATTTGCACTTCTCTCCTCCCTGGGAGCAGAACTGTGGCTCCTGGGTGTTTGTGTCTTCCAACCCACCATAACCCAGCAGGCAGAAAGCAGTCCCTCAGTAGGGCGGGGTTGGATGAATGAATGCAGGCGTAGGTTTTCCAGGGCCAGAAGTGTGCTGTCAGCTATTTGCCCTGTGAACCTTGGTTTTCAAGTGGGAGCCTCATCCCTTCTGATTCTATCCAGGCCTTTTTTTTTTTTTTTTTTTCCTTTTTTAACTTTATAATTACCTTTAAGTCCATGAATGATAGTCATCTGTGCCACCCCTCTTGTCTGGCCCTGGTTGAGGTGGCCAGTGTTGGTGTGCATGGGAGCCTTCTTCCTTCTGTACGTTTTTTGACTTCTCTAGGTGACACCAGAAGAAGGTACCTCTTGCCCAGGGGTGAGCTGGTGTGAGCACACTGCTGCCTGAGACTGCTGTGAGCTTCCTGAGAGCAAGGGAAGTCTGCACCCAAACCTGATTTAGATGGTGACATTAGGGGATGGTGACAGTAATGCAAAAGCTACAGCAGAAGCAGGCACTGCCCAGCACTTTTAGGCTTGTTGTGGGCACACACAGGAGAAGGAACCTGCCTTTCTTCCAAGCATCGCTGTGTTGCTGAGGATCGTGCACTCCTCCTTGAGAGCTGGGTCAGCGCGGACTCCACCCGCTCAGTCTTCTGTGGAGCTCTGCAGAGATGGCTTCAGGGCCTGGAGAGTTCACTGTGCTCCCAGGGTGCTTTCCTTTTAGGCCGGGTGATTTTGGTTGGCAATGTCATTTCCTCTTTACCCCACCCAGGTCTGTGTGTGTTTGCTTGATAGAAGGCCTAGGTGTCATATCCAGAGTACTAAAAGGAAGTAGAAAAGAATTTGCAAATGATGTACCCTTCCTCCTGCCCCCGCCCTCTGCAGAAAAGTAAAGGAGCTCAACATCCAAAGAGCAGCTGCTCCTCCAAATTTTTATATTAATTCCATGGCCTATTTGAAGTCATTTAGAGCCAGTGCCGGGACTTAGCTTTGAATTAGCACACGGTGACCCCCTTAGCCAGAGTCTTTTTCTCTGTCTAAAGAGAAAGTCGGGTTGTCTGGGTCTGTCTGCAGCAGATGGCTGCTGCTGCACATGGAGAGGGTCCCTCTGTGGGGTTGCACTGAGGTGGGGGTGGTCTTACTGGAATCCGTGCTGCCGTCCGGAGGCCTCCCTGCTAGTGGGGACCAGATGGATAGCTTCAGCAGTCTGACCTGAGAGGTGCCATGGAGTTTGGGTGTACTTGTCACATGACAGACCTGTCAGGCAGCTCTGAGTCTCCAGTTTTGTTTTGGCAGGTGATGGCATTCTTGAACTTGAATGTGTGGTAGAGCTTTCAGTGATGTGGGGCAGAAGAGAGAAGGCAGAGGACTTCACTTGTGATTGGTTAGCCTGTTTGATTAATTTCTAGACCAGACTCTAAAATAGATTGGGAGGTTTGACTCAGTCAGATCAGGAGGGGGGAAGTCCTGAAGTGTGAGCTGAGGTCAGGATGTACATGACTTCTGAGTGGGTGGCAGATGGGAAACCTGGTGACCCTCCTGTCTGCAGTGGTTCTTACAGAGCTTATTGGTCTCCCCCTGCATCACCTCCAGTGTTCCAGTGTAATACTTGTGATACTGGTTTGGACCAATGTGTTGGGGCCACTGGTCCCCAGATCTCTGAGATAAAGAGATCAGTGCCTCTCCAGCTGTGTTCTAAGTGTCAGCAGCTGGGTGATTGCCTTCCCTCTATACAGTGGCCCTGGGGCTTCTGTGAGAATAGCACTGGCATGTAGCTGCAGCCATTGACAGGAATGCTTTCCCCTGCCTGCAGAGCAATTGGAATGACACTGGTAGGAAGGCCTGGTGTAACCTGGGCTGGGTGGGTGGTCCTGCATGGGGAGAGGTGTTGCTGTCTGAGGGCCCTGTGAGTCCTCAAGTGTTCAGTAAAGGAGGAGAAAGATGGGAGATGAAGATGTTAAAACTGGTCAGTGGCTAACTTCCTGGCCCTGCAAGTAACTCCTCTAATTCAGAATGTCGTTAGCTTCCCCGAGATGCTAAGGCGCTCCTGTGTGTTAAAGGGCTGAACCTGCAGGTTCAGATACATGAGACAGTGCGCTGGCTCCACGGGCTTACCTCCCCCTGCCACCCTGCCCATTGCCTGCGGATCCAAGGGTCAGCTGTGGCTGTCTCCTGCTCCAACTCCGCTGATTGCAAAGTCGTAACCGTGCCACTGTGGCAGCAGTGGAGGATTTGGCTTTGCTGGGACCTTCAACACTGCCGGTCAGGTTTGAACAGGACAAAAAGGCTGGCCTGTGCACATGGGAAGCTGAGGCTCAGAGAGCCACAGTGGCCTGGTTAAAGCCCACACAGTGACATGTGGCTGTGCTTAGACCCTTAAAGTCTGAAACAGCTTGTCTGGCCCATCCTCCCACTTAGTGGGTCAGGGAACCAGGACTAGAGAAGGGAGGTGACTTGACAATGTGACATTGGACAGCTGGCCAGTAGCCTCGCTTGGGTTGGAACTCAGCACCTCTTAAGTCTCTCTCTGTTAGCACAGGCCACACAGCTTCTTGTTTGGTTTATGTTTTTATTTATGTTTTAAATTACTTTACCCCTCATCTCTTGGTTATTAATCATGGTTGGTTAAATTCAGTATGCTGGTAAATAGGTCTGACTGAAGAATAGGTCATGGTTGTCTTAGGCTAAGTGGCTTAACATTATAGTAGATTATCTTTGGGGCCCCTTGCTGCCCTCTCCCCATCCCCTGGTTCCCTGCCCATTCTCTCCCTCACCCTGGTTTGGAGGAGAAGGCAGTGTTCAGCTCTGTGCCTCTCAGTAAGTATTAGTTCTCCTCGCCTCTTGTCCCTCATTTCCTTCCTTCTGAGTTTGTTCAGCAAATTCTATTCTGTAGCCACTCTTCTCTCTTAGTGTTTGATGGGCTAAAATGCCATGCACGGTAGCACGAATTGCGGGAGGCTTATAGGAAACTCATCTTTCAGCTATCTTTCATTGATAAATGAGCTCTTGACAAGTCATGCATGCAGTTGGCTTCAGCTTTGAGAAACGACATGGGCTGTCTTATTCCCATGTGCAGATTTGCTTTGGCTCTGAATCCCAGCACTTTCATGTCCCTGAATAATGTCATTCCTTCCCTCCTCTCAAAATGTTATTTGCTTAAAAAAAGCAGAAAATCCCCACAACACTGAGAGTGACATGGAGAGTCCTGGAGAACAGAGCCCTGATTTGATTGAGCAGTTCATTTTGCAGTTCTATGTTGTTTTTTTCTCCTCCATTAAGAGAGACCCATATGGGAGACTGGGCCACTTTGTTCATCAAGGGGCACAGGCCAGGTCCCTTTCTAGTCACGTCAGGTGACTGGCAGTCCTTCCCCAAATGTGAGCCTCTCATGGTCTTTGATTAGCTGAAGGACTAGGCTAGGGATTCATCCCAGTTATTGGGAAACACCTCCAAAGACATGCCTTATTCTGGAGTGAGGGACTGGGATGGGTGAATGCACCCCTTTGTCTAAGGACAGCAGGTGCTTGATGACCGCAGCAGGAGTGTGTCTCTCCCCCTGAAGGCCCAGCATCCAGGCCCTGGAGTGAGCTGCTCAGGGACTCAAAAGCATGTTTCCTGTCTCTAGCAGCTCATGCTGGGCTGCGGTTTAGTAAGTAGCTACTCTATGCTAGGAATTGTGCTCACCTAAGGTTTTCAATACTTGTGGAGACCTTTCTGTAGTGCCCTCACCTTACAGGACTTTACCTCCTGAACCTTCTTAGATCTGAGGTCAGCAGAACAAGGATAACTTCTTATATATTACAAAGGAAGAAAAGGAGCTTAGTAAGTTACGTAGCTTGTCCAGGGTCATGCAACTCTTCTGAGATGGAACTGGGAAGGCGACTTCTGGGCTGGAGGTCCAGTGCGCTTCCCCACTTTTGTAACTGACTTAGCAGACAGACATCGGTAAGGCTCTTGCTGGGGGCAGCTCACTGCTGAGACCAGAGGATGACTGCAGCAGGGTCACACCTAGTCTGCCCAGGTGGAGGACAGAACCCCTTCTAGACACTTACAAATGAACTTTGAGAGAAGGGCTGTGGTGCACATGGAGTCGGGGACAGAGGCCCAGGGAAGATGGGGGTGGATGGACACAGATTCCCAGCCAGTGTGTCTCCCTCCAGGCCTGGAAGCACCCTCAGTTTTCTGGGTGATAGTGTACTTTCTGCATGCACCCAGCTTAGCCAAACATCTGTGCAGTTAAGGGAAAGTGAAGGCCCTGTGTCCCACTCCCACCTTCTCCAAGACGCTCCTCATCCTCCCACGCCCCCTCCCTGCAGCAAGGCCCTGGATGCCATGTTTCAGTGTTAAGTTCTCCAAGGCTGATGTTTGGCCTGGATTTACTCAGGATGCACTGCTTTTGAAATGGGGTGTATTGCAAACTCAGTGTCTGTGTTTCTGGGTTTGACCATTTAATGTGAGAAATCAAATATGTGCTTGTAGGATAATTATGAAACATATAGATGTTGGGGTAGCGGGCTCTAGTGGCTTAGATGTAACCTTTGGTGTTTGGCAGATGTGGGTTGAGTTTTGGTGTCTTGCTCACAACTAGATGACTGTTGGCTTGGGCCTCAGTTTCCCCCATGTAAAATGGAATAACCACAGAGCCCTTCTGGAGGGAGACTTGGAGGACGCAGGTATTCTGTATCAAAAGATAGATTTGGTGTTACCCATTATTTCTGCAAATAGAGGCCAAGAAGGACTAGTTAAGTGTAAAAGAAACAGGTTTGTTTTTTTTTTTCTCCTGGATGCTGCCTCTACTCTGGAGTTTCCTTAAATGAGTATCGAGCATGTTCTTATTTTTAAAATATTGACTAAAGAGGTTTTTGTTGGTCTGTTTTTCAGTCCTTGTCAGTAATCTTCAGGTCGTGGCCAGGATCCTGGGCCGAGGTAGTCAGTTGACGTGTTCACTTTGGTGGGAAACACACATTCCTGGAATCTGTTCTCTGGCTGGAACCCCCGTCTGTCTTTCCAGTGTCCGCTTTGTCTGGAGAAGTGCAGCTCTGGGTAAAGTTCCCAGACAGCTTTTCACTTTGTCCCTCCAGCTCAGGTGACTTAGTTATACTGGGAGCGAGGGATGGACCTCCTGGACAAATGGAATTCCTTTCTCTCATGGGTGGGGGCTTGGTCTGTCACAGCATCTGGCAGAAGACAGTGCACCACATGGACAGATGCACTTCCCTGGGTGCTTCTAGTTCCTACCTACAGATGACTTTTGTTACACCAACCGCTGACGTTATGAAAGTTTCAAAGTGCACGAGGCCTTCGCAGAGACCTTGTGCAATTGCTGTTTTTCTCCCATTTCCTTTGCTTAACAGGAGGGGGAAATGGGAGCTCTGAGAGCAGCGACCTGCTCCAGTGGGAGCTGTCAGGAAAATCACTGTGGCGGCCAAGGTCACGTTTAGGTTTTGGTCAGAGTCTCATTTTCAAGGCAGTGAGATGTTCTTCTGTAAAACTAACATGGGTGAGTAGTACAGGCTAAATAAAGACACCAAAGGAAGGATAAGTTTCATTTTCTTTTTAAGCCCTTCAAGAAGCATTCTAGAAGCCTTCAGTGAACTCCTCTGGTCTTAAGATTCATGCAGAGCCATAGAGTTCGCCGAGCTTTCTTGTGGTAATTCCTTCACCCCGTGCTCCTCTTCCAATGTGCATGCACCGTGGGCTCCTTCCATTCTCCAGAAGCTGAATCGCAGACCACAGCCATCTTGCAGCTGTGTGGAAGGTCGCAGACACAGGAGGGCTCAGTCAAGACTGACGAACAAAAGCAAGAACAGTTGGATGTTAGGAAGGAGAGAGCAAAGCCGACCCTGCCCGCGTTGTCAGAGAGAGGAGGCTGTAAGGTACTGGGCAAATGGTTTGATTGATTTTCTGGAGCCTCAGTCTTCTCATCTGGAAAATGGTAGCACTTCTAATAGCAATGCCCATTCTCAGGGATGTGAAGATTAGGTAAGAGCCTGGTCTGTGGTGGATGCCAGGCGGGTGAAGTTGGAGGGCTGTGGCCTGCAGTGCAGCCATGTGAGGGCATGTGGAGGTGGAGGGGACTCAGAGGCAGTGCGTGGTGCTGGCCCTGGGCCTCTCACTGAGGGGTAGCCACTGCCCACGCATGTGTCCTCTTGTCCTGTAGGTCTTGCTTTGGGCACAGTGGTGGGGAGCTTGGGGCTGTTGTGAAGATGCACCCTTGGGTCAGGACTTGGCAGTGGCTAGGTTCCCCCTGCCAGCACATCTGTACCCAGGGACCATGAGCGTGTTCACAGAAGTAGGATCAGGGATCAGTAGAAAGTCTGACTTTGGGTTTTGAACCTTCATTGAAAATTCTGGTTAAAATGAGTCACTGAGTGGGGACTGTGTCCCTATGTTTATATTGGGGTGCCAGCTAAGGAGAGTCCCTCCCTTTGACACTGGGCAGCCCTAGAGGTATATAGAGCCAGGGTGGGGGACCCTCTGTCTATGCGTCCCAGAAAATCATAGTATTGAGGTGGGAGGAGAATGTGGGGACTAGGAAGTGACAATTGGGGATTTATTTATTTATTTATTTACTTACTTATTTACTTACTTACTTACTTACTTATTTAGAACCAGGGATTGAACTCAGGGACACTTGTCTTTGAACTCACGATCCTCCTGACTCAGCCTCCCAAGTCGCTTGGATTACAGGCGTGCGCCACCGTGCCCGGCAACAATTGGGGTTTTAAATAAAGACCAAGGAAATTGCAGAAGAGATGCCCCCAGGGTGGTGTTGGTGGATGGAGTAGCTGCTCACAGGTTGTTCTTTACCTGGAGGGGAATAGGCACCAGTGTCTGGGTCCTTCCAGCAGTCCCTGGGCAAAGGTGTTATCGTTGCCACTTTGAAGATGAGAAAATTGGAGTCAAGCCACGTGGTCAAGGTGAAGGCCAGCACTACCAGCTTCCACAGCGCACCTGGCCTCCCCATCCCGCATGTTGTTGCCCTGGTGCAGGAGGGTTTTTTTTTTAAAATTTACATATAGTACAGTTCACTGTTTTGCTGTTTAATTCTGTGAGTTTTGACAAGCGTGTACATCAAGTGAAGTTTAAGTATTTTGAGTTCATTTTACATTCATGCAGTTGTAAGAAATAATGTAGAGAAATCTCGGGTCCCCTTTACTCATTTCATCCCAGTAGAAACATTTTGCAAAACTAGCATGATCATGAGGAAATTGAGTCTGACACTGTCAAAATACAGACCATTTCATCTCTACAAGGACCCTTCCTGTGGCTTTTCTAACCATACCCTGTTCCAAAGCCCTGACAGCCACTTTTCTGTTTTCTAGTTCTGTGATTTTCTGATTTTGAGAATGTGATATAAATGAATTATACAATAATTAACATTTGGGGGTTGCCTTTTTCTCTCAGCATTTTCTCTGGAAGTTTATCCAAATTCTTGTGTGTATTCATGGCATGAATGAGCCTCAGTTTGTTTAACCATTCACCTGGTGATAGACACATGGTGATTTCCTGGTGGGCTGTTATGGGAAAGCATCTGTGTGAGTTTTTGTGTGAACATCAGTCTTCCTTTCTTTGGGATAAATGCTAAGGAGTGTAGTGATTCCCCAATTTTTTGTAGCTGCCTGAGTGTGCTTCTGAAGGGCATGGGGTTTTTGTTTGTTTGTGGGGTAGGAAATTGGACCCAGGGCCTTGTACATGCTAGGCAAGCACTTTACTACTGAGCTATACCCTCAGGCTCCTGAAGTGTGCATTTGGGATATAGAAGTGAGCACTGATAGGAAGCACAGACCTGGGAGCTAGTCCATCAGGACTCAAATCCCAGCTTTGAACCAGATTCTGGTAAGGTACTTCACATGACTATGAAATGGGGATGATCAAACCTGCCTTGAAGCTCATGTGTTCAAAGCACTTATACACAGTGGGTGCTTGTGATCAGTCCATTTTCTGTTACTATAATGAAATGCCAGAGGCTGGGTAACTTTATAAAGATCAGAGGTTTATTTAGCTCACAGTTCTTGGGTTCAAGGGCATGGTGCCAGCATTAGCTCAGTTCTGCTGAGGACCTCATGACAAATGGCATTACAGTGTGTGCAAGAGGGAGACAGAAAGCTAGGGTGGCTGGGAATTGGCCGGGCTTATTCTTTTGTAACAGCTCTCTTGAGAAAACAAACTCAGGGTCCCACAAGACCTGCCTTAATCTCTTCCAGAGCAGCACATTTTATATGGCCTACGAACCTCCCACTAAGCCCCACCTCTGAAAAGTCCCACTTAACCTTGTCACATGGGGAACTAAGTTTTGAACACAGGAACTCCTGGGGAGCACACCACACCCAGACTATACCTGTGCTCAATAGACAGAAGCTGTACTTAGTCCAGGTTCAGAGAAGGCCATCAGGCACAGCATGGGGTGCACTGGAGAGGTGTCCTGTGGAAGGGCTGTCGGGATCCGGCATCCCCTAGTTATCCTCTTCCAGGCCAGACCCTGGCTTATCTCAGAGAAGACCCTATCCCTTTTCTGGACAGGCACTGGTATTCCCTGATGAAGCTGGCCAGGGCCATGCCACAGATCAAAGGAATCTCAGGGAATTCCGGATTGCACCAGGCTCTGCTGGTCTGGATTAGCCTCACAAGGTCTGAGCATGTGCCCAGACTATTTTAAATGTCGCTGGGTCATAGCCCAATTCCAGAAACGTGTTTTGGGCTTTTATCCTGTTTAAGGCGCTGTGCTGTGTTGCAAAAGGTGCAGAAAACCTCGCTGTCTTCCAGCAGATGGAGCCTTCAGGAGCTCCCCTGGCTGCAGGAGAGGGTCTGCGTTCAGTGCCATTTTCAGATGGTCTGCTTGGATCAGTCTCTCCAGCTCCTTGACCTGCTGCCCTCCATGCACCCTCTGCACGCTGCTCCCACACTGTGTCCTGACTGCTTCATGAAAACTTTTTGGAAGGCCACGTGCTATTCCTTTACTTAACTACACTGTCATTTATCCAGCCAATCCCCTGTGTCTGGGCACCCAATGTCCGCTGTTTTGGTCTCTTGTGGCAGTGATGAGTCTCTTGGCTCCCTGTGCAGAGGGGTCTCTTCCAGCCCCATTGCAGCGCCCCTTCCCACCACCTCGCCTGTATGTGGTGCCTGCTTCACAGGGCTCTGTCCCAGCACCCCGAGGGCAGGGATGTGGCCAAACCTCCTTCCTATAGGGCCTGCAGTTGTTGCTGACCCCCAGGTACCCAGGAGCTTCTGGTGCTGAGGTATGTCACCCCTAGTGCTGCCTTTGCCACCCTGGTCCCCTATAGGGACTCCAGTGAGGACAGAGCTGTTGAGAGCCTGGAGGCCCCATTGCTGCCTCATTCCATCTTCCTGCTTTGTGCAGAGCTGTGTTGGGATGGACTGACGAGTTTCCATGGCAACACTTACCAGCATCGTTCTACTGGCCTCCCACTGTTTTACCAGAGGGATGAGCTATACGATAGCCAGGCCCCTCTTGATGGAATTCAAACAAATTGAGAGGATGACTGCTAGGTGTCTTTTGCTGAGAAGAGGCTCTGGACTCACAGGCTCCCCCATGAAACTGACAGCAGTAGCTGCCGCCACGGGGCACTGAGCACAGGGCAGGTGCTGTTTTCTCTATTTCCCAAAGAGGGAAACTGAGGCACAGAGCAAGTCAGTTGGCAAAGATTGCTCAGTGTGTTGCAGGAGCTGGGAATCAGATAGGTGTGCTTTGACTCAGGACCTGAGCCTGTACCTACCAAAGCCACCTGCCTCCTTAGAGAAGGAAATGGGTGGCCGGAGGTGGAGGACAGGTCATTTCCCAGGCCGCATGCTGGTAGCTGGCCTAGACCTGAATTGAGGCTCACACCCAGAAAGACAATGGCAGTTATCAGACCTCTGCCACCAAAGTGGCACAAAGGTCCCCTTAGATGGGTAAGCTTAGAATACCTCTCTTGGCTCACTCCTGAACCAAGCATCCAGGGGGCCAGTGTGCATTTTTGTCTCAGCTGTTTGGCCAGAACTCAGGGGCGTGGGCTGGAGTTCTTCCTTGGACAGGTCACACCTGGTTAGGACGTGCAGCTTCTAGATGGACATGGTGCTGAAACTGTGCGTTAGGTTTCCCAGTGTGACAGGAGTCTGCAGACCTCCTCGGCCTGCCTTCCTGAACAGTCGGGCTTTGAAAATGTATTGATTTGCCCCCCACCCCTTCCCTGCTTTTGCACTTTGGATGAACCTTGTTTTCGAAGAACAGTAGAAGGTAATTTTCCTGTGCTTGCCAGCTGGCCTGTAATTGAGCAATTTCAATAACACCCACTGTAAAGTCTAATCGAAGTAAACAGGAAAATATGATTTACAATCTGGATGGCAAGTAAATACCAGTGTGCAATTAATTTTTACACAGAGCAGCAGATTCTAAAACATTTTCCTGGGCTGAGCAGTTTGTTTTGAATTATACCTGAGAAGTTGTCTTTCTATTTATTTATTAGTATTACCATCATTCGCTTTTAGTTTTTGACCGTGATCTTTGGATTCCTTGATTCCATATGATGTTCTTTGAAGGTTTACGCACAGAAGGGTGGGATGGGGAAATAATATCAGAAAAATCAATTGTAAGGAGCAATTTTTCAAACCAGAACTGAAGGCTGTGCTCTTCCTGCATTTCCTTCCTGGGAAATGACGGTGGGGTGCGGGGTCTTGATAGGCTGCCAGGTGGCCATGCCAAGGGACTCCTTTTAGTGTGGAAGGTCACTGAGTTTTGTTCATTCTGGGAAAGTGGACAAAGCTATAAGCCACCGGTGTTGCAGATATGTTGGTATTGAAAGGTGGCATTGCTGAGGATAGGAACTATGTCTTGAAATGACTGATGTTCCTAGCTGGTGGAGAAGGGAGCCTGCATGCCAACTGTGGGTGCCCTGCTGCCAGATGGCTGCCAGAGTTCAGTGTTGGACATGGCACGGTGAGGGGTGTTCTGACCCTCAGCCCATCCTAACTTGTCCTGGGGTAAAGATACCTGTAGAGCCAGCTTGGTGGGGGGATGTCACACACCTCAAGCACATGGAGGGATCATGGACCCTGAGAGAGGTCTTGAAGGTCTATGTGGCTGGGCTAAACTTGTTCCACCCACAAGGCATTGACTTTGGGGTGCCCCAAGGCTGGAGGCTCTGAGATGGTGACTCTGGCCAAGGCCTTTCCAGCATCAGCTCCTTTAGTAAGGAGGTGGTTTTGTTCCAAAGGGATTCCCGCATCAGTGGTGGGGGGTGGGTGGGTCACTGTCCTTTCAGGGCCCTGTCTTGCCTGGTCTTGAACCCTGTTGCCTGTCTTTTGTCTCTTCAGGAGCTGGCTGTACTCGGCCTTTTCTGGGCAGGCCCCGTCCCACGGGTGAGTGCCTGATGGGGAACTCTTTCTGCTGATGTCCTTCCACTGGGGTTGCCCAGACATCGCGGCTGCCCAGGTCTGCCCACCTGAAGATGGCTTGTGCCTACTCTGGGATGCAGCCCAGCGCCTGAGGTCCTTACCATGGTGATGATCCTGAGGAGGAGCCTTGCCAACCAGGGAGCTGACTCCATAGCATACAGGACCTTCAGCCCTGAACTGGTGAGGACCTCGTGGGCATCATTTCTTTGATGATCTTGTGTGAGGCCTGAGGTGCAGGTGGGCTGTGGGTGGGACATCCAGACCTGGCCGACTGGGTTCCGAGGGCCTGAGAGTGGGGTTCTGTGAGAAGTTCCAGCTGGGGGCCATAGGGCACAGGAGCCCGGAGTGTGGCAGCCTGCTTGCAAGGAGGAAGTGGTTCATCCTGTAAGAGAGGAGGGGAGGCAGTCACCTGGGACGGTACTGCACGGGCTCTGGCCATCCTTCCAGGCTGGGTCCAACTGGCAAGGAGAGGTGACTTCCAGAAGGAAGGTGGTGCCTGAGTGGGGCTAGGAGAAGACCATACTCTGGAAGGTGAGGCAGGAATGTCAAGACTGGGATTCGAGGGAGAAGGAAGGTCGCAGGCATGGTGACAGCCTTCTGGCTGCCCTCTGATAAGGCGATCCTCTGCCCAGGTGGTGGTGGGTCAGGAGAGAGGCGGCAGGTTATTCGACCTCAGGCTGTGAGCCAAACCCTGGAGCCAGCCCCTTCCACGCTTGGTTCCCCAGTGGGCCGCTCCCCTGCGAAGGAGAGGCTGTGCTTGGCACGAGCGCCTTCGAGGGGTTTTGCTGTTGGCTGAGCCTGCAAAGCTCTGCAGCTTTCATGGTCAGCAAGGGTCTGGTTGGTCACCCAGGGTTGTGCTGCCTAGTGCCCTCCCGTGCGCCCACATTTGGGCTCCCACACTGAGCACCCTCAGCAGCCCCCTTTCCTAGTCTCCTGCCAAGAAGACCATGCTCAGAGCAGACAGGAAAGACCCTGAGCGCTGGCTCGAGAGCACCACTGAGACCTCACGCCTTCTAGTCTTCACAGCGCCTGTGGGGTGATGGGCATGGGCTGGAGGAGGTCAGGACCCAGCAGGACCCGGAGGAGGGCTGTGCCCTTCTCACCCTTGAGCAGCCCGAGGGACGGCCGCTTGGACAGACATTAATACTAGGACCCTCAGGACCCCATTAACTCTTACTCATAATGGAAACCCCCCGAGTGTGGCGGAGGGCTGGCTTGACTGTAGCACGTCAGGGAGGGTGCTTGGCGCAGCCTCCAAGGGTGAGCAGGAAGGGCTTATCAACTGCTGGGTCCTCCCCACTCGTTTTACAAAAGTGGCAGCCCAGACCTGGAGCAGGCTGGTAATTGCCTCACCCTTCCCGCCTGTGCCTGGCCTCCTCTCGTAGCCACCAGTCTTGGTGGCTTTTCCCTGGGTCTCTGGTGTGGCTGGAGCAGGGCAGAAACTGGGCACCGGCACTTTTTGTGGACACAGTCTTGGCCATTGTAGCAGATTGAGGGCTCCTGCCATCACAACTTCCTCCCCAGTTGGAATCTTAGAGATAGCTACAGTGAGATCACTGTTTACCAGCCCCCGTGCCACCACCCTCGCCGCACAAGCCAGGATTCCTCACCTGGATCATTGTGGTAATTGGTCCCTTACTCTTCTGGCTCTTTCCACCTGTTTTCTACTCAGTTGCCAGAGAAAGTGCCATTCTCTGTTCAGAATCTTCCACTGGCTTCCTACCTTGTGCTGAGCAAATGCCAAAGCCATCACTAGGATGAACACGGCCCTTGTAGTCTTATTCCCCATGACCACTCTGACCTCATCCCTGCTGCTCTTCCCACTCACTCCACCCACGCCACACTGGCCTCCCTCTTAGATATGACGAGTATACCTGCCCCAGGGCCTTTGCACTTCTTCTGCAGCCTGGAACTCTCCCTGCTTAGTAGGGTCCTTTCCTTCTCTCTCCCTCCCTCTCTTTCCTTCCCTGATACTCAGCTTAAAGTTTAATCGTACCCTCACTCCCTGCCTCCCCTACCCCTTCCTCATGTGCTTTCTGTCCCATCCCTCGTCTGTTTTCCCTCTGTGCACTTCCTATTTTTTAGCTTTTACTATTGGTCTTGTTTATTGAGCGACTCCCCAGGCTGGGTGGGAGTTTTGTAAGGCTTGTTGCTGAGTCCCAGTGCCTAGAGCCAGACCTGGTGCCGGGATGTGCACAGTGACTGTGAGTTTGAGTGCTGCCCCGTGACTTCTGAGCACATGTTGTCTTGGTCCTCTGGCTGCAGCTTGGTCACAGCTGAGTTGCTCCATTTTTGTCGGTGGTGACTTTCTTCTCTGGGGGAGTCCGAACACACTTCTAGAGCCCTGACAGAAGGAGTAGCTCAGGGCGGGGGGCCATGGAGCCGTCCTGA
Organism: Glaucomys volans; assembly: GCA_020662805.1. Classification (NCBI taxonomy): domain Eukaryota; kingdom Metazoa; phylum Chordata; class Mammalia; order Rodentia; family Sciuridae; genus Glaucomys; species Glaucomys volans. The sequence continues at coordinate 46,421 of JAJEJO010002331.1, forward strand.
GGAAGGTGCCCTCCTGGGTCCAGCTGTGCTGTCAGCCTCCGAGGCTGCCACTGTGTGCAGTCCCTTCCTGGGGGGTGACTGGTGCTGGCCACAGAGCTGGTTCCTAGGTACACGGGCCCAAGGTCAGCTGAGCTGCTCTTCCAGAGGTACGGGCTGAGCTGCTGCCACGGGGAGCTTGTCCTCTCAGCCTCAGCCTCGGAGGGAAAACTTGTCTCTCAGAACAGAAGGAAAAAACACTGGGGGAAGAGGCAGGCTGTGGCCGGAGCCGGCCATCGCACGCCCGTCTTCCAGATCAGGGCCTTCATTTTCTTCTGACTCTCTTCCCTTCCTAATGGATGTCCTTCTTTCTGCTACTTCTTATTACTGGCTGATCTGGGCCCAGAACTACCTGGCAAGTGCTGTGGGCCCATCGTCTCCCCCGTTTCCTCCTCCTCCTCTTCACTCCACACGGCAGGTCAGGATGGGAATGACCCTTTTGGAGAGGGTCTTTTGTGTCTGTGAGCTGGTTGACACCCTGCAGGTCCACTGTTGGCACATTCCAGGCTGGTCCAGTGCTGCTTGTGGGGCAAATGGAAGCCCACTATGGGCCCACAGGAAGGCTTGGGGAGCACCTGGGGTGGGTGCTCGGAGGCAAGTGCTTTGCGCCTCTCTGTAGAGGGACAGGGGTGCATCTGTCTCTGTCCCCACACAGGCAGGACACTGGCTTAGAGAGCGCAAGGCAGGCTGTGAGCAGGATGACAGGACAGACCTCAAGCCCCTCAGCTCCACCCAGCTCCTCCCCCATGTGCCCAGCCCTGGCTATGTAGGCTGTGTCACCTCAGGGGAGAGTTGTGCTGTAAGTTACTAAAGAAAGACCCCAAGTAATCTGTCTAGCAGTGACCTCCATGAGAGAATGTGAGGCCACCCCGTGCCGTTACTCGCTGTGAGCAGCCCACAGAGCCTCAGAGGCAGGCAGGCTGGGTGGTGGGGGTTGCTTCAACTCCCCTAACAGTGTATCATCCTTGTCACAGCTTCAAGATGACAACAGGAAAGATGGGAAGTAATTCTTTTGCGTTCTAATCAGACAAAGGTGATGACAGAAGGGGAGGTCTAAGATTAAAACAGAAGCCAGGTGCAGGGACACGTGCCTATGATTTCAGCTACTAGGGAGGCAGGAGGGTCTTAAGTTCAAGACCAGCCTCAGCAACTTAGCAAACCCTGTCTCAAAATAAAAAATTAAAAGGGCTGGGGATGGAGCTCAGTGAGAGAGCACTCGCCTAGCATGTCTGAAGCCCTGGGTTGAGTACCCAATACTGCAAAAAAAAAAAGATCGATTCCTGGTACCACCCAAACAAATCAATTAAATTAAATAAAAAAAAGAACATGATTCTGGGGACACTGGGAAATGGCAGGCACAGGGCACTGGAATCTAGGAGCAGGCCCCTGAGGTATAGTCCACCATGATCCTGCGTTGGTCAGCAGGGAGGACAGAAGGCCTGAGGCCTCAGGGAAAGTCACCAGGGTCTGAGAGCCCTGGGTGTCATGGCATGCCAGAGGAGAGCCTGCAGGCGCCACCCTGGGGCCTGGTGAGGAGCCAGAGGACAGCCTCATCCCTGCCCTCCTACGGGTCCTCATAATGGCCCTTTCATTCTCCTTTTCAGAAATCAAAATGCTGGTGACAACGTGACTGTCCCTACACCAGAGAACAGTGTAGGAAAAAGAGAAAAAGCACTGACAAGCATTGAGCACTTCCCTTTCCAGGCATAGGGGCCATGTGCCCGGGAGAGACTGCCCAAGGGCACAGGCCGTGCCCACTCTCTGGCAGCCATGACTGTGTCGGTTCCCCTTCCCTGCTCTGCCTGTGGCTTTTGTCTGCTGTTGGTGCTCTTCCTTCTCCTGGCCTTACATTAGCTGCCGTCACTGGAAGGGAGCCCAGAGATTTGACCCTGGAGCGCTGTGCTCCCCCAACTCCTTCCCGCACGCCCACGCACAGGACAAGGGCTTGTTCTCTCGTTTCCAGAGTGACCACCTCCCTTGGCAGGGCCTGCTTCTCTCCCCAGCAAGTCTCCCAGCCCTCTGTAAAGTCTGGAGACCAGAGGGAGCTGGCAAGTGGTCGTTCCTGGGCAGTGTGCGGTTCTGGGCTGCTTGACTTTCCCCTTAATGACCCATTCCAGTGTTTGGAGGGGCTGATCCTGGGGAAGAACAGGTGCTTCCTTCTGCACTTGTCAGGTTGGAAGCCAGAGCTAGGTACTTGCTCTGACTGAAGTTCAGACTCAGAAGTACACAGAGGCCTGGGAAAGCCTGCTGCCTTTCACCCTGGACTGGCAGAGGTACCAGGGCCCTCGAGCCTTGGTTTCCCCAGAGCCTTGGAGTTTGCACTACCAGGTTTCCATCGGTACCTTTGAGAGTCACAGGCTGCTGCTCCCTTCTACGCTGCTTTCTCTCTTCTTGGGCTTGGGCCTGCATCTCCCTTCTGCTTTCTATTGCCATGGTTTCATTTGTTCTGTTTTGGAGACGTGGGTGCTCCGCTGTCCACCCCCGACACCCTGCCTCCAGTTCATGGGTGTGAGCTGCTCCTTGTACACCGTGTCAGGAGAAGGAAAAAGTGACTCAATTGCTTTGGTCCATAATCTGCAGAAAAAGTTGCAAAGCACCGTGGATAAGGCCGAGCGCTTTCTGCACAGGCCAGTTCCTCATTTGGAGCCTTAATGGTGTCTTTACTTAACGCAGTTCTCTTTCTTTAGTTGGGCAGGTGGCTCGGAAGCCTCAGTTTCATCTCTGGCTTTTGCCTTTCCTACGAGGTTCTGATTCTGAACAGCTCTTGTGTGTAAGGAGACTAACAGAGACAGGCCTTGCCCTGGGTGGGCTGGGAACAGGGACGTGGTAGAGGGAGGGGTACAGAGGGGACACATGCTCTTTGCCTTCCTTCACTGCAGACCTCAGCCAGAGCTTGGGAGCATGTCTGTGCAGACCCCAGGTGTCTGTGACGCTTCAGGGCCAAGCGTTACCTTGGGCTGGTGGGCCTAAGTGTGCAGTGATCTGCTTGTTCTCCCTCCTGTGCTGCGGGGTCAGAGCTGTTAAGGATGAGACTGACTGACCACAGGAAAGGTGCCCTCCATTTTATCACACCTGGGTAGATGGGAATAGGGAGGCTCCGGTCAGCTTACGGGACATCATCCAGTGACCCGGGTCTGCCTGGGGCCCTGCACCTGCAGAGCTGTTGGGTGTGAGGTGTTCTGGCCTGGCTGCAGTTGGCCATGCCTCACAGAGAGGGCTTAGAAGCAAGACAGGGCTCCGTCCCACCTGGAGGTCCAGCACAAAACCAGTAGGGTTCCTCATTCATAAGCTGCAGAGGCCATCTCCAGCCAGCTTGTACCAAAGAGCATCCACAGGGCAATGGAGGATAACTTGCTGGCTGGAGATGAGTGGTGACACTGGCCCCTGAAGGGGTGGGTCAGGCCAGCGGGGAGGACACTGAGAGGGATGTTCATGGCAGGCTGAGGAAAAGTGGAGATTCATTCCTTTAGGCTCCGTTTCCTGGTTCCCCGGCACCTTTGGGTGGGGAGTTCGAGGCTGGTGTGGGGAACATGGGCAGGCCTGGGGCGGATGGCCCTGCCTCTCCCAGGCCATGTTTTCTCTCCTTCCCTACTGAGCTTCAACTCTTCAGGAGCCTAGTGATTTGGGGAGGCAGTAGGTTCTGCCTGTGATAAATTTATGTCTGTCCTGGTGTCCACTGGGTGGGTGGGCAGTGGAAGCAGGACAAGCTGTCAGCCCCAACCCCAGTACCCCCTGTGCTGGGATGTTATGAACAAGACAGCCCCTTCCCCCAAGAGTTCTCCACTTCTGGAGCAGAGGATGCATGTGGGACAAGCACACTGGTCCTGCTGGCAATGTCAGATTCATGCGGGGGAAGAGTGAGAGGGAGAGCATGGATCCAGCCCAGATGCTCAGGGAGGGCTCCAAGGAGGCCACGTGACAGTGTGGACACAGCATGCAAAGATCCTGGTGCAAAGGCCCTGGTGCAGTAGCTGGCAGCAGGAGTGAGGAGGGTGGGCTTAGCTTTCCTGGGCCTGGTGGGCTGTGGGGAGATGGGGTAGCTTGGATTTTATGCTGGTTGCTGTGGGAAGTGGTTGGAGAGGAACTACTTGATCTGACCTCTGCTTTGAAAAGATGACTTAGGGTTCTGGGTGGAAAGTGGAGAATAGGGGCCCAGGGCACCATGTTGGGTGGTGGAGCCCAGCTGGGTGGTGGGGGCATGGATGGGGTGTTTGGAGTGCTGAGAGCATTCTTCTGGCCTGGGGAATAGGCAGCTGCCCTGGGGATCTGGAGCAAATGCTGACAGGTCCCTGTTGAGGGAGCGAGTGAGTGAGCGAGAGGGGTCCTGGAGCCCAGTGTGTTGGCTAGGGCATCCTGACACAGGCCATGGCTCCAGCCGATAGTCCTCCTGCCTTGCTTGCAGGAGGTACCCACTCATGTGTCCATATTCCCTGGACAGGTGTGGGTCAGGAGCATCCTGAAATGCCCCTGTCTGGATCATGCCAGCTCAGTGGAATGAAAGGCCATGGGCACTCTCCCACCAACATGGCGGGGCTTGGCTCTGTTCTGCTTCCTGCTTTTGTCCATCAGGCTCCAACCAAGGTCCTTTGCAGCTCTTGCTCGCCAGTGAAGCCCACAGGCAGTGATAGCCTTCCTGCTCCTCTTGTTTGCTGCAGTCCCCGTCCTGCTGTGGACTTCTGTGGGCTCCCTGCTGGGCTGCTTTGCCACCTCTCCAGCACAGGAGGTGGGGATTGTGGTTCCTCCCTCCGTGTCTTTGTGTCTGATGCTTCCTGAGTGCTGGGAACTTGTCTCCCTTGGCAGGCCAGGCACCTGGCCGGGGACAGGCCCCCTTCTCTCTCTGAATACTTTGGCTGAGAGCAAGGCTTCTGCCTAGGTCCCAGAGGCTGTGCACCCGTCTGTGAGGGTGGCATAGCCCAGTGGGGGACTCTCTTGTGTTTGTCACCGCTCTGCATTGGGTTACTTTGGTGTGGCTTCAGCTGTGCATCCTGTAGTGTTAACCGAGTCAGCTGGGCGGGAGGCAGCTGTAGTTCTAACGCTTTCCAGGTATTTCCATGAATGACGAGAGAGTAGGAGGTTGCATTGCTTGGAATCTAAGAGGGTGACCTAGCCTGATAATGTAAGGATTGTTGTCAACTGAGCAAGGATGAACTGCCCCCCACAAGTTCCTTCTGGCTGATGAGTGCCGCTCAGGTGTTTCCCTAGGAAGCCAGCCCTGACCTCCATCCCCATCCTGCACATGCACCCCGGTCCCCCATCTCTGAGTTATGTAATGGTTTTGTGCATGACTGTATCTTCCATGAAGTGTGAGCTTTCCTTCACCTGTATGTCCCCAGACTGGTCAGGGTGGACACTGAAAAACTATGAGATAAAAGCAGTGGTGACCAGATGCAGAGGCTCTTGGATTGGGCAGATGGGGATGGGTGAGGGAGCTCATGACAAGCACCCGCTTATCTGGGTGAGTCAGGTGTTCCTAGTTAGCCCCACCCTCCTCGTAGGACTTAAAGGATTGTGCCCTGGGCTCCTGCCCACTTCTCTGCCTAGAAGCCTTGCCTGTTCCCGTTGCTGAGGGTGGGAGGGAAGCTTTGGGGGCTGTTAGCGTCTTGCACCATGGCTTGGTCAGCATCTAGCACAGCCTGCACATAGATGATTGCCAGTTCCCGTCTATTGAGTGGGTAGGCAAATGAATGAGGGAGGAAGGGAGTTAGTCTCTGGAATACTTGAGGCAGACTTCCTCCTGGTGCTGACTAGCAGACTCCTCTTCACCAGCAACCAGAACAGGCACACCTGGATGTCAGGAAAGGAGCTCCCAGAAGAGTCCATGCTCAGATTGCTGTGCAGCCATAGAGTGAGTGCAGGGCCGGCTCTTCAGCCCTCCTTGGCCTGTTCTCCACCCAGCAGCCATCAGTGTTCAGTGGAAGCTAGGCCTGGGCTGAGGGAAGATGGAGAATGCTCACAACGGAAGGGGAAGCCCTTGTGAAAATGTGGCAGCCAGGAGTTCCAAAGCCATAGCTCTCAGGTTGCGACCAAATGGAACCAGTGAGTTTCCGTTCCAGCTTAGTGAGAATGAGGGGGCCTGCAGCGCTCTAGCTTAGAGCAGCCTGTGGAGCAAAGGCCAGTGCAAGAAGAGCTGCCCTCCTGTCTCCACGGGGTTCCGGCAGTGGGAGAGGGCCCTCTGCTCTTCCCTGCCAGGAGGTTCCGCCTTCCCAGCCTTTTGTGACCCTGTGGTGAAGTTTGTCCTACTGTTTACCATTGTACCTCCCCCTGATCACTTAAGTGGGAAGTTCCCTCAGGTCAGACGTCACGGACCTATTAACTTGATGGACCATCACTCGCTGGAGACGTGGGGCAGAGTCTAGGTCCAGTTCTGTGCGGATGTTGTCTCTTGGAGAACTTCTTTCCTCTCCCGCGTCTAATACCAGCAAAGGACAGTTTCCCTTTAATTGTGACTTTAGCAAGAGATCAGTGCAGCGTCATGTGTGAACCTGCTTCTTATGACTTGAAGAGTGAATAGCTTTTCTGGTTGTTTTCAGCACACGCCAAAGAAGATGAGTCAAGGACCTACCCTTTTCTCTTGTGGAATTATGGGTGAGTAACCACTCGGCCAGGGGCCGTCCTACTCTGGTTGTCGCAGCCAGGTGAGATGCTATAAGCACTTTCTGCACACAAGTCCCATAAGAGTCCGGGACCCTCTGTGTGTTTTCGCTGTTTCCATCTCCAGTGGTGCTGGTGTGGTCTGGGGGCTGCTGGGGTGAGCGAGGGACAGAAACTGGTGTGTGGTTTACAAGACCATGTCCAGCTCTTAACGTCGAGAGTTTCTGTCTGATTACTGTAATTCATGGCGATTTTTTTCATTCAGAAGATACAGCCAATGTATAAAGTAAAAATCTCTTATAGCCCCAGTTCCCAGTGATAACTGTTGATATTTTTATGCATGTTTATTTTTTGCATTTTTTAACATAGACGAGTCTATGATGAACATATAATTATATCAAATGGCATTTGTTTGCTTTTTTACTTGGTAGTTCCCGCAGCTTGAAAATTATTCATTCCATGCATTTTGATGGTCTGCAGTACTGCATTGCGTGGATGTATCAGAATGTCCTTAACAATATAACTTCTGTGGCTTCTGGGTAAAGGTGCTTTTGAATTTTCTGTTGTCTTTACAGTGACTAAGTGTCTGAGTCTTGTCGTTCACGTTATTCCTTGGAGATAGTTCCCAGGAGAGGAACAGGGAGGCCAGAGGGATGGGACCTCTTTCAGGCTTTTGATTCCTACTGTTGACCTGCCTCCCACAAAGGGTACCTCCATCTTCTCTTTCCATGCACGTGTGAGTTGCTGTTTCTGATAGGGACCAAAATAAGTGACTGTATTGATTATGTGGATTTCTTGATGCTTCAGATGATTGGACACTGTATCTCCTTTTGCTATCTCGCCATGACTCTCCTATCCTCCTTTGGGTGTCCTTCCAGATGACACATCAACTCAGATGATTTTGACATTGACGTTTGCTGCAGGTCTTGGGAGGAGGGTATGAAGCTGTCCTCGCCTTCCTTTCTCAGCCTCTTTCCTGTGTGTCCAGTGTTTCCTTTTCCTTCTTTTAGGCATTTCCTGTAGATGAGAGCATGAGCGTGGAGGGGCGCTGGATCTGGTGTGGTGAGCACTGTGCTGGTGCTGTACCAGGCTCTTTGTGTGCTGCTCCGGGGATGCGCTTGTCCACGTGGGGGGAAATGGATGCTCTGTGAGGTGACCCTCCCCAAGGTCCCTTGGAGGCAGACTTGAACCAGGTGGGGGAGAAGGAAACGTTTCCTTCTCAGTCACATACCACAGCTCTGGGAGCGCTGGGTGGTCCTCTTTGATGCTACCACCAGAGGAAATGGAACTGGTGATCACCTGCCTTGGTGTACTATGTGACACACTTCTGAGGCCCGTCCCCACACAATTGAATACCTCCGTGGTTAACGGTTTTCAACAAACCCTCTGCGTCCCAGCATGTGGCCCAGAAGCCTGCTGCCTCTCCTCTTCCTGGAACAGTGTCACCACTGAGCTGCCTTCTTCCGTGTGCCCAGGAGAGAGAGGGAAGGGATCCCAGGCACGCCCAACTCCCAACCTGTGACTTGAGATTGAAATAGCCGGACTAGTAACCTGGACCTTGATTCAGAGCTGTGTGTGCTGTAGGCTTCCCTGGGCTTTGCACTGTGTGAACCCTCGTGGGTGGTGGGAGGCAGTGTTGGGTACCCATGTGGAACTTCTTGACTTCTCTGAGCCTCAATTTCCTCATTTGCGAAATGGCAATCACAATAGTACCCATGTTGTAGGCTTGTCATGAGGACTCTGTGGTATCATTTTGTAAAGAGATTAGCATAGGAGAAGCATTCCATGAGTAGTAGTTAAAGAGAGGACTGATACCTAAGTTGAGGATCCTATGTCCAGTGAAGGGGCCTCCATGTCTAAAAAGAGAGACTTCTGTGGTTTCCTTTGGAGAGGGGAGGTGGGTGAGGAAGCTGCCCTTGTAGGGATGGATTCTCAGGCCCAGAGCCTGAGGCAGAGGCATGGGGAAGGAGGCATGTGGGCAGATGCTTCGGTTGCCCAGGATGATCTGCCTAGAGGTGCCACTAGGTTCCTCCTGCCTCCAGCACTTTTTGGCACCTGCTGGGTGGGAGTGTCAGCAATCAGAGCTCCCCCCTACCCCCTGTGCTTGTGGAAGCTCAGTTACTCCAGCCCATTAACCCGTGGGTCCAGGTGTTGTGGCCCTGCCTTGCTGTCAGGACTGGGAATGTGCCCAGCTGTGAAATTTCATCTTGGGTGGGGCTGCTTTTCAATGGTGGGGAAGAGAACACCCTGAGGGGCTGGCCAGACTTTTCAAGCGGTTTTGGGCCCTTCCAGGGCTGGACAATGCTGAGCGAAGATAAAGTGCCAAATTATTATAATCACCCACCCACCAGCCTGTCTCCTGGAGATAAAGGGCTCTAGTGCAGGCCTTGATCAGTGGAATTCTCCCATGAGGGCTGGGGACAGTTGGCCCTGTGACTCAGGGGTTTCCTCTCACCCCGTGTAAGGGTCCTAGCTGGAAACCAATATGAGTTTGGGTTTCTTAAATTCTCTGAAGAGTATGTTGGCATTGGCAGCATGACAGTTGCTGCTTCTTAGAAGGCCCCCTTCTGAGTGGCGGGGCCTCCTCTCTCCCACCCAGATGAAGTGCATTACTAACATAAGTGCTCATAAGTGGGACGGGTTCCCCCTCCCGAGTACTTCATGCTTTGTGTTTCCAAGCTGGATACCAGGCCCCTCACTGCCCTCACCCTCCAGTCCAATTTGGGGCTTGGTACAAAGAAGTGGTTTTGTGCTTTCCAAAGTAAAGGAGAAAACAAGGGCTGGGGGTATAGCTCAGTTGGTAGAGTGCTTGCCTCACAAGCACAAAGCCCTGGGTTCAATACCCAGCACCGCAAAAAAAAAACACAAAAAACCCAAAAAAACAAACAAACAAAAATACCCAAAAAAACAAAGTAAAGGAGAAAACAAAGCCAGGGTGAGGTGGGGATGGGAGAAGCAGGCCAGAGCAGAACCCAGCCCTGCCTTCCTGTTCTGTGCGTGGCTGAGGGCCCTTTGGGGTGCCAGGCTTGCCCTGTCACTCTAGGTCCTTCTTGCAGAGGCCAAGTTTTGCCTCTTGGTTTCTTTTCTTGCCTCTCAGATCGTTCCCAGCCCAACTTCTGTGCTGAATTGAAATTTCCTCTGTAGACAGCTTCTCTGGAGAAGAGCCATCTACCTGACCACGGGCTGTGCCTTGACACAGGACACACCTGGGCGGCAGCTCCATGGGTGCACCCACCCACTAGTCCGTGGCCAGTCTGGGAGCCAGCCCCCTGTTCTTGCCACTGACTCCTGCTGGGTGCAGAGAAGGGGGTCCTCCTGGGTTGGGCAAGGCAGCGGCTGCACGTGGAACCTCAGTTGCTGCTCCATCCGGATCCTCTGCCATTTGCAGTGGGGGCTGCTTCTTTATGCTGGCCTGGGGTCACATGTGTACTGGTTTAATCTTTTTCGGTAAAACAGGGCAAGTGGGGTGAGAACAGCCTCCATTCACCACTCTCAGCTAATTGCAGCCATTAAACGAGTTCTGTGTTGCAGGGACAATGGACACCACACATTCCATTTTCCTCGCCACTCAGGCGAGGAGAAGACCTGGAAATCACGTAAAATGTGAGAAAGCAAAGGCAATGCCAATTATTTCAAAAAGGCCACTAGGAAAAGTCTTGTAAATACAAGTCAATGGACAGAGAACAAAACAATTCATATGCTAAAAAAAATTGGCTGGAAACCCATAATTACTTTAGGAGTTATGGTGATAAATTATTTATTAATGTAAATGATTTCACAGGCAAAGAACATAGAGGAAACTTGAGCAGAAGGATCATACATTATGTATAAAAAGGAATTGTAAAAATATTACAGCAGCCCTCCTTGTGCCGTGTGGCTCAGGTTTTCGGCATTTTAATTATAAGCCCTTACTTCAGTGTTTAATTACTTGGCTGTTGAAGTCTCCTCTGTACATGAAGAGGGCTCTTCCCGGGGGCACTCTCTGGATGGATTTCCACGGGGAAACCAGTTGGCTGTGTTGAGCTGCGTAGGATGCAGAGATTTTTGCTTTGAGATTTGGTAGCTTGCCGTCTTCCAGCTCGGCCACTGTTCGTCATCAAGAGCAGAATGTGATGGCACCTTGTGTTCAGGAGCTGGCATTTAGAGGCTGAGTGTTTTGGTTTCTTAGAGCAAACAATCAAATGAATGGAACACAATGAAAAGTAGCAAAAACAAAATCAGCTGCTCAGGGCCCACTTTCGGTCTCTGTGGCCTTTTCTGTCCTTCAGAGACAGCCCTTTTGAACGTGGTTATTGGGCCAGGCCCTCCTCTAAGAAACCGCTTATTTCAACATAGGCCAGCACGAGATTTGTTCTCACTGAAAACTTCACATCCAGACACAAGTAAGCATATATACGATTTTTTAAAGTCACTTTAAAAAATATTTTTAATTTACCTTTATTGTGGTCTATGTATGACTTTTAAAATCTCTAAAATGGTCCAAGGATTATCTGTGCAAGGTGCTTTAAATTCTTTCTTGCACCATTTATCAGTTTCAGACTGTTTCTGGAATAACAGAATGCAAGTAGATGTGAAAAAGAGATGGCAGGGTATAGCTGTTCACAGTGACTGTTTACAGGGTCCTCCTGGGCTGACTTGGGGTCGGCGGGGTACCACAGTAGTGCCAGAGGACAGGCAGTGGCTACGGCAGGCTGCCTTTGGGTGCCGTGGCCTCCATGGGGAAGGATGGTCAAGGTACATGGCCCACCCTAACCCAGGAGGATGGCCTTGGGATTGCAGTTAGGTTTAGTCTGAGCTCTGGTTTGCTAGCTGTGTGTCCATGGGGAAGACTTGACACTGCTCTGAAGCTTGGTTTCCTCATCAGTAGAGAGGGATTGCTGTGACAACCCTTGAGATGAGTAATGTGCTTGGGTCACACACTCATGCTCTTTCCCAGCTTCAGCAAGGAGCCCTGTTAGTAGTAGGGGCATTAGTTAATGAACAGTTCATTTGCATTTATTGACAGTTTCCCAAACAGCTCTCCCCATGGCAGTGCCCTCGGCAGCGTAAAGCCCCTCACCTTGCTGTGCACAGCTATCCATTTTGTAAGCTCTGCACATCCACATTCAGGGAGGACTCCAGAGCATGCACCAGACTGACCTTTCCATTCCTTCAGAGTTTTGTTGCCATGGTGAATACTCGCTGTTCCCTACACATTTATGAATGCTCCTGGGAGATGAGGAGGAGGTCCCTGCCAGAGCTGAAAGGTCTGTCACAGGGCCTTGGTTGGGGAGACTGAGGCCCACACTCCCAGCTCCCAGCCTTGTTTGTTTTTATATCTTGGTGATCTCACTGGGCCTCATTTGCAAGTGCAAACCCTTCGCAGAAGCAGTGGGAGCTGCCATGGGCCATCCCTGCTGTGCAGATGAGGGGAGGGCTCTGGAAACTACTCTGAACCCCTATCTTTGTCTTTACCAGCTTCTTGGGCTTCTTTCACAGTCCCTCAGTCCAGCCTTTCTGCTTCCCCAGGTAGGGGCCTGGTGGAGTGTCCCTTGTATGAGGAGCTGGGCATCTTGTGTCACTGTCTCTGAACCCCGGCCACAGCTACCATTTTGCTGTCCATTGCAGGCGAGCAGGCAAGACAAGAGGCTGCAGTTGGCCTGAGGAAAACCCGGGAACCTTTCCTCCCAACACAGCTCTCAGTTGAGTCTCATTCTGGTGACACAAGCAAAGAGGACCTCCAGTGGGACAGGAGCACTGACATCTACTGAGAAAGCGGATGGGGCTGGAATTGGGCTCCAGGTAGAGCTCTTCACCCACATGTTGGAGGCACTGGCTTGATCCTCAGCACCATGGAAAAATAAATAAATAAAATAAAGGCATCACGTCCATCGACAACTGAAAAAATATATTAAAAACAAAAACAAAGAAACAGATGACACCCTTGTGGGCACTTTCACGTCTTGCCCTGCTTGTCCTCCCTTGTCTTGTCATAAGGTCACTTTAGTGAAACTGCCTTCAGAAAGACATCTCAGTTCTCTTAAGGTTCCCGGTGACGGGCCAGTGAGCTTCCATCTGAACCAAGCAGAGTCCTTGCAGCACCAAGGCCCGGGTAGCACAGTTCAGCCCCCAGAGCAGGGGAGCCTCCTTATCGGTGCAAGGGGACAGGGACAAAATCCAGGAACTAAGCTCGGCCATCTGGCGAGAGGCTGGCTCTCTGGCCTCAGAAGCTGCAAACATTTTGCCTCTTGGTCATGTGCTCAGGTGCTTTCCCTTTTCTAGAAGCCACATTCTGCTGTGGTTGTGTCACTTTAAGGGACCTTCTAAAATGGCACAGAGATCTCCAGAGTTGTAAAATTCCTCTGTCTTTTGAACATAAGAAGGCTTATAGTTCCTCAAGAATCTAGGCCCCTGGGAATTTCCCTTCAAGTTTAAGAGCAGAAATGGAAACAAGAACATTTGAGGTCAAATGCCATTTGAGTTGCTTTGAGTGTCTTTCTTTCTTCGAGCTCCAGATCTGTGGACCAAGGACCTTCTGCCCTCCTTGGTCAAGGGTTGGCAGGACCAGATCCTTCTGAGTGTGAATTTGGGATTTGAGTTCTTGTCTCTGGGAGTGTGGGCATTTGGTGCTGTGTTACCTTGCAGAGTAGACAGAAGTCAGACACTTGAGGCTTCGTCCTTGAGTATCAGCTTTGGAAGATACTCCTTTTCAGATGAACTCCTAGTTCATCTGAGAAAAGGACTGGCCCCCGGGTGGCTGCGTGGGTGCCCTCCCCTCCATAGGCAGCATGTTAGACTGTATGAATGCGTGCACGCCCGTGTACAATTTCAGACTTGTGAAGGGGGCACTCTGGGAATGTGGAGAAGCCTTGGGGGGTCCTGAAGGCTAACGTTACAGAGTGTGCCCCATGCTTAGCTGGGTGCTGTTGTGCTGTGCTCAGGTATGGTGGTGTCTTGGTGTTGGGCTCCAGGTGAGTGAGGAGCTCCTCGTGAAGCTTTAGGCCACAGTGTGTCCTCCGGGACATGGTGGGTGACTTTGAATACTTCCTCTGCACAGGGATCAGTTGCCTCTTAGGCCTCTGCCAGTTGTTCTGTTCAGAGCTCTGCAACTGGAAGCATGGAAGGGCCCCCAGCCTGTGAGATACACTAAAGTGTATCTAAAGTGATCCTTCTCTATGGCTCTACTTCCTGTAATCACCCAAACCAAAAGCAAAACACAAACACTGACTTTCAAAGATGTTGAGTTTAAATTGTCAGGGACTGGAGTCATTGACTCTGCAGAAGTTCCCGGGGTGTGTTTGGTGGTCTGACTGTGCTGCTGTTCTGCTTGGCGCCTGAACCCAGGAGCAGTGATTCTCAGCATTTCTGTATTAAAGTAACCCAAAGAGCTTATTAAAATGCAGATTCCTATTCAAAGAGATATTGATTTACCAAGTCAGGGATGCAGCCCAGTAATCTGCATTTTAACAGGCAATCCCCCTCCCCAGGGATGATCCTGCAGATGGTCCCCAAATCACACTGGTCCAAAAATCTGCAGAATCTACAGACTCTGTTTCCAGCTTAAGTCTACAAAGATTGATTGCTGACTGCCGAAGAATCAACCCTCAAATATAATAATGTTTTCCGGGCCAGAGCACGGTGGCGTGCACCTGTAATCCTAGCAACTCAGGAGGTTGAGGCAGGAGGATTGCAAGTTTGAGGCCAGCCTCAGTAACTTAGTGAGGCCCTAAGCAATTTAGCAAGACCCTGATCAAAATAAAAAATTAAAAGGGCTGAGTAGGTAGCTCAATGGTAAAGACTCCCCTGAGTTTAACCCCAAGTTCTCCCTCCCCCTACCAAAAAAGAATATTTTCTGGTATTGTCATACTCAAATTAGCATAATGATGGCCACCAGTTTTGAGAGTCTGTTCCAGGGCCTATACTAGGCCCTTATTTTTTTTTCCTCTCTCTCTTTTTTTTTTTTTTGTGGTGGTGCTGGGGATTGAACCCAAGGTCTTGTGCACGTGTGCATGTGAGGCACACACTTTACCAATTGCCTTATTTTCTCTTGACAGCAGCCCTGGGAGATTAAGGAAATTGAAGAACTGAGGTTTGAACCCAGGGCTGTGCCCTTTCCACCACACAAAATGACCATTGCTTAGTGGACTCCACATGTCCACAACTTGTCAATTTTAAAGAATTAAGGTTGTTTGTGCAGAAGTAATCTTGCCTGGAGGGGCAGGGCACCAGTGCATCTTCCCAGAGCCCCACTGAGGCCCTTTGTGAAGTGTGATGTTGGGGCCGAGCGTGGGGCAGCTTGCCATTAAAAATTTGCTTCTATTCCTGTTTCTTTTGTCTGGTGACCTGACCCAACAAACTGCTTTCTGTTCCCTGAGTGAAGGGGGAAAACACAGGGCTAAACATAGCCTTGATTGTTTTTACTTTCTCCTATTGTACTTCTCAAGGTGATAAAGATAGTAGCAATTACAATATTATCTACTCTGCAGACAGGACAAGTGGCCACCTGGCTGGTGTTGATACACAGTAGCAGTGCTTTGCGTTTTCAATGCATTTTAGATGTAACTCCACTAACCAGTCTCCTCCCTGCTTCACATGTAGCCATCTATGGTCCAGATGGGGTAGAGAGTTCAGGATGGACCTGCCTGGCCAAGGAAGGGTCACCTATGTGAAGGACAAATGACAAATAAGACCTGGTGAACCCCTGCGGCCTCCTCTGCAGCTTTGGTCCTCATTTTGTTACCCATTTCTTCTGCCACCTCCCCCCCATGCTGTGTGCCTTGCTCAGTGCTGGGCACTGGGAGCCATGCTGGGCTGTGCTCCAGAGCTGGTGGAGAGTGGTAGACATGCAAGCAGATAATTAAGGCTCACGTAACATATGAGCTGCATAATTGGAAATCTAGGCAAATTGCTGTGGGTGCACAGGGGGCCATATGGAGGAGGAGGTTTTGGTGACTCTTCAATTGAAAAATTGGAGGCTGTCTTGGTGGAAAGAAGGTAAAGGCAGAAGAACATTCCAGGCCTTTGTGAAAGCAGGAAGGCATTAAAGGGCTAAAGTTTAGGGGAGGACTGCAATCACAGTCACATTGTGCTCTCATAGAACCAATGGACTGAGTCGAGAACTGACTCTTTGAGTCTTCCCTACAATGAAGAAATCTTACATACTCAGGTCATATAGGTTACTATTTGTGCAGGGTGGATCGGGACCTGTTTGCAAGCAGGATGCATTAGAATTCACCATTCAACCCCAGACCCACTGGGGACTTGTAGGTAGTTTCAAGTCCAAGCAGATTTGCCTCTCAGCCCTCTGCGCTTAGATTTCCCGGTGCTCCTGCAGTCTCATTATGATTCCTTAGTTTCATAACGAATTTCTGGCATGTAAGAATTACTCTTCAGGGTTGTTTACTCAAACCAGGAGGGATGTGATTTGAGAGCTGATTGGGGACTTTCAAGGGTGATTTTGATTCTACATCATTCTTGTCTGATTTCCAGTGTCACAAGAAGTTTGGCGTCTGGAGTGGAGGGTGTGCTGGGGGAACAGAGGGCAGGCCAGCATGCCAGACTAAAGTGTCTGTGTCCCAAGAGGCAATGGGCAGTTGCCAAGAGGCCAGACCACAGCAGGTGGGGGCCTCTGAAAATTCTCTAGAGGCAGTGAGGGGGTGAACTGTGGTTGAGAGTTCCTGAGGGACCCCGTTAAAAAATGCCAACATTATGGGCAGCGATGGGAGGATATGGCGCTGCCAGTTGAGAGAAGTGCCAGGTTCACGTTTATGTGGCTCCCAACTTCCCTTTCCCATGATGTCCCTTGAGATGGTGAAAATTCCAGGCGAGCGAAACAACAATGGAGCAGTAAGTGACATCCTCAGAGGATGGGATCGGCCTCTTCTCATTTCACGGGTTTCTTGAGGCCTGGCCAAGACACAGTCCCACAGGTGCCACAGGCGCATAGGTCCCAGCCCATGGCACCATCTTGGGGCCCTCACTGAGCTGCAGCTGGGTGTGCGGTTTCCTTTCTCAGTCCACCACGTTCCTGGCCCATGTGGCACCTCAGTACCTTGCCCTTGAAGAGAAGTTGGTGGCAACTTCTTTAAACCCAAAGGAGAAAACCCAGAGGAGGATGAGGGTTAGGCCCTGGCTGGTTCTGGTCCTGGCCCTGGTTCACTTCCTGAATTAAGCCAGAGCACAGCACGAGGGGACTTAGTGGTAATAGCCCTCACATACTTGTTAACACAGTTGTCTTCATAGAAAAGTTGAAAACTATAGAAAAACAAAAATAATAAAATATAAATTAACCACACTTTGATCAACTATTAACATTTTGGTTTGTTTTGCAAGTTCTGTGCCCCAGCCCATTTTTATTTCGAGGCAGTCTCTCACAAAGCTGCCGAGGCTGTTCTCAAACTTGTGATCCTCCTGCCTCAGCTCCGTGGTAGCTGGGATCACAGGCGTGTGCCAGGTGCCCAGCTTCTGTCCTGCTGCTGCTTACCATCGCACCACCAGCATTTCCCCATGTCTTTAAACAGTCCTTGAAACTGTTTTTCAGGCTCCATATTATTCCTTGACGATTTATTTAACCATCCCTCTTCTCTAGGACTTTTGAATTATATTTGTCATTTTGCTGTCACTCAAGTCATTGTGATGAACATCATCATGCATAGATTTCCACTTTTTCTTAGAATAACTTTCTTCCTTCTTTATAACATATGGTTAAGACTCAGCCCATGTTAGTTTATGTTTCTTCTAATTTTGCTTTCTTTAGTTAACTGAACTTTGACCTGCTGACTAATTAAAAGACTGGGAAATACTCCAGGGGAAAACATTCCATGAGGAGTGAAGATGTATTTGAATAACATAAATGTAATTTGCAAAGAGTCTTTTTTGGTGATATTTGTGTTTGGAAGTTATTTATCGAATGCAACTGAAGAAACTGGTAGGGAACTCACAGTGGCCAGGGCCTGGGAAGATTCTGGGATGAGGTGAATTTGGTGTTTAGCTACAGTTTTGCTTTGTTCTCACCTGGCTTACAGAAGACTCTTTCCTGTATCTCCTCCATCTGAGATCCTCTGTGAATAGATTTCTCCTCATATCTCCTGTCCAGGGTCCCAACCTAGCAGGTGGCAGGTGCCTGAGAGGAAAGCATCATGTTTAGCCCTGATTTGGCTTTTCCTTTGACTCCTGGACTCCCTCTTGGGCTGCATTGTTCATTCCCCTTGAAACCAGCATGGTAGCTGCTAGTTGTCATGTCTGCTCAGGACCTGTCTCTTGGTGCTCTTTGAGAAGTGGCCGTCAGTAGAGGAGCTGTGCTCATAATTTTGCTGTTGGAGTGTATCGCATGTGGGTTAAATCGCAGTTTTATAAACCTGCAGCGCAACTCTCTTGACCTGCATGCTCCTCAGGCAGGGCTCACTTGTGCTTCCCTTTAGCACAGTAGTGAAGTGAAGAGAGCGTGGGCTTCGTGTCATGTCGTGTGTCGGTTGTGGACCTGGGCCAGTTACCTGACCTCCCAAGCCTGTCTTCTCATGAGGACCATGGTGGCCCCTGCACACAAGGTGCAGTGCAGATCCTCTGGCCCAGGGTGGATGCTCAGTGACCGATCCACACTGCTGAACAGCAAGTGCATGTGAACACCTGCTGAGCATCATTTTGGGCTTTACTTCTATCCTTCTGCTGTGTGCCTGACTCCAGCTATTTATATTTACAAAATTTATAAAGATGTGCAGGTTAGAAACGATAGGAAGTGCCAATATGTTGCTTCCTGAAAGTGTAACGTGCCTTAACTCTGCTTTTGTACTTGAAGCTTGAATATGGGAACTATATCAAATTTATCTTTGCATCTCCTAAAATTCCCAGCATGTACTTCATTCTATAGTAGAAAATCTTGAATATTTCAGTAAAATAAAAGTTCAAGTGCAAATTCAGCATTTCATAGCAGGATTAGCTTATTTATTCATGCATTCAAGTAGAGACCTGAATGTGTAAATTTAAATTGAACCCTTAAGTCTGTGCAGCCCTAGACTTGCTCTTATAGATTTTAATTGCTTTAAATATCCTCAGTTTCAGGAATGAATCAAGTGAGCACACAGAACATGCCGTGATTGGCAACTATTTTTGATGTTGAACATTTTGATAGAGGGGATGTAAATCAATAAAAAAATTCAGTTTCTATTAGCAAGGGCTTCAAGGATGGAATTCAGATGAACTAACCTAGCAGCACCCCAGCTCCATTTTAATGTTGACCATCTGAGGTGCTAGAAGACTCAACTTTGGTCATGGTCTTCTGCCAGGGTATCCAATCCTGTCCTAAGAGCCACAGAGAACCGAATAGGGACTTAGTAGCATGTTGTGCTGAGTCTGCCACCAGCTGGGGAGGGTACAGAGCAAGCCGCTTCCTACCTGAAAGGTGAGAAAGAACTGGGAGTGAAACACATAGCTTTGCACTTTCCTGACAGGCAGTGCAGGATGGTGGGAAGAAAAGCCTCTCAGAAACACTGGCTGTGTCTGAAGCCTAGACCACACTCTGCCTCCAGCTCAGTGTGGTTCCACCGTCTGAGCCTCAGTTTCTCATCTGAAAAATGAGGTTGAACCAGATGTTGTTTTTAAGGGCCTTCTGACTCCCAGATGGAAAATAGGCTGTTGGTGTAGGAAGAGAGGGCTGGTGTGAAGGCCTCTCAAATCCTGTTTTTTCTTTGTTATTTATTTATGCACCAGAAAATGACAGATGGCGAGACCTGGACAGGAAGTGCCCTCTTCAGGTTGACCAGCCGAGCACCAGCATCTGGGAATGCCTGCCTGAAAAGTGTCAGGATGGCACACTGTGGCACCGGGAGGCTGTGACCGCCTGTGCAGTGACCAGCCTGATCAAAGACCTCAGCATCAGTGACCACAATGGGAGCCCCTCAGCTCCCCCCAGCAAGCGCCAGTGCCGGTCACTGTCCTTCTCTGATGAGATGTCCAGCTGCCGGACGTCATGGCGGCCCTTGGGGTCCAAAGTCTGGACTCCTGTGGAGAAGAGACGGTGCTACAGTGGGGGCAGCGTCCAGCGCTACTCCAATGGCGTCGGCACCATGCAGAGGAGCTCCAGCTTCAGCCTCCCTGCCCGGGCCAACGGGCTCTCCTCGCCCTGCCACCAGGCGGTATTGCACCACCGCTTTGGGGGACAGCCCTGCCAAGGGGCACCAGGCTTAGCCCCCTGTGGACAGGCAGGTGACACCTGGACCCCCGACCCGCACCCCACAGGAGGGGGTCGGCTAGACCTGCATCGGTCCCTCTCCTGCTCCCATGAGCAGTTTTCTTTCGCGGAATACTGTCCCCCCTCAGCCAGCAGCACACCTGCCTCAACGCCAGAGCTGGGGAGACGCTCCAGTGGGCTCGCCCGCAGCCGCTCCCAGCCGTGTGTCCTTAATGACAAGAAGGTTGGTGTAAAACGGCGGCGCCCTGAAGAAGTGCAGGAGCAGAGGCCTTCCCTAGACCTTGCCAAGATGGCACAGGTAGGTGCCCCAGGGGCCTGAAGGGGGCTGCAGAAGCACTTGGTGTTCACTGGAGCCTCCGTTGGTGCTGGTCTGTCCTAGTCAAGTGCACAGTGCCACTTTCAGAAATGCCCAGGAGTGGGTTAATTCCCTTGTCTTTAAAATCCTGTTCAAAGAAAATTAATTCAAGTTCATTTTTTTTAAAGTGTCTATTTCTCTCCATTTAAAATGAGACCCTCTTTCCCTGTGGGCGCAGTGCTAGTGGGTACAGGAGCAGACAGATGGCAAGAGGCGGGCGGCAGGCGGTCCAACGTGAAGTGCCCAGATCCCCGCCCAGCCTCCGGGCAGGCCTCTCGGAGGCGCCCCTGCAGCCTCTGGGAGACTCGTGCATCCAGAGCCTCTCGGATTATGCTGATCCCGGATTCGGCAGTGCATAATGGTTTCAGAAAGCAAGGTGGGGGTGGGGGTTAGCTCGTTCCTTTGATTAAACTATTGAAAATATTAGACTGCCAAGGAATTGTGCCCGCTCTTCCCTGCGCCACCTCTGTAGCCATCCTTGCTGTTTACTATAGGAGAGCCTCTGGCCATGTGCCTGTATCCTTGGATTTTACCCTCTTTGTCTTGGGGCCCTGCCCTGTGCTAGCCTTGCTCTTGGGTACTGATCTGAATGAGGTGAGCAGTCCTCAGGATAGTCCCTGAGACCAGGGCTGGCTGCATTGGGTTCTTGCCTAGGAAGTCCAAGGATGCCAGCCTGGTCAGTGAGGCCCAGGGTGCAGAAGGGTTGGACCTTGTGACTCTTGGCTCTGGGATGGGTGGATGGTGGACAGATCGTGTCCTGCTGTTTGGGTTCACTCAGGAGGTACTCTCTTGCTCTGTTGCCACTGATTCTGGTCTTAATGCAGAGAAACTCTGATCACTGCTTGGTTTAAGGGGACCAAGGTCTGCTTGCTGGCGAGGATGTTCTCAGTGGCATTGACCTTACTTCTGCAGCACTGTGGCCAGATCCAGGATGGCAGACTGGTGGTGCCCGTCCCCACGGCCACCTTTGCTCTGGGCTACCTGGGCCCTGGCTGGGATAGCTAGAGGACAAGGTGATGACATGCCTGTGCCTCCTGTGTCCTTGGACCGACTTGGGGAAGGGGCTAGAGGAACCTGGGGCAGAGCTGTTGCCCCCTCGTCCAGCTTCCATGTCTTCCCCCTTGACTCGGGCATGCCCTTTCTCCTTGGCATATAGTGGACATTTGAACTCCTTTCACTAGACTGTGATTGAACACATGCATCAAATACCGAGAGGAAGTGTCCTTCTCCAGAGAAATTTCAGTAGGTAAAAAGGCTGAATAGGTGACAGCTTTGGGTGACTTCTGCAGGACACCCAGAACCCTGAGTTCTGGGTACAATACACAGGCTCAGTTAAATTTTTAATGCTGAGCTTATTTTATTATCTAATGAGCTGGAGAGGTAATAAAAACAGCTCACACGTGTTATTATATTTTACTAGCCACAAGTTGCAGTGACACCACTGGCATCGCTGGAGACGGTTTCCACCCTCACTTGGGTAGAAATGGTTTTAAAATGTCTCTCTCGGTGGGGCGGTGCCAGATATATAGATTGCTTCATGGGCTCCAGGCAGGCCTCTAAGACCTGGGAGGGTGCCCTGGAGCCCAAGGAACCTGCCCTGGTTCAGCCCCTCTGTCCTTGGCCGCCTGCTCAGCAGCATGTCCCAGGTAGGACAGAGCAGGGGAGAGATCCAGAGGGACTCCTGGGAGGGGCGTGTGCCTTGTGTCCTATGACCAGAGCCCTGGAGATGGAGCCTGTGGACCCTGAACCGTCTCCTACCCAGCACTGACCCTGCCAAGCCCTTTCTCCTTGGGGCTCCGTGGCTTTGCTTGTTTTCACTCCCCCGCTGGATGGTTTGTAGCCCCAGGAATTGGGCCTTGTTTTTCCATGGGGCCTTGAGAAGGGCAAGCCTAGGGCAATTCTTAGGTGTTTAAAAAGAGCCTTGGACTGAGCCAGGGCAATGTTGTACCCTGTACCTGGATACCTAAGGAGTGGGAATGTCCCTGGTATAGAGGGACCTGCACATTGCCAGAGTGGCTGAGGTTGGCGAGTTGCTTGCAGACCCTAGCCTCCGTGGGCAGGGCTGCCCTCAGCATTTGCAAGTTCCAGGGGGTGGCAGGGTCTGGGAGAGGGGTTTGTGGACGGGTAGGCGTGTACCCAGGCATGGTGCCAGCCTGTGCTTCCTTAAGCTCGCCCAGAGACTGACACAAGTCTTTGATCTTGGTTTATACCTTTGCCTCACTTGAGCATTCTTGTGAAGGGGCCCCTTTGCTCGTGGCTTCTGGAACCAGGTGCATGAACTCTTCAGATTAAAGGTGCAGAGTACCTTTTCAGTTAGACCTTTGGAGCAGCTGGGTGTTCTGATAAAGAAACCCCAGTTCCCCAGAAGAGCTGACTGGGGCCAGGCCTTGGGACCCAGAGCAACCTGAGGGCATGTGAGGATGGGGGATTCCCCCAACACTTAAGAGTGGCCAGAGTGGGGCTGGGGTTGTAGCTCAGTGGTGGAATGCTTAGCTAGTTCGTGTGAGGCACTGGGTTCAACTCTCAGCACCGCATATAAATAAATAAAATAAAGGTGCATCGACAACTAAAAAATATTTAAAAAATAAAAAGAAGAGTGACCAGAGTGGTGGCAAGAGCTAGAGCCCACCTCTCTTCTGCTGGGGAAAATGGGGCCAGCGGGAGACCCAGCAGTCAGACGGCAGGGGAGGCAGAGAGTGCTGAGAGCCCGCCTTGCCTTCAAGTGCATCGCAGCTGGGTTTAGCAGGAGCCAGCGTCCTGGGTGCAGACTCTGGCCGAAGCATGTCCGCGGGCTTGCCCATTCCAGCCTTTCCTGGGGAGTGGAGGCTCTCCTGGAGGCTCTCCTAGGCCTGCCAGGCCCTTTCAGACATGGTCTTCACTTTAGGATCTGCAGGTAGAAGGGGACACTGACAAACCAGAAGCCTCTAGAAGAGGAACAGGAGGCAGGAGCCCTGGACAAATTGCTTGACATCACTGTGCAGCAGATACCATTGCCATCGACAGAGGACTGGAAACTAGTGTACGTGTGGGATGCATTTATGGATGTGAGCACATGTGTGCACACGGGTGCCTGTGTAGGTGTGCGTATCTGCCGAGGTCCGTGTGTGTGTAGCTCTGCGTGCACACTTACACACAGTGCATTGGCTGGCACGGGGTGAGCGCTCACAAACACGGATTATCCCCATCCCATGCCAAAGCCTGAATGAAGGAAGGTGGGGCTGTGGGTGACTTGAGAGGCAGAACTGAGGCCCAGGGTGGTCCTGGGAGGTGCACGCAGACTATCATAAGAACTGCCTTTTTTTTCTTTCTTCACCTTTCCTCCTGTTCTTGTCACTCCTGCTTCTTGTTCCACATCCCTTTGACTCATCCTTTCTTTGGTAAATGAAAGGAGGCCTACTGGCCACAGCCCTGCCCTCAGCTCAGCCCAGGCTGCCATAAACTCTGTGTTAGGAGTCGAAGGTTACAGAATGGCGACAGCATCAGATTTGCCCCCTACTGGAGGAAGTTGGCTGTATTCTCATCTGTTTGTCCACCTTGAAGCAGGGTGGAAGTATCCCCGGAGACAGTGGCCACCCCTTTCCCACTGCATCCCTGGGCACAGCTGTCATGAACAGTGTGGGGCCCTTGTCTCTCAGCACTGAGGATGAGACGCAGTGGTGGGGGTGTGGACATTGCTCTCCAATTGTCTTTGCTCAGGTCTCGTTAAAACCCCACTGCCTAGATTGTGGGTGCAGGTGCCCTGGCTATCTGGATCCTGAGTGAGGGAGCTGATTGGATAGGGAGCGCCCCAGAGGGGAAATGATGCAAGGACCTGGTCCAGAAATGTCTGCCTCCCTGTGTTTACAGATAGACGGCTTGGCTCCTGGGTGAGCTCCTCAGAGGCAGCCAGGGAGTCAGTGTGCTCCTGTCCTGCTGCCCTCCCCACATGCTGTCCTCACCTGGTCTTCTGCCTGGAGTTGATGTGAAGCCATAGCCTTTCCTTTGCACAGTAACAGTGTCCCATTAAGGACAAGGCCGGGCTGAGCAGAGGACTTTATCAGCAGGGCTTTTGCTGACTTTATTAGTTACTGCTTATTTGAGACCTGGTCTGACCACAGCGTTGGTTGCCTCCTGGCAAGGCTTGAGCCATTCCTGGCCATTTAGATGTGGATCATGTGTGTGAACAAAGATTACAGAAAAAGCAACAGTTAATAAGGTTACCCATTGAATGCCGTGCCCCTGGGTGCCACAGTCCTTGCCATATTTTTAACTCCAAGCTGGTCAGCTTGAAAGAGCAACAAATTGCATTTTTCAGCAGTGCTTCAAACAGAAGCAAGACCTTCATCGAGAAGGGTCAGGATGCTGAGACGGAGGTTTGATTGATCCCAGCCGCCCACACGTGCATCCGACCTTCCCCATGGAGGCCTCAGAACAGACAGCAACTGTTGTGCTAGCAGATGTTTGAGGGACCCGTGAAAGCTGGCCAGGGTAGTTTGGGGTAGAAAAGGAACATGAGGACACTAGTGTGGCAGCATATCTCCAGGAAGCTACTGAGGGCTGGGGGCCTGTGAGTAGGAGAGCTGGGTTGACCAGGGCCGCAGGGTCTCCACTGGTTAAAGAGGCACTGTGGCGGTCACAGAGGGTTATGCCGGTGTTTGGCAATAACTCATAGCTCTCTGCTGGGCAAGGCCACCACTGGGTAAAGCTCCCTTTGGCCAGCCTTCACTCTCTGCCCTATGTGCCACTGGGGCCACCTTCAACAAGGGATGGTGGCCCTCTTTAGTCACCGAGTGGTGTAGCTCTTCACACCACTGGCTGCTTGACCTTCTTGAGCAGGCAGCCCTGGCAGCTGCAGGCCAGCTGTGCTTTTCCTTGGCCAAGTCCCTGGGCTGTAAGCCTGGCTGGCCTGAGCCTTTGTGGCCTTCTCAGCCAGAGGCTGTCCCTTCACCTGTTTTGATTGCCTGCTGCTTGTGTCCTGTCACACTCCCCACCCCTTCCTGCCAGGAAAGGAAACTGTGCTGATGGCAGGGAGAGGAGTGGAGCTGGATGACCCTTTACAACATGGAATGCAGACAGACCTGAAGATCTGCTCAGAGGGGTGGGCATGGAAAGGCCTAGAATTCCAGTTGGAATGAAAGAAGCACTCAGTGAAAGTAAAGGCACAGATCTCTGTAGGCGCATGGAAGTAGGTGCTCAGAGTCTGAGGCAGTGAAGATGGGCTTGCACAGAGGACAGGAGCACCTGGAAGACCTGGGCTCTAGGAGTTCAGCGTATGGTCAGGGGCAGTCTGTCCAGCTAGTCTCCTTCTGTGCTGTTGGCAGGATTGCCCGGCAGAGTTCGCAAGTGACCTCGGAGGAGGCCATATTGGCAGCCACTGCTGAGTGGCGAGTGGCTGAGCATCATCTGCTGCATCTTTGCTCTGGATTCTCCCTCACAAGAGGGTAAGGCCTCCAGTGGGCAAGTCCACGACTTCCCAGAGTGGCACCATTCGTCAGGAGCCCAGAAGGCTGGAACCTGGGCCTCCCCACCCAGGTTTACTGCTCCTGCTATCAGGCTTTGGCCTAGATAAGGACTGTCCCGCTGGCATTTCTGGCAACTGACAGTTGGGACATGGAACATGTGTGGTGTGAATTGGGAACTTTGCAGTCAGGGAGATTGGGACTCTGTCCCCATCCTGCCACTTTTGAACTATGTGTGTGTAAAATGGGAATAACAGTTCTTTTCTCAGGGACACAGGGAGGAATCCTGTGGCGTGGATCCAGCTCAGGCCATGGTTGGCACTTGAGAAACACAACTTTGATTAAAAAAGAAAGCCGAGGCCTTAGCCCTTCTCCTGTCACTTGGCTCCTTGACTGCTCCCCTACCAGCCATTCTGGGCAGTCTATGGGGCCTGTTGCCTTTGGTGAACCAGGATCCTGCCAGCTGTGGAGTGGGCTAGGATGGAGAACTCAATCCCTGGTCTGTCTTTTCCTTTGAGATCAGTGCATTAGTGCTGTAGGACTCAAAAGGGTTTTGATACTTTGAGGGAACCCCCTCCTCAGATACCTGGATTGCTTCTTTCTATTCCTAGTTACCATCCCCAGGTTGCATAAGCAGTCTGCTTAAGGTCACTCGGATTGGGGCCCAGTGTTGACACAATAGCTTTGATCTCCTGGGGAAGAGAAAAATAGAAGGAGTTCAGCTGGGGTTGTGCCAGGGAGGTGGTGTTCACACCACTTGGTGATTTTCCATACCTCAGTTGAGCCATCCTGAACAGAGCGTGTTTGGGAGGTGTGAGGAGATCCGGGGCTCTCTGGAGTGGGTGCTCCTGGTTCCTAACAATTGCCCAGGTGAGAGCCCAGTGTGCTCAGTACACCCGTGGCTTGCCAAGTAGGCCCTGCTCTGAGCTGGGATTGAGGCCTGGGAGATCCTAGAAGGCCCTGTCTTCCAGAGGCCTAACCTGTGGGCAGGAGGGACACCAGAGCCTTCCCAGCCAGGAGGCAGCACCTCTAGGGACGTCTCCAGTCCTGCTTTGAGGAAGCCAGGGTAGGAAAGGCCGTGAGCCAGCTGGCCCTTGCCTCTGTGATTGGCTCAGCTCCAGGGGCTCACAGAGGAGCATTCAGAGAAACCCTCATGTCATTCCCAGGCTGCTAAGGAGAAGCAGAGTGTGTGGGCTGGGACAACAAGGGAACAGAGGGCGGTGTGAGAAACGGGGCCTCATGCTGGAGGCTGTCTCTGGGGCAGCTAGATCTTTCCTCATTCTGGGCAACTTGTGTCACCTCTCTGTTCCTCAGTTTCCCCATCCACAGGGAAGGGTGGCAGTGCCTTTTCTCATCACAATAAGTGCATCTGTTTTTGTAAAGCACTTGGAGCTCAGGGCCATGTTTACCCAGGATAAGTGCTGAGTTTAGGTTAGCTGCCATATTGGGAGTCCTGTTTTAGGACCAAGGAGAGAAATTTTTCAGGAGGGAACTGCTACTCATCAGGGGTAATCGCTGCTCACCTCAGGAACTCTCTGTCTCTATAGCTCTGAAAGTCTATGTCTGTTTCCCAGAGAAGGGCCTAGAGCCCAGAGGCTCCTATGGCTTGTCCAAAGGCCCAGCTGAGTTGGGAGTTACAGGGCTGGGTGTGAGCCTGGTCTCCACCTCTGAGGCCAGCATTGTGCCTAACATACTGTATGGGAGGCAAAGTCATTGGAACAGAGTTGCATCTCGAGTCATAAGGCTTCGCCATATATGTGTATTGTGACTGAGTCAGTTGCCCCTCTTCTCTGAACTTTGGACTTCTGAGCATATGCATACCTGCCCAGGTACAGATGGACATCAGAGTTACCTGGGCAACCAGGACACTATTCCTGGGTCTTACCCCGGAGGATCTGAATCAGCAGGTCTGGGGCAGGGCCCACAGCGAGATTAGGCTCATGCCCAGCCCAGTGAACTCTGTAGAGGCTCAGGGACTGGCTTGTATCTTGTGAAGATGGTATTGACATTTAAGGCCCCTCAGTTAGAAGGCAGCAGCTCAGCCTAGACTGGGAAAAGCCTGATCCAGAGACTGAATTCCAGAGCTTTCCAATTGCCAAGGCCTAGTGTGAGTACCTATGGAGCTGCTGTGGCCCAGCAGAGCAATGGCATCCCTTCCAGAGCACCAAGAGGACTTGGGGTTGACTTTATACTGAGTTGGATAGAAGGCTGCTTCAGAAATATCTAGAAAAATTGCTCCCAAACATACTGGATATCTCCAGTGTATGGGTTGTTCAAGTTCACTTCCATGTCCCTGTTTGGTGTCCCAAGGCTTACGTTTGGCAGCAGAGTTAATGACCAGGAACCTGTGTTCTCTGTCCAGTTGCTGTGTGTGTGGGAGTCTCTGGCCCCTGGTAACTGCTCGAAAGAGGCTAGGATTCCAGAGTGTTCTGAGAGTGCACTGAATCAGTGCTGAGGGAAACGAGTCAGGGGCAGAGATAGCAGCCTTGGCAGGGTAGGTGGGCAGCCTCCTGGAGGAGGAGGCTGTGTCTGAAGGCTGTCCCAGAGCCTGCCAGGGAAGAGGGCAGTGTCTCAGGCAAAAGCTTACATGGTAGGTTATTTGGGAGTCACCAGAAGGAGCGTGGGCAGCTGGAGCGCAGGGTGTGTGGGGCATGGTGGGCCTTCTCGGTAGGGTCCTCAAGAGATGTTTGGCTTTTTTTCTGAGTGCAGGCTAAAAGCATTTGGGGATTTGAATCAGGAGGGCAACAGGACCCCAGGAAGCTCCTTCAGGTAGAGATGAGCAGCTTGGACTGCTGGGTAGGAGGCTGTTGGCAAATGCAATGGTGGGCTAGACCAGTGTGGGGGCAGGTATGGGGGCGGTGGACGAGGTGATCTGCATTAAGGCCTGCAGAAGCATTTTGAGGGTGAGACCACAACTTGTTGTCAGCTTCCAAATCACCCTCAGCATAGACTTCTCAGGGCAGAACATTAATTATCCTAATTCCTCAAGCTGGTTACTTCTTTTAAACTATTCTGTTTAGTACTTGCTGACTATAAGCCCCTCCTGATCTGACCTGCATCCCTCACTTCGTATTTCTTCTTGATCTCTTCTTAGTAGAAATGAAGTCTAGTGGATTACCATGACTCACTTCGTTTCTACAAGTATCCATAGAACCTTCTCACCCTCAGTCCCCCAGCCTGGGCTGCCATTTCTTCCTCTGTGGAGATTCAGTCCCTCTGCTGAGGCTTCTCTGTCCTTGTCCATCTGAAACTGTGTGCCCCACTCTGAACTCAGCTGGAAGAGGGCTGGTAGTTCAGGGCCCTGGGAGGGTTCCTTTGTGGTTTTGAATGTTTGTTCCACCAGATCTCATCCCCGCTGTGCCGCATCTGATCAGTGTAAGGCAGCTGGGAACCATCTCTGGAAAACCAGGGACCTGAGGTGCCTCTCTGAATTTCCTGTAAAGCCTCAAAAGTTGCCGTGGAGGGAGATGCTTGGTTTTGTCATTCCCTGTCCTGCTCCTGCTCCCTCATCAGGGACATCAGGAGACCCTCCAGGGAAGCATCTCCAGGCCCTTGGTGTGCATGGGGCCCTGGGGCCAGTGAGAGCTCCAGTGAGGCTGGAGCAGGAAACGAGGTGTCCCCAGAGGCAGACACATGACTGTCTGATGCCTGTCTGTGCCTTTGCCTGAGACCACGCAGGCCACCTGCTGACATGGGCCTGCGGCGGCGGTGGTGTGACACCTTCACACCCATCCTTCCTCTTGAGCACCGTCCTCTGGCGTCTCACATTGTGTCAGCAGGACTCCCCTGCTGACAGCAGCCATGGATTGAGAACATTTTTGTGGTTTCAGCCATCCTGGATTACCACTCATTTTTGCAGTTTGAAGCCACAGTTGAGAACTGAAGAAAGCAAATGCAACCCAGAAGAGCAAACCCTTCCTGTGATCCTCGTGCCGCAGGAACGTGGTCCGACTAGACTCACAGGGCGTTAATTGCCTATTTATGGCCAAAGGATTAACAGTGCCTCCTTTGAAAGTTAGAGTAGAACTCTTGGATAATTCCTTCTTGGGAGGGGATGGGGAACTGGTTTTTTTCCCCCTTAATCTTTTGGGAAACAAAAGAATGGTTGGTTCCACCAGAAGCTTATTCTGTGATCAGTAGCAATAGCTCACATCTGTCTGTGTCACTGAAGGTCATCAGGCACCTGGCCCCTTCCCTGGCGCTGTACAGAGCATTTGCTCTTCATGGGGTTGGTGGTGGCACAGCTGTCCCTTTGCCAGAGCTCTGTGCTTGGGAAGAGTGCAGCAGACCCCCTGGACCAGCGAGGACCTGTCTAGAGACAGAAGCTACCATTAGGTTCAAGAAGTCCACCGAGAACCACGGTGGTTAACTTGGTTTCTAACTAGTGAAAAAGCTGAGAGGAGAATTCAGGGTGGCAGGGAGCTGCTCCTGCCGATGCCTGAGACAGGATGGAGGCTGCGCTGCTGGAGGATGAGCAGCATGCAGGCCCCCCTGCTGTGCTGGGCAGGCAGAGGAAAGGGAGGGCAGGGAGGTGGGTCAGAGCATGCTGGAGAAGCAGCGGCTGGAGGCACCTGCCGAGAAGGAAGCAGACTGCTCTGGCTGGGTCATGCAGTGTGGCTGGGTGACAGAGATGGCACAGGAAGGGCATGCCCTCACTGCTCCTCCAGCCTCTGCCTTTCTGGCACTTACTGCCCAGGTGCCCTGGGCATTGTCCAGGGTGGCTGGAGTTTGCCCGAGCTCTCCTCTCAGCCTTTGTCATTCCATCCATTCTTCACTTGGCCAGGCCCTGGGGACGTTTCTGCAGGACAGGAAGAGGTGAGTAATGCACAAGCAGATAGCAGGCGAGGCATGTCAGGTCTGGTGGTGACATGGACTACAAAGAAAACCAGATGAGTGGGATTAGGATCACCAGGCAGGAGGGGAAGTAACCAGCTTTAGACTGAGGGATGGGAAGGCTCCTTGAGATGACATTTGTGCAAAGACCCAGATGGCAAGGGGAGCATCCTGCTTGGAGGGAAAGCAAGGCCCATGTTTGGAAGAGGGAATGGGCGTGTCGAGTGCAGGGCACTCAAGGACTCGGCAGGGCTCTTGGGCTAACCTAGCTCCAATGGGACACCCCGTCAGCTGCCTCACTTTGTTGCCATGTTGATCTCCAGCCTGGGGGATTTGACCTCAGACACCCCAGGGAAACCAGGGTGTGAAGAGGTCATGGGAAGAAGGCGTGTGAGGGGAACCATGAAGAGGGAGGCACTTGGCAGGACAGCCCAGGCGCCAGGGAGAGGGAGTAAGGTGCTGCCCGTGAGTGCCTGTCATCATGAAGAGTGCCAGCTCCTATCCCTTGCTGCTTGCTAGAGGTGTCCAATGGCTCTCGGTCCCACGGATGTCCCTGAGTTGTCCTTTCCCACATCTGCACACACATCAGCCTGGCCTGGCTTTGAGAAGCTGAGTCCTGACTCCTGTGCGCCTACGTTTTTGGATCATGTGATTCTCTCACTGACTCTGGAAGGGGCTCCTGTCATTCTCCTTTTCAGGGCAGAAAAAGGAATGTCAGGGCCATCTGTTCACTTGTAAGTGGCAGAGCAGTGAATGGTGCCAAAGGGCGAGGAGTGGCCTGCAGCCCCCGCCCCCCCCCCAAGGACTGCCATCCTGAGTTCACCACTTGTGAACCACTGGACCCAAGCAGGTCTGGGACCTGCTCTCAGCTTTGAGTTCTTTGGCAGGGTGGGGACAGTAACATCCTCACCATAGGGCTGCTTGTGACCTTTGGCCCAGGACCTGTCACACAGGATATTCTCAAGTGCAGCTGTTTCTTAGTGTGAACACGAGTCTCATGAGCTGAGGGACCCTCCAAACCTGTGGACCCAGCCTCCTTCTCCCACACGCCAGGCCGACTTTGCACTTCTTGAGCTGAGTTTTTGGGATGGCAAACCAGGCACGGAGCACGAAGGCCCCGAGGTTCAGCTCTGTGACTGCTGGGGGAGTGTTCAGCTGAGTCTCACCAGAGTTCAGCTGGCCTGTGCCAGGTCCTGGCATGAGGCCAGGCAGAAGAGAGAATGGCCTCCCCATCTGGCCTTCTGCCATATGGAGTGGAGGCACATGGAAACCTCTTATTTGTCCCAAGGTGGGCTTATCCATATTTTATAGTAACTCTTATTGCCCAAAGCAGAACCTTTGTGACCTATTTTTTGTGACTTTGCTGACTGATCTCTGAGCTGGTGGTCACTACCATCCATCCTCCCATCTACCAAATGGCTCATCCTGAGTGGTGGGGGTGGGGTCAGCTGGCAGGGCTCTGTGCCTGTTCTCAGGTCGCTTGGCTGCCATTTTGGAGGCAGCTCCGCCGTTTCTCACTTTTCTCTTCAGCATCTCCTCCTCCCTGAGAGGTGCCTTCGAAGTGACCAGAGTGCAGGTTCCTGGGCAGAGGCATGAGAGGTTGACTTTCTGTGACCCAAAAGAAAGATGCCCCCAGACCCTGACTGAGGTGACTCCTGACTGGCAGGAAGGACAGGCCCTTGCAGAGAGAATGGCTGTGCCACACCAGGCCCTGCCATGCTCACGTGTGGGCAGCATGGCCTCCTTTCTCATAAGCCTCTTTTCTCATGTGCTGTGCCAGCAAGGTAACTCGATGAGGAGAGACCTTCCCGTTGTCATGGCTTTCTGTCTCATGTCTCATGTCCTTTGAGGCACTGAGTGCCATGGGCAGGTCCTCCTGACAGTTCTGTTTGCACTCTGGGCATGACATGCACCCTGTGTCAGCCTTGATGACAGGCATGGATGTTCCACCTAGGAAATGTCCACCTCACTGTGTCTGTAACAGTCCTGGATACTGGAGTTTTTTGAGACTTGTTGACAAAGAAAATGGGAACAAATGTGCAGTCAGGGGACCCAGCAGCAGGAGACCCCTTTTAGGGGTATGAAATGTTGGCTTGCTCAGAGACCACACAGAGGGGCAAGACAGCATTATCTGGGAGGACATCTTAGCACACAGGGGCTGAGATGCAGTATGAACTGTTGGGCACGAGAAAGGAGGTCTGATCTGCTAGGCTCACTGCCACTCAGCAGAGACCCCAGCTCTTCAGCTGACTCACAGGGGAACCACGCTACCACCCGCACCAGTCTGCCTGTCCTAGGACAAGAGGAAACAGGCTGGGGTGGGCAGGCTTCCTCTCACACCCAGTGCCAGCTATGCCTGGCTTGGAGTTTTGGTGAGCCACTTGGCAGGCATGGTCTCAGTGATGTCACAGTCCCTCCCTGATCCTGTGTCTCTTCCACACAATATAGTGATTCAGCATCCTCACGTGTGGAGAGCTCTGGGAACAGGCAGGTATGTAGGTAGCCCTCAAGGACATTCGTCACGTCATTGGTACTTTGTTGCTTGTGGTCGTGAAGCAGGATCACTGTTTTTTGTAAGCTTTCCCATTTGAAGCATGGCTGGAGGCATCCCTATCGTCAGCTTGAGGGGTAACGCAGTGAGGGAGTGTGGCTGTACGCTGTCGTGGGGCAATTCAGGCCACACACACCATTTTAAATTTGCTAGTAACTGCAGTTAAGGAAATGGGTAAGATTAATTTAGTAATACATTGTATTTAACCCAGTATTTCCAAAATACTATCATTTCAACATGTAATTGTTGTAAATAAACCATTGATAAGATATTTTATTGAGATACTTTATGTTCATTTTTAGGGTTTTTTTTTTTTTTTTTTTTTGATACTGGGAATTGAACCACTGAGCTACATCCTACCCCTTTTTATGTTTTATAAACCCAGGGTCTTGCTAAGTTGCCCTGAGCCTCATTAAGTTGCTCATGCTGGCCTCAAACTTGTGATTCTCCTGCCTTAGCCTCCTGAGCCCCTGGAATTACAGGTGTGCACCACTGCACCTGGTTAGGACTAGGTTTCTGAGATCTGCTGAGTGTGTTTACCCTTCAGTGGGTCTCAGTCTGGACTGGCCACATTCCCAGTGCTCAGTGGCTGTATGTGGCAGTGGCTCCCTTTAGTGCATGGTGCAGAATCAGGTCATTGGCCTGAGGTCACATTGCATTGGGTGGCTGTACTGTGAGATTCCAGAGCCTGAGGCCTAGCAGGTAGAAATCTTGGGTGTAAGAGGTGAGATTATGAGCCAGCTTTGATGGAAGTGATGTGTCTCTGCCTCTGAGACCCCTTTCCTTTGATCGACCCCCTGTGCACCCAGTAAAGGAAGGTTTGAGCAAGAGGCCCCTGCTCTGATGTGCTAGGTTCTCTGGGGCTGTGCCCTCACTGCCTAATGCCTGAGAAGAACCAGTCCCAGGAGGCCTGAGTGCCAGAGAGCCTAGGTGCTACCAAGGAGGGGAGCTGTTCCATCCGGCATGGAGATGCTCCACCCCCCTCGTGGGACCTCCAGTCCAGGAGTTTGTGGCGAGGCTGCCCCTTCTCTGAACATCTTGCTTTCATCTCTGGGGTGCTCAGAGTAACCATCCTCTTGCAGCCTCCTGTCCTGACTTGAGGCCAGAGAGGGCTGGGGAGATGTGAGGAGGCCGTGGATGGGTGGGCTAGGAAGGCCAGGGCTTTGGCGGGGTCCTAGTGGGGAACCTGAGGAGATAGCTGTGCAGTGACAAGCCCTGGCCACATCTCTCTGCTCTGGTCCTGCTCTGGATGATGGTCCATGCTCTCCTCCTCACATGATACCCCAGTGAGCCGCCTGAGCCAGGCTCCACGCAGCAGGCCAGCTCAGGACCTGCCTGCAGGGAACTCTTGAAGAGGGGCACTGTGACAGTGAGTGTGAGCCTAGAAGGATACCACAGCAAGGGCAGGGGGGCCCACAGTAGAATGTGGCAGGGGTGGCCATGGAGTAAGCAGAAGTTTCCAGAGCCGTCCTGTCTTTGATGCTTCAGAAACTCCTAACCAGAGTTTCCTGGAAAATTGCATTTATGGCTCCAGTGTGGCCTCCCTGCCAGGAGGGGTATGTAGACATGTCGGGCTTGTTGCTTCATCAGCCTGGGAGCTTCAGGCACCGGCCTCTTCCACCAGAGGAGCTCTCTGGGCCCTCAGATTTCAGCTTCCAATAGCCTTGTAAGGGCTGGGGCTCAGTGGCAGAGCACTTGTCTAGCACGTGTGAAGTAGTAGGTTTGATTCTCAGCACCGCATATAAATAAATGAGTAAAACAAGGGTCATATATACAACGAAAACAAATTTAAAATTAAAAAAAAAAAATAGCCCTGTTAGTTGGTTCCAGTCAGCACACATTGACTGAGCACCAGCTCTGTACTAGTGTCCGGGCAGGGGCCTGGGGTACAAGGTCCTTGCAGTCTGGAGAGGGCTAGATGGAGGCAGCTGTCACGAAGCCAGCCTTAAGCTGAGTTCGCAGGATGGGTAGGCGCACCTTTGAGGACCTGCGTTCAGTTCCAGGTTCATTCTTTTGTTCAGCCACCATTTATTTACCAAGCACCTACTGTGTGTCAGGGCACTGTCGGCTCTAGGAATGTGACAGTGGTGAGGGCAGGTACTCTGGCTTCTTGCAGGTGCTGGCACCAATGTCATCCCCTGGACACATGCAGAGGGCCAAACCACCTAGCCACGTGGTCAGTGCTTAGAGCTCTGCCCTTGAGCCTTGGGCTCTGCACCTCCTGTGTCGGATGAATAAGGAGATGGAAGTGCCCACTTGGCACTTAGTACGTACGCAGGAGTGTTCTGGGGCAGCTAACCTTGCCTTTTGTGGGGTAGCTGGGGATTGGAACCTCATTCTCTTAGTGGCAGGGAGGGAAGACTGCCCGGGAGTGTGGTGCCCTCAGGGGTGAACGGGGCTTTAGGAGAGCTGTGCAGAGGGCTGGGGCTGGGATCTGTTTGGACCTGGAGTCCTCAGGGAATTCCTGGTCTGTCCACAGGCCCAAGAGCCCAGGGCCTGATGGAGACAGGACCCTGGCTACTGGGTACAGTTGACCTCTAGGAGGTAGCTCAGGCGGGTCATCCTCATCCATCCCCAGCAGGGGAAAAGGAGCTTCATCTTTGTCCTCCAGCAGGCAAACTGAGTTAGAGGTGGCTTCCTTTTCCTCCCAGAAGCCGTGAGGAGGGGTGGCTGTGTGAGCTTCCTCTGGCTTCAAGCAGTGATGTGATCTTGATCTGAAGATCGGGAGGAAGAGGTGCTGCTGGACTGGCAGAGTGAAGGACCGAGTGGGTCCTGTATGAAGCTCTTGCTTGGTGAACTGCTGCTCTGGAACCCAGGACTGCCTGCTCCCCTCGGGTGGCTCAGGGCCCCAAGAGAAAGCCCAGACCCCCTGGTCTAAGGCACAGCCTGCCCTTTGCCAGCCTTCCAGGAGACTGGACTTGGGGGTGCAGCAGCTGACTGACTTCACGCCACACACCTGGAGTTGTCCCTGGAGCTTCACACTGGGCAAACGTTGTTGAGTGCAGTGGTGTCCACTTGAAGCCCTGAGAAGGGTGATTGCCCAGGGTAGTGGACCCCAGCCTTGACCAACAGAGCCCTGAGCCACCTCTCCGGGATCCACGAAGACTCTGAAGCTTAGAAGTCTTGCAGTCCTCATACTGGCATTGGTTGGCACTGGGAGCTGCCCAGGAAGGGGCCTGTGTGTTTACGTGTCCCCTTTCCAAAGAGAATGAGCATCTGCTCATGCCAGGTCACTGCGAGCTGCTCCATCCCAGTGCCGTGTGACCTGAAGGTGTGCCTCAGTTGAGCACTGACCCCATCAGCTCGTCAGCCTCCCAGGGTTTGTGCAGCCTGTTTACTGCCAGAGAAGCTGAGGCTTAGAGGCGTTTGATACCTTGCCCAAGGGACCTCGGAAACTTGGCCCAGAGCCTCCAGGTTGGTGGGAGAAGGAGAGTTCAAGGTCTTCCCGTCCCCAGCAGGCTGAGAGCAGGTAACTCCGGTTTCCAGAGAATCCCAGGGAGTGTATGGGGCGGGGTGTGGGCTGCTGGCATGCCCCTGGGAGACAGTGAGTGCTGGGCTAGGTTAAGACCACAGGGCACTCTCATTAAGGGCCTAAAAGCCATCATGGGAAGTTTCCAGGGTGCAGTGTGCCATCCTCTGACCAGCACTCTGGCCACCCCCACCTGCCATGTCAGAATGTGTATTTTAACAGGCTTGCCACTGGTTTCTGTGCTCCTCAGCTTGTGGACGTGTCTGGAGCAAAGGGGCTATCTCTGGTTTGCCTTTGATCCTAAGCAGCCCCCTACAGGCTCCTCTTGTCTAGGGATGGGGGGATTGTCCCCACCCTACTGCCTCCCTTTCCTCACCTGGTCTTTCTCTTGCCACACTGTGCCTTCTCCCCAGGAATGGGGACAGTTTGGTTCATTTGGGAACCACACTACCCTCATTCTGACCTGGGCCCCATCCCTGGAAACACCCCCGTGGCTCCCGTCCTGTGCAGGCCGCGTGCTTGCCTTTTGCATACACGTCTTGAGCTCCACCGTGTTCTGCGGGGCAGGGACTCAACTTGCCTGACTCCTCCGTGACACTGCTCCTTGAGGAGTCAGGGACCAAGATCCCTGCTGTGTGGTGGCATCCACAGCTTCTGTGCCAGGCTTGCTCAGGTCAGTGGAGGGAGGGAGAAGATA
Organism: Glaucomys volans; assembly: GCA_020662805.1. NCBI lineage: Eukaryota > Metazoa > Chordata > Mammalia > Rodentia > Sciuridae > Glaucomys > Glaucomys volans. The sequence continues at coordinate 83,556 of JAJEJO010002331.1, forward strand.
GTCAGAGACCAGGCCCTGGATGACTTGTGAGCCTTTGGGGCAACACTCACATGACTTTCAGGAACAAGGACGAGACGAAACAGGCTTAGACTTGAGCTTTGTCCCTCTGTGCTAATAGCCTTGACTCCTGCTTGTTTCTTCAGTCTCTTTTACCGGGTTTGGACTTACCTACAGGTGGTTGGTGCTGGAGGTGCAGCGTCCTGGCAGTGGCCAGGAAAAGCCCCTGAGCCCTGTGACAAACATGGAAATTCGCACCGTGAGCCTGTGGAGAGCCCTTGCCTGTCTGGTTGTCAGATGTGGGAGAAATGCCCGTGGTGAATGAATGAATGCCCCCAATCCCTCGGAAGCAGAGGGCCTAGACTCTTTCCCTAGTGGGCAGAGCAGCTACTGCATTGGTGATACTGAATAAGGGTGACACTGAGCTTATGGGCCTAGGGTGACAGACACTGTGCTGTTTATTTTGTTACATGTTGTCATCATTTCACCACTGAAAAGTGTCTATATGCTGTGCCCATTTTACAGAAGAAGAAACTGTAGTTCAGAGTAGCAGCCAAAATCACAAGGCCAGGAGTGACTGCAAGGCCTAGCTGGGTCTAGGCAGGACTTGAGGGCCAGTGGGAGCTGCAGTCCCAGAGCTGACGGTGGGCCAGGCCTTCCCTTGGCTCTCAGGTATAAAGATAGCCACGCAGCCAGGCTCAGGGATAGGCTCCCAGTCCTGGGATCTCACAGGACATCACCCAGGGAGCCCAGTCTTGCCCCTGCTGTGCCAGCTGTTGGAGCCATCTCAACAGTCTGAGGTGACAGTTGTCCTTGTTCTGGATGAAGCAGGCTGAAATTGGATTATTGCTGAAATCTGAGATTGAGTTTGAAGTGCATTGAGAGGGATCTGAAGTCAGCCCTGGTGAAGCCCTGGAGCCCTGGAGCTCCCTGAAGGAAGAGCCCTGGCAGCAGGAGGCATGGACAGAAATGAAGGGCTCCATCTATCCCCTGCCTGGCCATCCCTAGTGCCCCAGCCCCAAGGTCCAGAGAGGCCCCACAGTGCAACAGGGTAGCCATGAGATTGTCACAGAGCCCACTCTTTGGAAGGAGACATAGCCATTGTGGTCCTCATCTCAGGTTTCAGGATTGCATCTGGCCCTCTCTGGTTTCCCGGCTAGCTGGCCTGAGCTTTTGTCTCCTTCTGCAGCCTCAGGTGGGACAGAGGGGAACTGAGAGCTCCTCTCCTCCTGGAATTCTCTGACCTTCAGTCCCTTGAGCCTGTGAGGGGAAGGGCTGTGGTGACCACCCTCGTCCTAGAGCAGGACTCGGGGAGCCCTCGTAGGGCTCATGAGGCTCTCTGAGGGATGACACCTCCCTCTAGAGCTTCCTAATGGACCCAGCACCTCCAGTGGGATGATAGGTGGTGCTCTACGAGTGTCTTCCAGGAGTGGTGACAGCTGTCACCTCAAATATTTAAATCAGGAGTCAGCAAGCCATGGCCCACAGGCTGGATTCCTCTGCTGCCTTTGTCTGTAAATAAAGTTTTATTGGCACATAGCCTCACCTGTTGACACACATGTTGTCTGGGGCCGTGTTCCTTCTGTAACACCAGGGATGCGTAGTGGCAAGCTTGAGCAGACCCTATGGCCTGCAGAGACGAGCTAGTCACCATCTGGCCCCTGATCTAGATGGCCCAGTGCCTCAGTTTCCCTATTTGGAAAGTAATTGAATTTACTTGGCCAATTCTCACTAAACACTGGTCCTTAAAAGGGCCCAGAACTACTATCTTGGTGCTCAGGAATGTGGCTCTGATGTAAGGTGGCCTGCCCAGTTTTCTCAGGCTCTGTCTGCCCAAAGCAGCCCCCGTGTGGCTGCTTCCTGCACACCTCAAGTGACAGATAAGCACACTGGCAGGGCAGGGACATGAAAAAGGAGCATCCAGTGCTTGTACATTTCAGGACCCCTTGTGTCAGAATGAGCTGTTGGTTCAACTTCTCAGTGCATTTTTAAAAATTAGTAAAAATAAGTAAGCCCCACTCTCCTGGGTCCCTCCCTCTGGCAGCATTTGCTGGGCTGCTTGTCCTGGTCTCTGGCACTCTCTCCCAGGCTTGAGAAAGTGAGGGCCAGAGTAGGGACTATGCATTTCCTCTGCTTCCTCTTGCTGCCTCCATTTTCTCCTGTCCCTTGAAGAATTTTGGTGGGGCAACCCTGGGATTCTCACCATTCAAGACAGTCCCTCAGAAAGTTCTCCTGGGTTGGGAACCGAACTCTTTCTGCTGCCAGAAGTATGACTGAGCTAGACAACCAGTTCAGAAGGTGCTAGAGGAGATTGATCTATGATAACAGAAAACAGAACTTGACTTCATGAGGAGTTTTTTAAAAAATTTTTATCGGTGCATCCCCATGAGGTTTGTGAACATGAGGGTGGGGGTGGGCGGCTCTGACATTTAGAAGCCTCACACAGCCGTGGTTTTGTCCTGCTCTCCTCCCCACCTCAATAGAGGCCTGTCCCAGAGCTTCTTGTCTGAGTGGCCTGCAGCAGCCAGCCCCAAGCCAGGGAGCTGTTCATGAGCTGGGCATTTTTGGGGACCCAGGGATGTGGTTGTAACCCACTTCCACCGTTGATGCTGATGTGGGCCCTCGGCAAAGAAGCTGGTGGGCAGAGAATGTAAGGAGCGAGGCCCAGAGCTGACAGTGAGTCATTGTGCTTCTCCTTTTTAACTGATGACGCCACCCCGGGATTCATTTCTTTCCCTCCTTGGCCCCTTGAGGCAGCTCTGTTCAGGCTCTGGGGGGATGGTAGCCAAGAAGCAGAAAGGCCAGGGAGGCAGGGAGGCACGATCTTTCAAAGGGAGTTTGGCTGCCGGGCCCTGTGCACTCTGCAAGGCCTGTTAATTTAGTCTATGAACTTAAGCTCCCACTGTGTGCAAGGTGCTGGGACTGGGGGTGTGCACCACCCTTCATCCCTGCCATGGGGACGCAGTTAGCTGGATGAAATGTGTGCTAAATTGAGGCCCCAAGGGCACTAGGCGTCCTTGAGAGAGGCCTGGATGGCAACAGTGTAATTGCAAGCACTTCTGCAGCACTACCCACTGTGTGCCGGGCACTACCCACTGTGTGCCGGGCACTACCCACTGTGTGCCGGGCACTTTACTAAAAACTCTGAGTTTTGACCCATTTAATTCTCAAGTCACTCGGAGAGCTAGATGCTGTTCCCTGGCCTTCTGGATACTGCCATGGATGGAAGCGGAGACCTGATGAAATGGCTCACCAAGGCCAGAGCGCCTGCCCTGGAGTGTGTGCTTGAGCCCGTGCAGCACGCCTCGGGGGTGCAGGGGCTGGGGACCAGAGGGCTGCAGAAGTTCTGGTAGGCAGAGATGGAGGAGAGGAGTGACTGTGGTGTCCCCCCACCTCCAGGCTAGGGTCCTCTTTCTTACAGCATGGTGACTCCTACCTGGGTTGCTGGGATGAAGGACAGGTTAGTTTGCCAACATGACTGGCCCACTCTTAGGAATCTGGTCCACACCAGTTGACCAGAGCTGAGCATGTGGCAGTGCATAGGAGGGAACTTACTCAACATCTTTTCTGGAGACCATGGCCTAGGACTCCTGCTCAGGTGACCCAGAGCGTCTGGTCCTAAACCTCCTTGGGGTGGCACAGTGCATGGCAGCTCAGAACGTTGGTAGACCTCCACATTTGCCAGTAGGATCCCCACCCCCAGAGGCACCCATGTTTTCTTCAGTATAATGTCTAGCAAAGACCCTTCCCAGGCTCACTGGCTGCCCCTGCCCCTGCCCCTCCATGGGTCTGTCCACTGGGCAAGACTGGAACCGACCTGGTTCTGACTGTGGGAGAGAAGGCACTGGTCACAGCCTGGATGCTGCCACAGTGCCCGCCCAATTCTGTGGTTTGTAGTGTTTGTGGTATGACCTACATATCCTCACAGCTGCCTTCAGTGGCCAGTGAGAAGCTGCCAGGCTGCTGGTACAGGCTGGCTGAGAGTAGGCCTTTGGAATAGATGGAGGTGGTGTGGATGTAGCTGTGGGACTTTGAGCAAGTCCCTGAATTTCCCTGAGCCTCTGTTTCCTTGTCTGTAAAGTGGGAGTACAGACAAGGAATTAAGAAAAACAATGTCTGCCTTCCTTACACTCAGTACTTAGTGGCACATAAAAAGTGCCCATTCATGTTAAATGTTAGTATTCTTGTGTGTCAACCCAGGGGAAATTTCTAGATTCATTGACATTTATTATTTTTCCTGGTTATAGAATTAATGCATACATGTAAGAAGTTTAAAGTTCAAAAGGAAAAAATTATAGTTCAGAAATGAAAAATCACAAGAAAAACGAAACCCCTCTGAAGTCCCCCATGGAGGTAACCATCTTTGCATGTTTGGTATAGATGCTTGCAGTTCTTTTTTAAAACAACTCTAACACTGGAGACTCCCACAGGTTCAAGTACAGATTTTAAATAGTAAGCATATAACGTGTGGAGCAATGAGAAGAAGTAAGAGTTTGATCCTCCAAATGGGGGAAATGGAAAAACCACTAATTAACCAGAAAGCGTATGAACTCAGCACTGGCTTCTCACACTGCAATAAAGAAAAGCAGACACAGTTAAAAGAAAATATTCTTGGCCCTGTGCCAAAAGAAATGAATTCTTTTAGGCTATGCAGGTCAAGCCATATGCCGATGCTCTTGTATCCTTCGTTTGTAAGGATGCCATTTCCCTTTTTACACCTAAGTACACAATTTCACTAGTGCAGGGCACGTATCATGTGATTTAATCAACACTCTTGTCCAAGGGATGTGCTGGCTGCTTGGAAAGCTGAGCTGGCCTGACCACACCAAGCACAGTGCGCTTGGCCACATGTTTACAGCCTGTTCACAAATAGAGTCATTTCCACTGTCAATCCTTCACCAGGACTCTGGAGGACCAACTGGGCAGTGCCCACTGTAGGCATGGTTTTGTAGTCAGTGAACAATCTGCACGTGAGTTTAGGGCAACTACTCAGACTGTCATTTTCTCCAAGCCAGCCCTTCAGAGATGGCTGTGGCACCCAGGAATGGCTGCATGTGGGACCTGCTGTGTCTCCACACTGCCAGGCACAGTTGGGGTTTGTGTTCTAAGTGAGTAGACACAGATGCACCTGTGTTGGGCGTCTGTCTCCTAGGGTCTTGGGACCCAGCTCCAGGCTTCCTCCCAAATTTCCTTTGTACCTGTGAAGGACCTCATTCAGTTCTCCATGTCACCTGTTTAATCCAGCACATCCTTCTGGTGACCTGCTGTGTACTGGGCACTGCTGAGCAGGACAAACCTGCAGGTGGGCCCATTCGGGGTCAGTTCTGCTTGTTGTGTCCCTGCTGCATGGAAGCACTGCTCTTGGCACTGAGGATAGTGTGGAGCTGAATGGCTGAGGGCCCTGCTCTCTTTAAGCATCTGTCCAGTGTGGACAGATTGACAGTAAGTAGAAACAACGACCATATCAGACAGGAAGTTCTGTGAAGACGGGAGCATGACCATCCTCAGTGTTTTGTGGGTCTTGCTGCTGTTGGCTTGAAAAGTCCTTGTGGGGAAAGGTTAAGAGGTGTCAAGTTCAAGGACTTCTGGTTTTCCTATTGCCATCCAAGAGGGCTATGGCTTTTAGGCCCCTTACCAACCCAGTAGGTCTTGGTGCCAACCCCCAATTAGTGTGGAAACTGCACCTCCCATCAGGCTGTCTGTGGTGTGTGGGTGGTGTGTGGGTGAGTTGTCTTGGGATGTGGGTGGACTCCAGCCTTGCCTCCTGAATTTAGTAGGATCCAGTGAACAGTTCACCCTCTCCAGCCAGCAGTGTCCCGTGTGACTGTTAAGTTATAAATGGGCCCCTGGATGGGGCTGGGAAGGCAGTCCTGGACACTGGAGCTCAGATTTGTGTCCCCATCAGCTAGAAGAGGGTTACCTTAAAGCCTGTGACCAGTGTGTGCCTGGGGCTTCCATAACCTGGGTACTGTTTGGGGATCTGTGGGCCATGTCATTCTTGACTGTGGGCAATTTAATCATTGTTCCCACCTGTCTTTGATTGATTGATTGCTTGATGGATTGATGGTGGGAATTGAACCCATGGGCACTTTACCTCAGAGCTGTATCCCCAATCCTTTTGTGTTTTTTTGAGACAGGGTCTTGCTAAGTTGCTGGAGCTTGCCTCAAACTTGCTATTTTCCTGCCTCAGCCTCCTCGGTCACTGGGATTTCAGGTGTGTGCCACTGCACCTGGCCTGTCTTGATTTTAAAAGAAACTTAATGTGAATTCACCCCATCTGGCTCCCCAGACCAAACGTGGGCAGGGCAAGCAGAGTCCCACAGGGGCCTTCTCCCTTCCCCACGGTTCTTGCTTTCAAACCCAGGGACTCAGCACAGGGGGAGCAGAAAATCAGAGGCCTTGGAGTCCAAACCATTTGTAGCCTTACCCAGAAAGCTGTGCACATCCTCAGAACTGTCATTCCTCAGTACAGAAGGGAGCAAGTTTTTGCCACCACCTAAGCTGCAGCTTTGGGAAGGAGACCACTCCTACCTGGAGCTGGGTTTGCTATCCCAGACCATCGGTTCCAGAGCGCCAATTGTGTGTATGGTGCTGCTCTGGAGCCAGGCAGGAGGGATCTGGGAAAAATGAATCAAAGGCGGGTTCTCCTTCCTGTCATTCCATTCTGTTATCTAGTGGATCCAGCCCTCCCGAGCCCCACCCCATCCTCACACCTGCAGACCTTTGGGGGACCAGAAATCCCTCCCTGGGTGCGCCTTTTCCTTCCCATCACCCCCAGGGTGGCTGCAATCAGTTGGAAGCATCCTTTTCCCCAAGCTCCTGTGTCCATGTGCTTTGGTTCTAGTCCTGGCATGGAGAGAGGAGGGGCAACGGTGCTGTTCAGACCTGGACTGGGAGGGACCGCCTGGCGCTAAGCATTGGATTCTTTGTTTTGTGATCTTGTGAGCACCATATTTCGGCATGAACATGACAGTTGTATTTGGCACATGCTGGGCACAGTGTTCAGCTCACAGCATTAAATTTTCCCATTAATGTTTACTAATTATTTCCTTTGGTAATGGTGAGCTTAGAGGAGCACCCAGAGTTTCCACAGCTACGTGTTTTCCAAATGAGGGGACATGGGTGGCCTAGGTAGTGGCCAGTGTGCAGTAGGTTCCTTAACAGCACCAAGCGCCTGTCCTCCCTGTGTCCACACAGCAGCCTGGTAGGCTTCAGGCCAGGAAGGTGCCTGGCTGGCTTCCGGGAGCCTGCCAGGTGGAGTGTAGCCCAGGAGGTTTACCAGCTGAGTCTCTGACCGGTGCCAGTCAGTGTGAAAATGAGCTGGAGAGTCCAGGAGGGCTAACCTTGAACTAGACAGCTAGTGTTCTGGACCTTGCCATTCCATAGACTCCTCCATCGGCCCCACATCTCAGAGGTCCCAAAGGACGTTCATCATGCGCCTTCCTTCTTTTCTCCTCATGGGACCCGTCTGGGATAGGATCTGCTCACCCCACTCAGATGAGCAAAGTGAGGCTCAGGCAGGGGAGGGGCCTGCACAAGGTCACGCAGTGAGGAGGTGGGTAAGAGAGGGCTTCGAACCCAGCTCGCCCGCTCCCTCCTCAGTCTGATGCCACCGTGCCAGTGAGATGCAGCTGGACCCCTGTGCTCTGCAGAGTGTTAGGTTCCTTGGCCACAGATGGGCAGTCTGTCTGTCCTGGGCTCTTGGCTGAGTCTTTTAAAAGCAGAGAATGGAGAGAGGTCTGGCTGCCTGGGAGCCTGCAAGGCCCTGCTGTACCCATCCCTTCTGACATAGAGGAAGTTAATCCTCCTGCCTCAGGCACAACTCTTCTTGAAAACCAGAAGGTATCACTTGCTGGCCGGTCTTGGGCTTGGGCCTTATGACAGGAACTCATCAGGCCTGCAGACTTCTCTCCCTGCAGAAGGAGGAATGAAGATCATATCTAAGTAGTTTTTGAAGAATGAGACCCTAACCATGTATTTGGGGTACATAAAGTGCAGGCAGGCAGCCTTTGAGGCTCTTCTCCCCACATTCTGTGCATGATCCTTGGGGACCCAGTTGAGAAGCACTGCCCTGGTCTTATTGGTGTCTGGCAATAAAGTCTCAATATCAAGGCATCGGGTACCCAAGGGAAGCTGGGCCCTTTTGTCTGCACTTCTTGGAAACATTTCCTTGAGCCCACCTCAGCATGGGGTGTCATGTGTAGTTCAGGCATAGTCTGGGGAACCCCAAGGGTGGCCTCTGTGTCCCAGGATGAACTCTGTGAGATTCAGCTGGGGAGAGATGATTGCTTGGCTCTTCCCCAGGCACTCTGGCTCCCCTCCATCTTGAAAGAATTGAGTCCTAACCTGGGAGACAGGGCAGGAGAGGGAGCCGTTTGGGCCCTGCACTGTGATAGTGTGTCATTAAATACCCACCACCCCTTCCACTAGCATCAGATTGTATTTATTAGCACTTGGAGGTCAGCATTAGGAAATACTGCAAGTCACTTGCGTCATTCAACCCCTTGACTCTGCAGGTGAATCCACCAGTGCCTGAAAGAGAAAATGGCTGGGCATGGTCACCCAACAGATTGTCACCATTGGTGACAGGCTGGGGCCATATCTGAGAGCAACTGTGGCCAGTCTCCTGCCCAAAGCTCATGACAGTGAGATGTGGCCACAGCCTCCTCTGCCACTTAACAGCACAGCATGGACTGGGCATGCCCCAGTGCTGCCCACGGCCTTGGTTTTCTGCTCTGCGAATTGGGTCTAAGTTGCTTGCCTGATTCACCTCATGGGTAGGGCAAGGGGTGGATGTTCTGTGCCCATGCTCAGCTCCGGTGGGCCTGCACACTGCCATGTGGTCTGGCACTCCTGGGTGCAGACAGCTGGGCATGGAGGTTTTTCCCTCTGCAGGATTTCACAGCCATTGCTAGGCACGGGCAGAATAAAACTGGGCGAGTCCCATGACCCAAGTGGGGGAGAGGGCTGGAGGTGCGAAACTGGGCTGCGATGCCACCCTCAAGGCACTGCTCATTCATAGGGCACCTGGGTGAGGCCCAGTCTTGCCGGCTTTGACATTCTTCAGGCATGCCCTTGAGGAGGGCACTCCAGGAGCAGGGGCCTGACCTGCTGGTCCCTGAGTTCATGTTGCTCAGGACAGAGTCTGGTGTACAGTGGGTGCTGCACAGATGGGGGATGAATAAAGAGCCAGTGAGTGAAGGTCCTCTGGGTAGGGCCAGCATGAACATTCCAGGCCTGGTCCCCACAGACAGCCTGTGGGCTGCTTATCTCTGCCGTGTGTCAGCACTCAGATGCCCAGGCCACCTGGAGCAGGGGCCGGCATCTGCAGGGAGGTTCACCAGCCAGCTTCTCCTGAGTGTCAGGTCCCAGGGTGGGAAATCAACTGACCATCTCCACTGTGCTCCCTGGGAGGCAGTGAGAAGGCCTGGGCCTGGACTGTCTGCGGAGGAGGCAGGGCAGGAGAGGGGTACTCAACCTCAGCCCCTGGGGCCTCTTGTGGACTCTTGCTGTCCCTCAGTGGCTGGGCTCTGGGCTGCAGGGCCTGTGGGTCAGGAGTGAGACCTGACCACTGGCCTGCTCTGTCTCCCTCACTACTGTGGCCCTGCTGCCCCACAACTCAGGCCAGTGCAGGCCCAGCAGGACTCTAGGCTATGCCCCGTTTGGCCCCTCTTGGCCTCCTCCTGTACCTTTAGTGCCAGATAGAAATCAAATAAGGGAAGTGAGTTAGGGTCCTTGTGTAAAGGGCCCTAACTCCTGGTAAAGTGTGGCAGCAGAGCCACAGCAGAGGCTCTGAGGCCAGGGGGGAGGGGTGACCTCTTCCTGTCTCCTTATGGCACAGAGGCAGAAACTGAGGCAGGCAGGGACAAAGGGTTTAGCTTTGCCTCCGTGCTGGAGAGCGGCTGGCCCTGCTCCATCACTGCCTCACTGCCACCTTCACCATTGCTACTTTGGCCTTGGGGTGATTTGAGCAGGAAATGACCTGCTCAAAAAGGGAGGTCAGAGGCCCTCAGTATCTAGCACATCTGTACCACATGCTAGGAACCCCTCAGTGCCTCCCAGTACCTGTTGGTCCCCACTGTCCATCTGTCCTAGTTGTCTGGAGAAGTTTGCTTTCACCTTCCTTGATGAAGACAGGAGGGAGTTTAGTGCACAGAAAAGTTATTCTGTAAGAACCTTTTCCTTTCCAATAAACTTCTCTCTTAAAACAAATGGCTGATGTGAAGGCTGTCGAGGGGACAGGGAGATTCAGGACGTTGATACTGGGGAAAGAGTCTGGGAATTGTTCATCTGCAGAACAGGTCACTGGAGCGGGCCATTCAGGCATGAGGAAGGAGAGAGCAGCGCCTTGGGAATCCAGCAGCCAGGGTTTCAGTCTCAGCCTTACTGCTCCTGGCTGGGTAAGCACCCAGGGCCTCAGTTTCCTCATTTGTAAAATGGGGATAAGAACCACTTGCCTCGTGGGTGGGTGTAAAGATCACGTAAGGCAAAGGGTATAAAGCACCTGACACTCTGGCCACACCAACACCCAGTGTCACCATCATCACCCCATTGCCATTGTTCTCTAGCATGGAGAAACCCACAGGGACTCAGAGGATTCAGGCTCGTGCATGGCTGTCTAATTCAGAGTGACAGACACATATTCACTCAGGCACTTCAGCATCCTGGGCTCTATCACTGCAGGAAGGCCTCTGTCACTTTGGGCCTCCTCCAACTAGTAGGAGGTTCTTCCCTGTAGGGAGAGATCTGTCTCCTTAGCACTTAGTCTGAGAGTAGGGCAGAGCCTACGGTATTGTAAAATTATCCTATACTTAAATTATATTGCTAAGAATAAACCATTCTGTCTCCATTAGGGAGAAGAGTTGTCTGGTAGATGATTATTCCATCTGTACCTGTCACCAAATCATCTCGTTATAACTTTAGCTCCAAATGCTATAAAGATCCTAGTAGGTGGCTGGGGTCTGACAGCATGGGAAGGCTACCTTGGGAGTTGGAAGGCCTGGTCATTCCCAGATCTGTCATTCACTGGCTGCAGGATCCTGGACAACCTACTTCTGTGGCCTTCATTTTCTTATCTGCAAAATGGGGACAATGATGCCTGCCTCGTGGAGGCATCCTGAAGACTTAAAACTTATGACAGTTCATCCCGAAGACTTAAGACTGATGGCAGTTCCTGGGAGCTATGTGCATTTAGTAAGTGTTAGTTGCTTTGGAGCCTGAAGGACTAATAGAACGAAGCTCATGCTTTCCAGAACCAGGGGGACCGTAGATGGCATCAATCCAGGGTCTGGGAGGGCTGCTTTCGTAAATCCTGCCATCTTCCTGTTGGGCACCATCCATGGCAGGCATCCTTCTGACACAGAGTGAGGGCCACCCGAAGCTTAATCTGGAAGTCCACGTGGAAAGGGCCCCATCCCGCTCTGTGCCGAGTGGAGATGCGGGCAGTACCCCTGGGTGCTGGAGGCAGCAACTGTTGGCAGAAGCGCTGCTTATTCACGTGGAGGTGGCAGGCCAGCCTGCAGTCCCCTTCCCACTGCTGCACCCATGCCTGAACCAGCACATTCCTCCACCCTGTCCGCTTCTGCTTGGTCAGGCAGGTGGTCAGAGGGGGCCACCTTGTCCAAGCATGCACTGGGGCCTCTGCCCAAGGCTTATGCTGAGACGATGGTGTCTTCCTCTAGGAAGACATGGACACTTCTAAATGATCAGGGAGACTTTCCTCACTCCCAGTTTTGAGGTTGAAGGGCGGGTAGGTGCACAAAGTCCCAGCTGGAGTCCTTAAGTCTCAGAGCTCATTTGTGTCTGGAGAAACTGAGGCCCAGAGAGATGAGGCCCGTTGCCCAAGGTCACTTAGGTTAGCCAGTTGGTGCCCCTCCCCCAAAGCAAGCCTGCAGCTGCCTCTGTGAGTTGAGAGGTGGCTCATCCCTTGCCTGGGTGCCACCCTGTCTCCTCTATCCTCACCTGAGCCAGGATGACTCGCTTGCTTTGGCAGCACCTTCTGCTGGTCTCCCATGACACTGCACATCCTCAGGCCTGGAGTACTGCTTTCTCTTCCCAGGGCTGCTCCTCACACCTGGGCCAGGTACCTTAGGTGCAGAGGAGCCCTGATCAGAGGGTAGGTAGGTGGGCTTTCAGCTGTAGGACTGGCTTAGTTACTTAACCTCTCTAGCCTGGATGCTCATCTGCACAGCAGAGAAGAGCCCCTCCAGCGCTGTCCTTGGTGCACACGAAGCGCCTGGCTGTCTTGAGGCTGTGGCCTGGTCTCTCCCTTCTGAAGTCTCACAACAATTAGTGGAGGTCACACAGCAATCCTCCAAGGTGACTACACAGAGGCCACTATTGCCATTTTACAGATGGGGAGGTGGCAGGTCTGAGGAGAAGGGGATGAGTGATGATTTTGTGGCAGGTGGTGGCAGAGCTAGGCCAAGGACACAGCTGGCCAAGCTCATCCTCCCCCAGCACCCCAGGCCTGTCCGCTCCGTGGAGCCTCTAGGCTTATGAGTGCTGGGTGTGTGACTCTGGAGGTGACCACTGCCCATCTGTCCCTCTCTGTCTTAGAAGTGTTGTGGCCCAGCCTTGGCCCTCTGCCATGCCCCGCCTGTATCCCCAGCTTGGGGTTTTCCGACAGACGTCCCCAGAGCCGAGGAGCCTCAGTCTGTGTTTCCTCTGCAGGCGGGTGCCCCAGAGCTGCCAGGCAGACTTGTGGTAAGGAGGACGAGTGTGCCGCCCTGCCCTGTGGAGGCAAGCAGATTTTAATGTCTGAGGGAGAACTGAGAAGGTAGAAGTCTGGGGGAGGCAGCCAGGCCTCAGCTTGCTACGGGGCATGTTCCAAGTGCATTTCCTGTTGACGCTATCCTCACCCACACCCACTTCCTTTCCCATCTCTGACTCCACCCTGATCCCCCTGCTGGCTGGCTGCCTGCAGCTGCCGCCATGGTCTGTGTTGCCTCCCCATCCGTCCTGGGTGCTGAATGGAAGGATGAGCCTTGGCCTGGGTGGCAGAGCTCCTTCTGTGTCTCTCTGGTGAGACCAGCAATATTCCTTGGCTCATCTCAGGCAGCCATTGGGTCCACATGCAGCTTTTCCAGCAAGGTGCTGTGGGGTGACCCCAAGGAGACAGAGACCCCCACCATGGGTGGTGTGATCTGGAGAGTGTGGGCCTTCCCTGCACTCTGCTGCTTTCTCACTGTGACACTGAGTGGGGACTCTCCTCTCTGAGCCTCAGCTTCCACATGTACATGTTGGTGACGTTTATTTCCTCTTAGGGTTGCTAGGAGGACCTGACCTTGTAAAAGGTCCAGCACAGTGGATCCTTAGCAAACTGGCTCCTCTCTTTCCTTTGCCCACCCATCTGAAGGCTGCTTCTGGTTAACTTGGAATTCCAAATGTATAGATCAGCCCTCGCCTTTAGACCTTGGAGTCCAGGATCATTGTCACCCTGGGTGTTGGCTTAGGAGCGGGAGAAATTGCCGAGGCCCAAGGCCCGAGGCCCGAGGCCCAGGGCCCAGGGCAGGCTGGATAGGGGAATATTTGGAGTGGTATTCTGCTAGCTGTTCATTCAAGTCACTCAAGCCCTCATTCCTCATTTATGAAATGAAGGTGATAATAAAGTTGAGTCCCCTAGGAAGTGTTCCAAGTTAAATGAGATGATGTTTCAAAGTGTGTGGCTGAGTGCCCAGCACATGCTAGCCCTAGACCTGACTCTCAGTCCCCCTGGTGGGTACTGCTCAGTGACCTCCTTCTGCCCTGTGACCTCCTTCTGCTCTGGGCTCCCAGTGCCTGGGGCCGAGTCAGCCAAGGTAGGCTTCCTGCTGGGTCATGGCTGGAGGCTGATGTATCATCTCCATCATGGCCCTGGGGCTGATTTCGAGGGTGTCTTGGATCCCATGGAGGATTGCTTCCGCTTTAGACCTGGAGAGAACGGTGTCCTTGCATCCAGACTTTGGCTCTGCTTATCACAGGCACTGTGTAGCAGGAAAGATAGGCAAGCAGTGAGCGCAGAATCCCTGGGCACCCTCGGGCTCCCTTCAGTCTCCTGCAAAGTGTCCAACAAATGGCCCAATGCCACAGAATTCTTGTGAGGGTCAGGTGGGGTCTGGGGAAGAGCAGCCATTGCCACGTGGGCTGGAGGACAGGCTGAGTGTGCAGAGAGCACCGACCACCCTGTGGGTGCTGCAGACCTGTACCTGGCATGTGTTTGCAGCCCTGGGCCTAATGGCACAGAGTTCAGGACTGGAAGCAAAAGGACTGAAGTGAAGTGGAGGGTGCTGGCCTGGTGGTGGGAGAGCCTCAGTTGGAGGCAGACGCCTTCAAAAAGCGCTTCCACTGATTTCAGTTCCTCGTCCGCTTGACATAGAATCACTTGCTTTTCTTCCCCTCTGCTGTCAAACACGAGAGGCTGGGGAAGGTGTTGGAGCCCTTTGTGGGGCCAAAGCAAATATGCGGGTCTGCATTGAAGCCATGACGGGAGTATTCTTTAAAGCACATAGCAGGTGCCTAAAAGAAAGGCATCTGCCCTTCCAAAGGCATTTGCCTTGGTACTCGTGACCTCTGGACGTGTTCTTTGTTGGGCAGAAGGGGGCTGTCCTTTGTGGTAAGATCCTGCTTCTACCCATTGGACGCCAACAGTACCCCACACTCGCCCATAGTGGCACGTGAAGGCCACCAGGAAGCAACATTGCCTCAGTTGAGAACCACTGAGTGTGACATGGAAGACTGGCCTCTCTGGTGGCTGCAGCCATTGATACCCAACTGCCTGTCTGGCCTCGGGAAAGAAAACGATCTTTTAACTCAGGCGGTGGAAAGGAGAGGTGCCTGCTGCTGCCCGCGCTCTTGAATGCTCACGGGGTGGGTGGAGCTGAGTGGCAGAGCATCCTGCTCCCTGCAGACACAGGTGCATGGCAGGGTTGGTGCCCCCTGGAAAGGAGTTGGTGCCATCGGGGGCCCCACGCTGTTTTCTCCATCCCCAAGTCCATGTCCCCAGGAACTGGGAATGATGGTGACATTATCCAGCGGCTTCTCAGTCCACTTCTGCTGGCTCTGGGTGATTCCAGGGTCTCCCCTGAGCCCCTCAAATGAGGCCAGGCAAGCAGGCATTTTGGCAGACAGCCGCCAGCAGTGTGCGTTGCTGCTTTTCATAATAAAGGCGCCTGGGTCCCCCTGCCAAAGCACAGCGCCATCTCGCTCATTCATCAGGATTGCAGGATTCCTGGGGCGATCTTAGCAACTGCCTGGCCAGAGCCTTACTCAGTTCACCATCACCCATCTGCCCGCAGTGCTGGCTGTTATCCACTGTCTGCCCCTCCAGGCTGGGAAGACTGTCCAGGGAAGGGGTGAGGGCCATGCCACCAGCCAGGACCCACCCCTGACCCGTTGAGCCTATTTCCAGGTTCAAGACTGCATCTGTCAGCAAGGAGTGAGGCGACTTTTGGTTAGTATTAGTGTTATTTTTATAATTGTTTTCAGTTTTTCATTTAAAAAAGTTAAAAGAGGAAGTTGCTATTCCCCTGAGGAGTTGAGAGAACGGGTAGGAGATCTGGCCACAGGGCGGAGGTGGGCTCTGCACTCCCTGCGCCCGAGGCCTCAGGGAGGTCCCGAGCAGACCATGGCTCCCCTTTCTACACTGAGGGCTCAGCCAACGCCTTGCAGAGCCACAGGCACCCAGGGGCTCCCCCTTTGAAACTGAACCTGGTCATCACTTTGCTGCTGCCCCCAAGGTGGGCGACCACTGCTGAGTGTCGTCACAGGGCCTGGCTTCTGCCCTGCACTCTCATGCACTCACATGCACTCTTCCCTGGCATTCAGGAGAGAGTGAGGCAGAGCCCTCTGGATACAGCAGGGCCACCCTCACCCACTTGGAGGCAGATGTTCTGGGCAGTGCCGGGTTCTGCAGCAGAGGAACCACATACCATCTGCCTCTGTCTCTGCCTCACCAGAGGAGGCTGTGGCTGGAAAAGCCAGTCCTTTCGGCCCGCCTCTGCTTCCCTCCTGGTTCCCATCACCCTGCCCCACAAGGACCTGCCCTCTCAGGTCAAGCTCCGGGACCTGATTGATCTCTCCAGAGCCCCCACCCATGGTCATCTGGGAAACTGAAATCCTGAGCCTCTCCAGCAAGCCAGGGAGATTGCCTCCTTAGTGTCCCTCTGTGCTAAAACCTTTGAGCCCTGCATTTTGGAACTATTCCTGTGGGAGGACTCTGTGCTCAGCACCTCGCATACCCTGGTAATTTGGAGAAGGTTTGCTGAGTGCCAGGCAGGTCAGCCGGAAGTAACGTGTTTTGCTGAAAGAACTGAGTTGCCACCCACATCTTCATGCCTGGGCTGGGAGCCGTCCTGGAATTCTAAAGGGAAGCTGGGAGGGAGGGCTGTGAGTACTTCCAGTCCTCACTGGGGTGGGGGGGTTCTAATTTGCCTTCGAAGACCCAAAGCTCCTTGGTTTGCTGGCAAAGCATCTAAAGGGACTGTGGCCACTGGTAGTGCAGGGTTGGGTCACAGCCCTAGCTGTCCCTGGTGTAGTGGGGCCATGTGCCTGATGGTGCTGACCCAGCTGACTTGACAAGCTCTTTCCTTCTCATTGTCCAGTTATGAAAATAGGCTCAGAGGGGCAGAGTAACCAGGCTGTGGATAACAGCTGGCAAGCAACCAGACCTGGGTCCCCTCTTTCCACAGCTGTGACTGTCTCAGTAGCAACCACATACTGGCCAGCTCACAGGTGCCCTGGGGGCTGGCAGCGGACATTGAATTCACCTGAGTCACATCATTCCTAACACGAGGCTATGTCAGCTGCAGGTTTCCACCAGGTTTGGAAGCCTCCAGCAAACACAGGGAACAGTAGAATATTCTAGAGACCCAAGGGGCCACCCTTTCCTGGGGTCAGAGGCCCAGATTGGGCCCTATTCCCTTCATGTGCCCTGTGGAGGCGGTGGTCTGAACAGAACCTGTCCTCCCGTATGCACAACTGTGCTTCATCGCCTGAGCCTCCTGCTTCCTTCTCTCCAAGAGCCCCTGGGAGGGAGCCACGCTTTTAATTAGCC
The DNA here is from genome assembly GCA_020662805.1 of Glaucomys volans. NCBI lineage: Eukaryota > Metazoa > Chordata > Mammalia > Rodentia > Sciuridae > Glaucomys > Glaucomys volans. The sequence continues at coordinate 100,585 of JAJEJO010002331.1, forward strand.
TGGTTCAGGGATGGCGCTCCAAAGCTCTGGGAGGTGAATGCAGCGCCCTGCCTTTGGAACCTGCTGCCAGTGGACACAATGTAGCTGTAGGAATGAAAACGAGACAGAGAAAGGCCCACAGGCTAGGGTTTTTAATTGGCACCGGCCTCCGGGCCCTGCGCCCGTCCGTCGGCCCTCCCGGGGCTCTGTTTGGGCGGCCGGGTCCAGGCGGCGAGTGATGGGGCCTTTCACAACTTCAGACTGATTTAAGTGGACCTGTATAGATTCCTGCAGCCCTGCTGAAAGAGCCAGGCGCAATCACTGAGCTGAAAACCCTGGGAAATTTGTCAGCCACCTGCGAGTGGTGAATAGCAGGAATTGCCAAGAGCCCTGCGAAGCTGCCTGGGCTCCAGTGGCCCTGCGCCCTGCCTGCCGCCCAGAGGAGAGTTTTCTAAAGGCAATTAATTTTTTTCTCTCAATCCATTGGAAGTTGCTTTTTTGCTTTCAACTGGCTGAGTGGAATCCTTGATTCTGTGATTCTCTGTTAACCTGAACTGCAACAATTGATGTTTCTCTCAAGAAAGAGAGCTGGCTTTAGTTCTTGTTTTTATGAAAGATCATCACAGGCTAACAGTGAGGGAAAAAGGCGCATGTGAGCTGTTTCTCCTGGACGGGTCCCACAGTGCCTTCAGGAATGTTGGTTTCTCCTGCTTCCATGAAAACACTTTGAGGTCTCACTTAGAGGGGACAATGGCTGAGATTGATGAGAGAAGGGCACAGTGAAAGGGAAAGAGGCAGTCAGCCTGCCGAGCAAGCTGGGTTCTCCCAGACTTGCCCCACCCTGCTGAGACAGTCATGGGGAAATACTTGCCTCACACTTGATTTTGCAACGAGAATCAATTTTCAGTGTGCAGGATACCTTGTCTATCTGGAGTTGCCATCTTAATGCGTCCGTAAGTTGTGTGGTCCAGTTGTCCACGGGGAGTGTTGACCTGCAGGGATTTCCAGTTCCTTGTTTGTTCAGGACATTACTGCCAAAGGACGTTGGCTGGTCTGGCTGTGGTTGTGACTGAGTGGGACACCTACAAGCCAGCCTGAGCACATGCCTGTCTGCTGGGTCACCAGGGTAGCACCCACTCCCTCTTACAGGAGGGAGGCTCCAGACTAGGAAGGGTGGCATCTGGGCTATGCTGGGCTCCATGTCTGTAGTGGCAAAATCATATCCCTGCCCTACCACCCACTCATAGAGCTGGCCAGCTTATGCCACAGCTGCCGGGGGAGGCATTGGTGTGAGAATGGGACCCGTCCCTGTGAATCTGTGCCCACGCTGGCTCTGGCTTTTGTCCTCCCCTTGTCTGGATCTCAAACCTTATTCAGAACTCCCTGACGGGGCTGGGGTTGTGGCTCAGTGGTAGAGCACTTGCCTTCTGTGTATGAGGCACTGGGTTTGATCCTCAGCCCTTATTTTTATTTATAAAAATAAAAAAATAAAGGTATTGTGTCCACCCACAACTAAAAAAAAGTATGCTAACCTAATTAATAAAAAAATCTCCCTGACCTGCTTGTGGGTCAGATTGCTGACAAAGCCACGCCCGGCAGGGCAGTGTTCTTGAGAGTGAGAATAATGACCGCTCTGTGCCCAGCCTGCGGTGCCCCGCCCTGCCAGCTGCAGTTGTAGTGACTCGCCAGCTAGGGCTCCATCAGCTCCCTCCTCCTTGAGGAGCATGCGTCCTGGTTTTGTTCAGATGGAGAATGACCCAGATCATGACCTGCTGGGCTCCGCAGCCTCTCCAGGCCTATCCCTTCATCCCACAGGAGTGTGGACATTTGCCCTGGAGGTTCTGGAGGAACCAGTGAGGTGTCTTACGTTCCTAGTGCAGAGCCTTGCCACCATCTGTCCTTCCAGGGAGTGGTGTTGTCAACTTGTGACTTCAGAAGTACCTGGAGGACAGGTGAAGAAGGGACTCCTTTGTCAGTGAGCTGGGGGGTGCTCTTCTCCTAAGCCAAGGTGGCAGTTCCTTGGGGGATTGGGGAGTCTTACCTCCTGAGTTCCCCTTGGCTCCTGGCCCTGCATTCTGAGTGGACTTGGGCCTGGCCAATGACACAGTGTCTGGTAGCTCCTTTCCATGGTGGCCATTTAGAGATGGAATGTGAGGAACATCCCCCAGGGTTCTTTGCTTTTCCCAAATCACCAGACATTCTTAAAAGAAGTATGCTTACTTCCTGACTTGGGCTCAGCCAGTAGTGGTCTTAGGCCAGAGGCCCATGGCCTCCCAGCTTGGGCACCTCCTGTCCTCATTGCTCTGGCACCACTCACCATCCGCACCAGGAGAGCCATGTGGGCTCTATCATCAGATTGACCCAGCATCGTCGGTCATGCAGGAATTGATTCCAAGATGGCAGATAGAGGGGTGCATGCTCACACACATGATCTATCTAAGGGAAGGAAGATAGAGGGTCAGACCAGGTCCCTCAGGCTGCTTCCTGGGGACTGTGTGTGTATCTGAGGGTGCTCTGAGTACTGTGCTGGTTTCTCCTGCTTTGTCTTGGTTTTGCCGCCTCTGGGTGCACATGTCACTCATCACCTGGGCTCCAGGGGAAAGTGACTTCCTTGTAGCTTTTGCTCATTTCTCCCATCTGACTGAGGGCTTGCCCAGTGTTGGGTCAGCAGGCAGTGTCCCCCACCTTGTGGCCTACTGGACTGCTACCTTGTTGGTGCTTTCTAGCCAGGAGGCCTGTCCTCTCGGGGCTCTCCTTTCTGCACTTGGGACAGTGTTGCACAATGGTTAGCACTTGGTCCTGGAGTCAGGCCACTGGGGTTCAGATCCTTTTCACTTTTTTTGTGACCTTAGCAAGTTCCTCAGGTGACCATGCCTCTGCTTCAGTTGATATGAAATTTTAGTGGGAGAATCCTTTGCAGCTCAGAGTAAATGCTTAATAAATGTTGCGGTTTCACAGCTGTTGGAACATAAGAATGAGCCCCAGAAATGGCCTTGGTTCCCAGAACAAGACAAGATTCCAGGCGGTGATGGATGGGTGGGTGTGAGGACATGTCAGCCTTATGCATTGGTGTTCTATGTAGGAAGCAATGTGTGGGTTTAAGTGTGACTTGGGGAGCTCCAAGCCCTGTGCATTCCTCAGGAGTCACTTTGCCCTGGCCCTTGTCACAACCACTGCCTGTCCTGTCCTGGGCTGAGGCGTGACTGATGAGCCAACATAACCCCCTACCCACTTGTGGGATGGCAGGGAGGTGAAGAGGGCCTGAGGCCATGCAGTAAAGCTGGAAATTGCATCTGTACAGAGGTGTGACCTGGGGGCTCCCTTAAGCCGCTCTCTCTTGCTGCAGTTGGTGGGGAGATGGTGCCCAAGGGCCTTCTGCCCTAGTTGTTGGAAATTTTTGCCAAGTAGTGGGCAGAGATTTCTGGAAGCTTGTAGAGGGTGGAATTGAGTTTGAATTTCTGCCGTCTTGAATCCTGGTATTAACAGTGAGTGAAGAGGCTGGTTAAATCCCATGCTTTGGACAACAGATCTGGGTTTGAGCCTGGCCCATGTGATGCCCCATGCTGGGAGTTTGCCCAAACGAACTCCAACCTCTCTGGGCCTAAGCTGGGAAGGTGGTGGGGCCTGCCATGGGGTGGATGATGAGCTAATGGAAGTGAGAGGTTCACCGAGTGCCTGCCCCAGGCAAATGTCTTAGGTGCATTGCCTTGGATGGTGAGCTTGCTTGGGCCTTCGAAATGCCTGGGGAGGCAAGTGCTGTTTGTAGATCCTGCCAAATGTTTAAACAGTAATGAACAAAAGGGAAAAAATAGAAAGGGAAAAAATAAGCCTGTCAGGAAGTTCACAGTATGTTGAGGTGTGTCCCTGGGAAAGTCAAAGCACTGAGGACCCACCCAGGCCAACCCTTCCGGAGCCTGTAGTGGAGCCTCCAAGTGGGGGCCATGTTCTGAGCTGGGGTGCCTGCGTGCTCTCCTGACCTGGTCTGCAGGCCACCTCACAGCTGGAGGGGGCAGACCTGCACCCTTGTGTCCAGGGGCCGAGAGCATGCCCTGGGCCATCTCCTACTGCAGAGGAGACTCTGTTCTTGGTAACCTCTTGGGAATCTCCTGGCACCTCTGGTGCTCTTTAAGGAAACAATCCCTGGGTGCTGCCCGGTCTCCCCACCTCCTTCTGGGTCCATGGTGGATTTAGCCTGGTCCCAGTGAGAATATAGAGCCCTCGCATGCCTGGCTGCGCAGGGTCACTGTACTAGGACCTCCCTGTCAAGGCGTGAGATCGGGTAGGAGAATTGAGACGGACCCAGGTGAGGGGGCAGGCCGTTCCAGGAAGGGTGCCTGGTGAGCAAGAGTCTAGGGTGTCCCTTTCACTCCACTCCACTCCATAGCTAAGCAAGTGCTTGTTGGCCTGCAGATTAAGCCCCAGGAAAGGGAGTTTCACAGCGGTCCTCCAGGACCCAGAGGGCACCAGGGTTGGGCATGCTTTGCCTCTGCCATTCACCTCTGGCTCTGTGGGTGGGGCCAGCTGAGCCCAGAGAGGCAGAATGTGCTCAGGAATGTCCTGCCACACCCACCACCAGAGGGCATGTCCACAGCCATCTGCCCTGCCTGGGCACGCTGGGACATGCCGACCAAGCCCAGCTGGCTGCTGCATGTGGTCTCCCCCGCAGGACTCCAGTGGCCAGTGAGAGGAGGCAGCGTGGCCTCTCCCTTCCAGCATGCTCTCAGAGGCTGTGGGTGGGGTAAGTCGGCGCCTTGTTCTGCTTCCACCTGGGGCCATTTGCCATCCATCTTGGTGTTGCTGGGCGCCATCAAGTGGTACTTCACCCCCTCTGAGCCGGGCACCATTCATGATCTCACTTCAGCCCTATTACAGCTCCTTAAGGGCCATTTAATTTCTCTTTTACTGGGGGGGGGGGGGGGGGAGAGAAGCTTGGATTGCATAGTGTGCCATGGAAACCCCAGTCCCAGAGTTAGAGGCAGGGTTGGCCTCGCCTGGTCATCATTTTAAGCCTTCCATTTGTTCCGTCACCCTGCCCTGTTCTTCCAGGCATGGGTAGAGGCTGGCCCCCTGCTGAGGTCCTTAGGCAGGCAGGGCTGAGCTTCCCAGGGCCCTGCAGCCGGCTTGTGGTGTGGGGTTCCTTTTGCAGAGCAGAGGCACCTGGGAAGCTTTGTGGGGCAGGGCTGGGCATTTCAGCTGGCCTTTGAAATGTGCAGTTTCTCATGGGGGAGAGAGGTTCATTGTGGATGGGGGGTGATCCTGACCCAGGGAGGGCACCCGTGGGAGAGCTCATTGTGAACAGGAGGCTGAGTGGGTGGGGAGTGCGTGGTGAGACAGCAGTGGGCTGTGGGCCTTGTGGCAGGCTGGGCCTTTGGGCCTGCAGTGAGGTTTGCTCTTTATTCTGAGGCCTGGAGAGGAAGGTGCTGGGTCAGGCTGGAGACACGCTGAGGTCCCGGGGGATATCTGCAGGGACATACATGCCCATTGGGTCTGGAGCTCAAGGCAGAATCTGGCCTGAAGATAGCTGCTTAGGGCTATGACTGTCAGGGGCACAGGTCTGATTTGGATTTGGTGCCAGGCCTCAAGTCTCATCGCAGCTGCTCTCCATGTAGCAGCCTCTCAGGGCAGGGTGGGGCCACCTGAGGCTCCTTCCCACAACTCTCTTATTGTGGAAATGGGCCCCAAGCTGGCAGGACTTTCCCAGGACACACCTGGTCCAAGGCAGCCTAGAGCCAGAAACGATTTGCCCTTGGAGTGTTTGGTTGCCTCCCACTACTGCAGACTGCCGCGAGTCCATAAGAGTGACTCTGGGGGACAGGGGGCAGATGAAGACCCAGAGAGGAGCAGGGTTTGTCTGAGGCCCCTAGAGGTGTGTTAGACCCCTTGTCTACCTGGATCTCCCAGGTGGAAGGGGAAACACTGCAGCTGGAAAGGGCTGCCTGTGAAGGGTTGAGGTGACCGTTGCTTCTGGAGTTTTCTGTGCTGAGACCTCTTGGAGCAGATTAGTTGTACAGTTGTGCATCTGCAGTGTTTGACTTTTCTTCATGATTTATATTTTATTTTTGGGAGGAAAGAAGAGTTCTCTCCCCCCAGTTGAAAGGAAATCTAGTTGAATCTGACTTTTTGAACTTGGCCTGTGCTTCTCATCTCCCAGTGTAGGGAGAGCACAGGTGAACTGGGGCTCCATCGTCACATGCCCCTGAGCTGTAGACATCTGGCCCTACCGTCTGTCAGAGATGTGTGTACCAAAGTGTTCCTCAGCCACCAAGGCTACTCAGAGATGCGAGGAGCCATTTGTGACGGGAGCAGCCTCCTCCTTTTCCTGCGGACACTGGCTTCTTAGGATGAAGCAGGCAGTGTGGCCTTGGGTCTTTCAGTTCTTCCCTGGGGCAAGAAGCCCCAGACCAGCTCCAGGTAGGTGGGTGGCAGCAGCTGTGACCCTCTACAACTGAGGGGTTCCAGGGATCCCCCTCCTCCCAGGGTCCGTGAAAGTCCACAGCCGTGTGCAGAGGCTGCCCACCGCACAGTGCAGATGTCCGCACATGTGGCCACTGCCATGTGGGTACAGTACCCCCAAGGCCCTTTTGAATGCTTTCTCCTTCCCAGCTTGTGTGGAACTCAGGTTTCTCTGGTGTTCGGGACTGGTAGCGTTTTTTGCCCACACAGTTTTCCAGAGTATCATTTTTTAAGAATGCAAAATCTTTGGTCCTACCAATAAGGAAAAAAAGGAAAAGAATAGAGAACTGTGGAAAGGAAACAGCAGAAAGTCCTAATATGAAAATGGGGTGCAGGCTTCTCTTTTGAAAAATGCAAGTCACCTTTTGAAGATCTTGACCTTTTCCCATTTCTGACTGTGCGTCTCCTCCTCTTGAAATACATGCTTGCACACACAGGTGCATATGTTCTCTTCTGGGACAGTATATCACATGTGTGAAAATCAGAGTCGCACGCAGAGTGAACCCTGACCTGTCTCCCTACCGGCCGAGGCCTCACGTTCACAACTTGTTTCTTACACCGTGTGTTAGTCAGCCCTCCCTCACTGTGGCAGAAATACCTCAGGTGAACAATTTATAAGGAAAGACTTACTTTGGCTCACATTTTCAGAGCCGTGGCTGCTTAGTCTTGTTGCTTTGGGCCTGTATTGTCAGCACAGTGCATCATGGTGGGAGTGCATGGTAGAGGTCTTATGTTGACTGGGAAGCAAAAGAGAAACAGGAGCCGAGTGCCACGGGCACACCTGTAATCCCAGCGGCTCAGGAGGCTGAGCAGGAGGATTGTGAGTTCAAAGCCAGCCTCAGCAAAAGCAAAATGCTAAGCAACTAAGTGAGATCCTGCCTCTAAATAAAATACAAAATAGGACTGGGGATGTGGCTCAGTGGTCAAGTGACCCTGAGTTCAATCCCCAGTACCCAAAAAAGAGAGAGAAATGGGAAGCTGGGCGTGGTAGTGCATGCCTGTAATCCCAGCAGCTAGGGAGGCTGAGGCAGGAGGATCACGAATTCAAAGCCAGCCTCAGCAATTTAACGAGGCCCTCAGCAACTTAGCAGGACTATGTCTCTAAATAAAATATGAAAAAGGACTTAGTGGTTAAGTGCCCTGGGTTCAATCCCTGGTACTAAAAAAAAAAGAAAAGAAAAGAAACAGGAAGGGGCTGGGGTCCCAACATCCCCTTTAAGAACATGACCCTAGGGGCTGGAGTTGTGGCTCAGTGGTAGAGCACTTGCCTAGCATGTGTGAGGGACTGGGTTCGATTCTCAGCACCACATATAAATAAGTGAATAAAAACAAAGGCCTATCAACATCTAAGAAAATCTTAAAAAAAAAAAAAAAAAGAGTATGACCCCAGTGACCTAACTTCCTTCCACTAGGTCCCACTTGCTAAAGTTGCCACCACCTCCCATAGTGCCATAGGCTGGGGACCACGCCTTCCACACTGGGCTCTCGGGAGACGTGAAGATCCAAACTGTAGCATGTTCCTTCCTGTACATAAATCTAAGCAAAGAGGAATTTTGATTCTTCTTGTGTTCTCCTTGTTTTATATACAAAAAATCACTTGCTGCCCAACCTGTCTAACCTTGCCTTCCTGCACGGAGCCTGCAGGCCTCGTTCCTGGCTGCAGGTGGGAGTGGATGGTGGGGTGCCGATCGCCCCGGCCCCACACGGCCCCTGGGCTGTGGCAGTCTTCCTGAGCAGCTCTTGTGGATGTGGGCAGCCATGCCCCTCGTGGGGCACATGCCCCTCGTGGGGCACACGCCCCTGTGGGTTTGCTGGTTCACAGGCAGTGGCTGGCTTGGTCGGTCCACATGGCAGGGACATCGGTCACCATATCTGAGTGGTCCACTCCACCACCTCCTCAACTGAGTCAGGGCAGATGTTGTGTTTTTGCCAGCCAGGTGGTAAAAATGGGTGTCTCTCTGTCCTTTTAGTTTGCACTTTTCAGATCAGTGTGTCTTCTCACATCGAAGGGCTGTTGGGATCCTTTCCTGTCTCCTCTTGCCCTCTAGAAACAAATGGGGCCCCTTGGCCTTTCCTTTTCGTTGTTTCTTAGGGAGATTAATCTTGCCTGTGGGGTGAATTGCAGATATCTTCCTGTAATTTTTTATTTGTTTTCTGACTCCTGTTTTTGGCGTTCTTGGGCTTTATTGGGATATAGTTCATATCCCACACAATTCACCCATTTAAAAAGTACAATTGAGCATTTTGTGGAATGTTTATGGGGTTGTACCGCCATCACCACAGTCCGTTTCAGAACATTTTATCATCCCCCAAAGCAGCCCTGTACCCAGTGGCCATCATTCCCCAGCCCCTGGCAACCACTGAGCTGCTTTCTGTCTATGGATTTCTTTATTCTGGAGTGTCATATAAATGGAATCACAATATGTGGCCTTTTGTGTCTGGCTTCTTTCACTTCGCATAATGCTTTCAAGAGTCATCAGTGCTATGACATGTGTCAGTACCACATTCCTCTCTGTGACCAGATAATACTCTGTTGTACAGATATACCGCATTTTATTTAATTGCTTGCCAGTGATAATAGCCTTTGGGTTGTTTCTGTCTTTTGATACGAGTAGTACCCTACGAATGTTTGTGTACAAATGGGCCCATGTTTTCATTTCTCTCAGGCACATCCGTAGGAGTGGAATTGCTGGGTCTCATGGTAACTGTGTTTAGCATTTTGAGAAACCGCCAGAATGTTCTCCATAGTGACTGCACCATTGTGCCTTTGGCATCTTTTGACTTGTATGTTTTTTTTTTATCAAATTTATTAATCATTTCTTTTATGGCTCTGGATTTTGAGTTTTAGACAGGTCTTTCTACCCCAAGAATATAAGGAATTCTCCTGTGACCTGGTTATTTGATGGTTTTTCATTGTGGTCTTTGGTCTGTATGGAATTGATTTTATAAATGGCATAAAGTCCAAAAGAGGAGCCAACCTTTTTTTTTCTTCTTTTAAATATGACTACCCATTTCTTTTCCTGTCTTCTTTGGCAGTCCACCTTTCTGCTTGACTAATTTGGGTCTGTTTTAGAGCATTCTCTTCTATTTCATCAGCCTCTTTATGTACTCAAGTACTAGTATACCCTTAATTATTGAGACTTCGTAATAGGTTTTAATGTGTGTTATGGTTATAGGCTACTCTTCTCAGGGTTAGCCTTTCTTTATTGTTCTTTATAGAACTTTCCTGACCAATGTCACTTGTTTATTTTTCTATTAAAAACTTGAAACAAAGCAACTTGTCTTCAGACCATTGGGGTTGCAAGTGCTGTTGACATTTTCGGTTGGGGTTGGATTTATGAATTCTTCCTTTTCCAGGCTGAGTTTCATGTTCTTGGCCCAGGGTGTGTGTGTTTTCAGTCCTACTTTGCTGTTCCGTAGGATTTTCTTCTATCAGTTTTGTGGGTTCTTATAAAAGTATTCCTAGATATTTCATCTTTTGTGTTGCCACCCTGTCTTCTTGCTCCTGAAAGCAGGTTTTTGTTAGAAACTAGGGCAGTTGGGAATAGATTCTGTACCAAAAGCCAAGCTCCTGGACCTGTTTGCTGTGCGTTGCTGGGTGCCCAGAGCCACGAGCATGCCCTCTGAGCCCAGTGTGGAGAGGAGGTAGAGAGCGGGAAGGTGGATGCTCAGGCCAGCAGCACACTTTACACATGATCTCGATCCCTGAACCCTATAGGTGAACCCTATAGGTGAGGTTTTAGGGGTGCTCTTATTAGCCTGGTACGAATGAGAAACTAAGGCTCAGAAGTCGAATGATCTGTCTGGGTCCCAGCGGGCACAGCAAGCTGGAATTGCCCCCAGTTGTCTGCAGCCATTGCCACACTGCCTGCTGCCCGGGGTCTGCATGCTCTCCTGAGTCGAGAGATCTGATCTCCTAACTGAGATTTGGGACAAATCCTTCTGTCTTGCCTCAGTCTGCCCATCTACAAAATGAGATGGCTGAACCAGGTAGTGATTTGCTCATTTTACCACAAAGGAGTCCTGTTCTCCAGGTGTCCCTCATGGAAGCCAGCATCTGGACTGAGATGTGGCTACTGGAATGGGGCCATGGGAACCCTGGTCCTCAGGAACCCCTCCTCTTGATATGGCTGCGGAACACCCAGATGGCTGAACACTGACTAGTGGGTACTATCCCCTCTGAGGGCCCTAGACCACCTCTATGCCCCCAGCCCTACTGCAGAAGCACCTCAGTGTCCTGCTGACCACTTCTACCCTGAGAACTGTGGGCTCAGGCACATTAGCTTTGGCCCCCCGCCAGAGCCCTGTGTGTTTTGGAGAGGTCCCTTGATTTTTGTTAGGCAAAGAATTCTCTTCACACCAAGCAGCAAGCAAAGCAATTGCGCAAGCCCCATCCTGTGTGTGTGCCGGCCCAAATGCACCCCGCAGAAACAATTGCAAGGCTCCGGGAGGCCATCGGCATGGGCCTCACCCCCTCAGTGCTTAGGCTGAGCTGGCTGCCATTCTGGGCCTGATGCAGAAGCCACAGCCGCAGGCTGTGGGCACCAGTACAGCATCCGGGGTGCAGGCCGAAGAAGCCCCACTGTGAACCAGTCCCTGAGTTGGGCAGTAGGTGCAAGGTCAGGGCTCCCAGGATGCCTAATGGGGACCTGGAGGCTACTTTCAAAGGAAAGATGGGTGTCTGGGTTTGGTGGGTGGGAAGGAGTCTGCCAGTGAACAGGGAGACGTGGGCTGGGCTGGGCTGCTGGAAGGGTTGGTAGAGGGGAGTTCACGTGCCAGAGAAGGAGCCAGAGCACAAGTGAAGAGCAGTGAGGTGGCTGGGGTGGGGGCCAGGCTCTGGCTTGTCGCAAGGTTTTGTCCAATGAATGTCGCTCCAGTGACCTCTGCAACTCTCTAGGCCAACTAGGTTGATTTTTGAGGTCCCTGTTTATAACACCCCTCCCTGGCAGCCCACTGGATGGCTGGTGACAGTGAAGGGTCTTCTGGAACCCACTGTCGCCCTCCCTGGGTCTGGCACAGAAGGTAGCCTGGCCTTTTAGCCCTTGGTCTGGTCTTTGGATGCCCATGTTGTTGGGTGCCTGTGCCTGGGATGGGTTATCGCCCAGAGTGACAGCCCTGGCCTCCAGGGGCCATGGGTCATTTTCCTTATAGTCCTCGTTTCCACTTGGGCCTGGGTCCTGTGCAGAGAATACGGCAGGGTGGGTACTCCCAGAGCAGCACAGTAGCCCAGGAGAGCCAAAAGAGCAGGAGGGGCCAAGGTCAAGGATGGTTCTGGGAGGGAGTCCTGGAGGGGAACCCCAAGTTGGTGTCTCTCCTCTCAGGGTGAGTCTCAGGGTAGCTTGACCTTGTGGCCAGTGGCACACCTGTTCTGGACCTCCCTTGGCCTCTAAGACCTAGAGGTAAAATCCGAAATTTGGAGCCCATCACTTCTTTTGACCCTCTTCCTTTTTCTGGTAAGAAGAGACAAATGGTCCTGTCCCCCAGTGGTATGGCATCTGGGAGGAGTGGCCACAGTTCTTTCAGCCCGTGGTAGGTGCTTGGTGACAGGTGTTGGCCTCTGCAGAGTGGAGCTGAGGAAGCAAGGAAGGAAGGCAGGGACCTCCCTGTGCCTTCTGCCCCCACTGGGCCATTTGCTTCTAGAACCTGTGATCTGGAAGAGCCTAGAATATTCAGTGCCAAAACAATAGTGCTGCTTGGACCCCAGAGGCCTCCAAACCCCCAGGGCTTTAGTTCCTATTTTCAGGCCTTGGCAGCAGGGCTTCCCCCATCTGGGTTTTGCAGCCAGCATTTCCCTCATTCCTGAGGGTAAGGAGGCAGTCCACACTCAGCAGGGCCCAGGGATGAGACTGCACGGAGATGCCCTGAGCTTGCTGCCCCTTTTAAAGAGTGGGCTCCAACACAGACCCAGACAGACAGCTGACCTCCCAGCACAGGAAGTGGTGCTGGGCTGTAGCCGCATGAAGACAGCTGCCCAGACGCAGGGCCCGCAGTGCCGGGGAGGGCTGCTGTGCTCTCCCGCACCTGACACCAGACCCACGAGGGGCAGGGCAGCCTTGGAGCAAAGCCCGCCACCGGCCCTCTGGCCCCGGGGGTGGGGGGGGCAGCTTCCTGTGGGTCAGTCCAGCCTTCCTGCAACACTCAGATTTACCAGAGATGGGCTGAAGGTAGTCAAAAGTATGCGTGAGCCTTTTTTTCTTTTCTGAGATAGTTTTTGAAAAACACCCCAGGAAACCACGTGCCTCTCTCGTGCCCGTTTCCAAGCCCGCCCAGTGCCGCACCGGTGAGAGCCTTTCCAGGCTGCGGGCCGTCCGCGCTCATGGTGTTGAACTTTCTTGACATTTGGGCAGTTCTGGTCTTGTATGTGCATCTGTTTGGAGAGGACATGCCTCTGCTCCGGCAGAGCCTCAGGCCCAGCAGTGTCCAGCAGGGCGACTATAAGTCCAGCGGGGCCAGGCTGCTCACCCTGCCTCTTGGGTGGGGCTTGTTGATACCCCATTTCTTAGATTTGAGGTGGCTCCCTAAGACCTGCATGACAATGTGGTCCTTGAGGTTGGATCAAAAAAAGAGAAGCGAATGTGCCAGCCTTGAAGAACTGGCTGCAGAGGGGGCGGGCACTTCTTGTCTGAGAGAGGGAAGTAGGCACATGCGTGGGGGACAGACCTGTCACACTCAGAAGCTGGGAGAAAATCTCATGTGGGTACTGTGCTAAGGACACTGATTACTCAGGAAATGATGTCCCCAGCAAAGTGGTGCAAACAGCTGGACCCCTGACAGAGCCCAGTCGTCAGTCTCTGCCCAAGGCTTGGCGTCCTGTCCTGGAAAAACAGTAGCGCTGGAAGCAGCTGATCCTAGGCCTTAGGTTAGCATGTGGAGCGCCTTGACTGCTGCCTTCTGCCCTAGGAGCAGAGCTGAGCCAGGGATTGCTGGGCGAGTGATGGAGGGAGGGAGGCTCTGGGGAGAAACCCACAGGCGTGGCAGGGGTGCCCATGGGATGGCGTGAAGCTGAGCAGAGAGGCGAGCACAGCAGAAGGGGGGCTTCAGCCGTGCCTGGGAGTATGGCTGGCACCTGGGATGGGATCCTACCTGTGGTGAAGGGCAGCGCGTGCACCCACACTGGTCATGGACCGTGCTGCCCCGGTGGGCTTTCCAGCCCAGAACACTTCTGGAAGGGGTAGCTATGAGCTTTCAGTAACCATCACTCATGGCCTGGAGAGTTGGGGCTTCTGTGGATTAAAGGATCCAGCAGCCTCGATTTACACCATTTGCTTTGTATTCCTGAGATGCTCTGTGAAGCAGTTGGGCCAGAGGTGACAGTCCTGTTTCCCAGGTGAGGAACCAGGAAGTGCAGCTGCTGGCTTAGGAGAAGGTCCCAGTGCTTCACACTAGAATGTGCTCCCTGCCCTCCTCCGCCAGCCCTGCAGGGGGAGTGAGGAGGACCCTGCTAGGAGAAGAAACCAGGAGCCAGGGGAGCTGTGTCGTGTACTCTGACACATCACTGGCCAGCCTTCCTGTCCTTGTCCGTGGACACTTGATCCTGTGTGTGGGGATGAGAATCATGGGTTTGGGGGCCTCTCAGTGCCCAGCCATTACTCCCGGAAGGAGCTCTGCTGTTCTTCCCTGCCCTTCCTCGGCCTTGCCCTTCTGATTCCCTACTTAGGAAGCAGCTCCGAAGATCTTCCTGGAGTCCCATTGACATGCTTGCTTGATGGCCCCAAGGCTCAGCAGGGCAGGTGGCCCTGCATTGGCTGCAGCAGAGAGCCAGTTGCTGTTTTTCCTGAGGAGCAGGGTTTAATTTGCATCTGGAAAGCACGGCTTAGGCCACCTCTGTCTCTGCCCAGGGCCCAGCCTGGAGCCAGGAGGAGTGTTGCAGAACAGGCCTCTGCTTAGAAAAGTCCCCAAGAAGAGGGGCCGCTACTCCCTGTTGGGAAGCCCTGGGGAGACGGGGTGGGGTGGGCTGAGCAGGGGAGCCCGGCTGGGGCAGCCAGGAGTGGCCATGGCCTCTGTCCTGGCTGGCTGAGGCTGAGCTCTAGTGGGTCTAGTGGAGAGCTCATCACAGGCCTTCATTCCAAACCGCCCCCCACGGCCTGCCGTTGTCCGCCTCCTGCAGACTTCAGGAGAGGAGTTAGGGTCTGAGGCCACAGAGACTCTTTTCACTGGGCTTTGCTCCCTGAGCAAGCCTCTGCCCTAGTACGTGCCTATTCTTGGCCTGGCTGGGCCTCAGGAGAGCAGAAGCTGGCAGATGAGGGACTGTTTGCCCCAGAGCAGTGATTTCACCTTGGAATGATGCGTTCATGTGGCACTTTGAACTTAGCCCAGACATTTTTGAGGGCACTCAGGCCTCTGGGCCTCCAACAAGCTCATGCAGCTTCATGAGAACAGACTGAGCTTCTGGGGGAGGCTGGGCAGGCCCTGCCTGAGGGCGTGGTGGGCCCCTGGCAGCTGCGAATCTGGGCGTGTGTGTGCTCTGGGCGTCTGCAGGGTGGGCTCACTGGGAATGGGGTTCTGGGCAGTGCATGCACTGTCCCATTGTGGCAGCCACATTCCTCCCTGGCAGTTGGGACAGCCCACCAGCTGGGGCATTCAGTGGTGGCTCTTGGTATGGCTGAAATGGCTGAGTTTTGAGTCAACAGACTTCAAGGTGATATCCGACTTTGTAGCCGAGGGACAGTGTTGGGGGCTGTGCATCCCATGGTGTTTGTCACTTCTCATTCTGTGCAGAGCAAATGGGCCCTTTATTCCTAATGGCTAGGGCAAGTGTGGCCCTGGGTGTCCTTGGCTCCCCTTGTCTTTCAGACAGGCCATAGCCCAGAGGTTGGGAGGTTTGTCTGAAGTAAGGGTGCCATGTGGGGTGAATCTGCATTTGGAACAGCCTGTCTGAACTCAGCCCTTTCCAGGTCCAGCAAATAGGGGTCCCCAGCACTTTGCTGATGTGGGTCTTAGTCGTTTCTGGCTGCTCTAACAAGACCTTAGAGTCAGGAACTTAGGAACGATAGAATTAATTTCTTTAGTTCTAGGGGCCAGGAAGCCCATGACTGTGGCCAGCAGGTTCCAGTCTGGGGAGGCACCCTCTCGTGTTTCACGTTCGCATGTGGCAGAGGGACCCATGCGTTGCCACCGGCCTTTCTTATCAGGGTACTGATCCCAGTCATGAGGGCTCCAGCCTGTGACCATCAATCCCAAGACCCTGCCTCTTCATGCTGTGCATGAGGATTAGGTGTCGACGTGTGGATCTGGGGACACACACGCTCAGACCACATGCATTGTCACATTGGCATTAGTCAGGACTTGCCACTGCTCCTCAGGTGGTTTGCTGGACAGGATAGGCAGGAAGGGGATGGAGTGGAGCCCAGTCAGGTTTGCCCACAGCCTGACTCGTCCACATTCCATCTTGGAGGGAACAGGGACATGGGGTTAGGTATCTGCACACTGAACAGATGTGGGGAGACCCATGTTGGTGTCAGAGCCTTGTCACCCATGGCAGGTCACTGAAGGCACTTAGGCCTAGACTGAACATTGTTTATGTTTATTCTTCTTTATATACCTTTGTTTTATTCACTTACTTATTTTTATTCATGTGGTGCCAAGATCGTCAGTGCCTCACTTGTGCCAGGCAAATGCTGTACCACTGAGCTACAGCCCCAGCCCGTGTGTATGTTTATTCTTGCTTAGCCTGGGATGGGAAAGGGCAGGTGTGGCTCCTTGGGCTCCTGCGCCCTTGACTGATCCTGGCCCTACTCCAGGGCTTCCTCCAACCAGGCAGCCTGGCTCAGCAAGGCCAGGGTCACATGGGTTGAGACTGCTCAGGCTGGGCCCTGTCCTGCTCAGACTGGTCAAGAGAGATCCTTCCTTCACAGGCGTGTGAAGTCTGCGCCCTTCCAGGTGTCAGGTTTGCTCGACCTGGCAGTGTCACTGTGGAGGGAATGGATGTGCTGACAACATGGGCTGCAGCAACTCCCTGGGGCTTGCCGCTGGTGACCTGGCCCTCTCTCCTGGATCCCAGTGCTGAGCCCCTGAACCAGCTTTTACCTTTCCCACTTATCAGAAGGTTCCAAGAGAAGCAAACTCATCAGAATCCTTTGCTCTGAGTGTAGAGGAGCAGTGTGCAGGCCCGGCAGGCACGGCTGCCTTCCTCCAGGGGAAGTGCCTTTTATTTTCCATCTGTCAAGACTGTTCCAGCAGCTCGTTTGCTGTGACAGCTGGTGGTCATCTTGATTTCAAAGCAACACACAAGGACCAGGGCCCTTGAGACAAGTCTGTGCTCTTGGCCCTGGCACACGTGTGGCACAAGAGGGACAGGTGTTCCAAGTCCCTGGGTGCAGGGAAGATACCAAAGCCTGCGGTTTCTCTCCCTTACCTCTGTGCACAGCTATTCTGTGGCACTCCATCTAAGGGACCTCGTGACTATGGGTCCTGTTGGGAATATCTGGGGCTAAGCTGGGGGTGTTCCTTACTGTCATAGCCTCTGTCCCTAGGGAGGGGAAAGCCCGTGTTTAACTGTGTGCAGCTGTGCAGTATTGGGCCTGTCCCTCCAAGTCATGCTCAGGCTGCACCCGCTGCTCTGGCAGGCCTCAGACTAACCCCACACCGAGGCAGTATTGGTGGCAAGGGAGCTCTTGGGCAGCCACACTTCCTTTCTAAGGGGTCCAAGGGCTGTGAAACAGGCAGGAACTGTCACGCATGTATTTCAGATGAGGTCTCTGAGGTCCCCCAGCTGGTGAGCACCAGAAGCAGCCTAGAGCTTGGCCCTCCTCCAGCAGATCAACAGCCCCCATCTCCCAGTGCCTGCAGAAGACCAAGAGGGCCACTGCTTTCTGGAGAGGCTGCATCTCCACCTCCAGGCAGGGCCGAGCTCTAGACCCAGATGCCTGGAGGGTTCTGATCTGCACCCACTGTGGGCAGTCACTCAGCCTGTCCTGGTCCTGTCTCACCCTGTGGATCATGGGAGGTGGTTGGTGGGATTCTAGCCCTTCTGTGCAGCATTGTGGCCTGCTGAGGTTGCTGTGTCACTCAGGCCTCTCACCATGAGCATGGCTCTATGTCAGTAAGTTCCCTCCTGCCCTGTCTGGTGTGACAGCTGTGTGGTGATCCCTTCTGAAAATGCACACTTAATTTGACCATCCTCGTAGGGGATTTGGGTGACTCTCTCTCTTCTTTTTCATTTTATAATGTGACTAAGAATGTTTGTGTCAGACCTGAGGGTGTAGCTCAGTGAAAGAGTGTGTTCTTAGATGTTCAAGGCCTTGGCTTCAATTCCTAGTACTGAAAAAAAAAGTTCATGTTGCTGAGTCTTGCACATGTTTTAAATGGTTGTCTTAAGATAAAAATCCTAGTTGAGTCATCCCTCTGTATCCATGGGTTCTGCTTCCTCAGATTCAACCAACCTTGGATCAGAAATATTTTAAAAAATAATTTTAAATTATGCAGTGATCACATACAAACTTCTTGTCATTATTCCCTAAACAATACGGTACAACAACTGTTTACGTGGTGTTTACATCGTCATGGGCGTTGTGAATAACCTAGAGATGATTCCAAGCATTGGGAGGGTGTGTGTAGGTTCTGCACAAACTGCATCATTTCATGTAAGGGACTTGGGCATTGAGCAGGGGGTCCTGGAACCAGGTCCAGGACTCAGGGGCACCCCTGCCAGGTCCCCTTGGAGAGGCTGCACCTGGAGTGTTATGAGTGTGCCTGTTTCACTGAGGAACCAGGTACCGCCATGTTTCCGAGTTTTGCCAGTGACATTGGTAAAGAGCTAAATTTGCATTTCTTTATTAGCAGAGCGTTCACTGCCAGGGCCATGTCTTTAGGAATGAGTCCAGGACCCAAGGGTCTTGCTGCAGTCTGGTAGGCCAGGTGCCCGCTAGGTTTTAGCCCAGCTATGGGGTGTGTGATCCTGGGTTCCAGGAGGGGTGCAACCCTTCAGTAACCTGTATGTCTGCCCCCACAGAACTGTCAGACCTTCAGCAGCCTCAGCTGCCTGAGTGCGGGGATGGAGGACTGCGGCCCCCAGAGCCCCTTCGCCCTCCATGTCAGCAGCACCCGGGCCTGGACAGCCCTGCTCTCGGCCTCAGCTTCCAGCCCAGGGGGCAGGACCCCTGCCGGGACTCCGGTGCCTGAGCCTCCTCCCAGCTCCTTCGATGATCACCTCACCTGCCAGGAGGACCTGTCTTGCGAGGAGTCAGATGGCTGTGCCCTGGACGAAGACTGCAACAGAAAGGGGGAGTTGGCCACAGCCTGGAGGGACCGCGGGGCTGCCGGGAACAGCCTCTGCTCCCTGGACGGCGAGCTGGACATTGAGCAGATAGAGAACAACTGAGGGCGCCACGGGCCCGGGGCCAGGGCAGGGGTGCAGTATCATCAATGGGCCTCCCTCAGGGCCCTCGGTGGACACTTGCAGGGGAGCCAGCTCCTGAGAGGTGTTGGGTCCCGGGGAGGTTGCCCACCACCTCCCCAGGTTCTGTGAAGGCTGACGGCCTCACGGTGGGTCGTGTCAGTCTCTCCCCAGCTGTCGAGCGCGTCAGCCACCGGGTCCACGGAACTGCTGTAGCCCACAGAGCAGCTTTTTGGTTTGGTCTTTCCGTCTGTTTCTTGTGGGGTGTTGGACAGGGCTGGGCCTGTGCTGCATCCCTTGGGTGAGGATGCTGGGGGCTCAGGCTTGGGCTGGGGCCAGGGTCTGTTGGGCCATGTCCTGGCCCTTCTTGGCCTCTCTCAGCTTCACTCTGGGAGTTGGCCCATGGCATCTTTCACTTAGCTTATTCCGTGCCTTCTCTCCCAGGTCTCCCGCTCCAGGTCCAGGAAGGTTCGGGAGACGCCCCTCCTGTAGTAACCCCAGAGCCGCTTGGCCTTAATCTCACATGTGGAGGCTGGTATGGCTCACAAGTGGGGACGCCATGTCCACTCTCAAAGCCAGGGAACAACTCTGTGTGCTGGTTAGAGGCCATCCACATGGGGTAGTGATGGTGGATCTGTTGGCCAGAAGACACCCGCAGCCCCTGCACACGGCATGGAGAACCTCCCCATGCTCTGGGATGCAGGGCTGCTGTGGTGGGGCTCCCATCCCCTTGTTCAGGTGAGTGCAGAGATACCAGGACACAAGTGCAGCCTCGTGCAAGTGTCCTCAGGAGCTAGGAGCAGGTACACAGATCGAGGCCCTGTGGGCATTGCAGGGGTGGAAAATGTCTCCTGGCCACTCTGTGGGGCCTGGGGTGGGGACCTGTGAGCCCCTTGTAGTATTTCCGGCATTGTCATATATTCGTGGGCACTCTGGCTTTAATCCACATGCACTGCCCGCCTCGGGACGTCTGCCTCTGTCCACTGCGGGAGCCCAGGCTGGGTGCTGCCCCTCTGGGCAGGCCCGCCCCAGCACAGCTTCTCTGCTCCCCCTGGCTCCTCACTCCAGCACCGCTGAGGGCGTGCTCTCAGGCAGCTCCCGCCCGCCTCGCAGACCCCACAGGCTCTGCACTCTGGGAACCCGGCTTTTAGCAAACTTGGCATCTTCTGCAGACAAGAGCAAGTGAGCTGGCTTGTGAGCAAGTGGCTCATTTTCCCATAAGGCCAAAAGTAGCTGGCACATCTCGCGAGTTCACAGATGCGATCAGGGCACTTTCCTAGTCACTTTGCTTTTGCTCATCTTTGCAGGTGAGTGAACGCCAACCTCTGCAGGTTGAGTCCTGTGGTTCTCACCTCTCTCCTCAAGAAAGACCCTGTTTGGGAAACTTTGTAAACCTCCACTTTTTACCACATCCACAGGGTGGTAGCTCAAATTCTCATGTATTGGTGGCATCTTTTAAAAATCAGCCACAAGATGCTTACAGGAAGTCCCTACCCCAGTGGCCCTCAGAGACCCTGTGGGCAGCCTCAGGCAGGCCAGCATAATGGTTGCATTGGGTGGGGCAGGTCCAGCAGGGCAGGGGGGCGGAGGGGGGTGTTGCTGTCACTCTCACCAAAGGTACAGCAAAGCCAAACCAGAGAGCCAGGGCTCCAGTGGACAAGGGCACTGTGCCTGATCCCTGTGCGGTGGGCCTTGGGGCCCTGTCTTCTCGGAGCAGCCCTAGGTGGGGGTGGTTGTTGAGAGACCATGGAGAGTACATGCAGTGCCCCATGTCCCCAGAAAGCCCAGGAAGGGAGGTTCTGGCTTGGAGTGGCCATACCAACAGTGGCCACCAGGGAACACAGCCCTTCCTGTGGAAAGCAAAGGCAGGGCTCCTTCTCCTGTCCCCTCCACAGGGCCAGCCAAGGTTAAGTCAGGGAGTGGCTGCCAACTGCCTTTCCTTAGGGGCAGGGCAGGAGGCACCTGGTGGCAAGTGTGTGTCATAGGGTTGGAGTGGGGTGACCTGTCCTCAGACCCTACCCGCCCCTACCCCAGGCCTGATGGCAGAAGAGCAAGCAGTGGAGTTTGCCGAGTCACAGCCTCACCTCCCCACCTGCCCTCATGCCACTTCAGGGCACTTGCAGGAGAAATGATCCAATCCCAGGACAGGGTTCGGCCCTTTCTAGGCTCCTCACCCCTCTCGACTCATCTGTCCTACCAAAGCCCCTGGCCCGAGCCCACAATAGCTGCAGTTAGGGAAGAAGATGGCAGGTGTCCTCTTTTCTTGGAGGAAGGCCTTCAGTTGGCCATGGCTGCCTGTGATCGGGCAGAGCAGGCCCCACCTAGAAGGTGCCCTGCTGTTTTCTTAGCAGCTCCATAGCCCACAGGCCCTTCCTGTGCCCCACTCCACTGGCCCCAGGACTCTGTCTTGGAGCTGTTGGGAGGGAGGCTCACCTGGGAGCCTCCCTCTGGTCCCCATTGGTTGTCCTCAAGGGTGGTGGGTGTCACCCCCATCTGCATGGTAGCCCCAGCCAGTGGCAGCAGGAGCCTTACCTTCCCCGGGCCTGCATGTGATTCCTGCCTCCACACAGGGGCTGAAGAGGTGCAGGGCCCGGAGGGAAGGCTGTGCAGGCTGCCTGCCTGCTCAGAGGCCTGAAGGATGAGGGCGGGCTGGGCTCCAGCGAGGCCGGTGGGAAGAGGGGCTTCCTGTCACATGGCACACCCCACTCACTGCACAGCCGCTGGACTGACGGGAGCTGCTGTGTGCCCGGGCGCCAGGCCTGGGCTCAGGCTGCAGCCTAACTGTTTACATGACCGCACACCCTCTTGCCTTACTCGCGGGTGGTGGGCCGCAGCCTGGCCCAGAGTCCGTGGGCAGATGCAGGCAGGTCCCCAGGGAGCTTGTTCTAACCATACGTACAGATTTTCATTCTCAGAAAGCCTTACTTTTCAACAAAATTTTTGTAGCAGGAAAGTTTTGTGAATTTGTATGCTGAAAGAAAATTTAAATAAAGGAAAAGTCCACATTGAACAGAAAACAAACCCCAGTTTCCAGGAGGGTCTCCTAATGCAGATGGTGGTGATTTTTCACGCTCTGATGTGGCCGAGGTGCATTCAGGGCACTGCCTGTCCCCGCAAGCTTCCACGGCAATTAACAAACCCAGGACCCTGCGCCCACCTCCGCCAAGGAGGTGAGAGGCACGAGTGCCCTGTGGCCACGGGGTGGTCAGTTGAACGAGGACCACCACCTCTGATGTCATTACCTGGGAGGGTGCCACCCAGCCAGGTGCCTGGTGCAGGCAGTGGCGTGGCTCTGTCTCAGCCACGCTGCAGCCATAGCCCCCATGGCGCCAGCCAGAGGAAACCACGCCTCTTGAGATTTTTCTTTTTTAAATTACAGACCGACATGGAGCTCCTGTAGTCTAGGTGGGTAGTCTGACCTAGCATAGTCTTGTTGGCAGATGAATTGTGACGTCAGTACGTGAGGGCGGTGTCCGGGGCTCCGGTGACGGGTGGCATCTGGGCTGTGCCAGGGTTGTCCTTTTCCCTGACCCGACCCACGCCGAGCTGGTGTTGCAGAGCTTCCGGAAGCGTGGCGACAGTGGAGTGCTGGGCCAGGCCCCCGGGGGGGCAAGGCCGCCTGGGTGCAGAGGGCGCCGGGTCTGTCCCCCATCACCCACCGCAGCCTGTCCTCCCTGCGCAGGCGTGACCGTCTTGCACTAGAGCCGCTCTAGTCTCAGGAATTTGCTTGTTACTTTTACTGTGTAAATAAAGCTTCCTGGTTCCTACCCACGCGCTGGCACAGCTGTGCAGTTTCTGTCAGGTGCGATGAACGGGCAGACCCTCCTCCCCTCTGCCTTGGGAGCATCAGCTCCGTGCTGTCCCCCCATGCCTCAGAGTTGGGATCTGTCACATAGCCAGGGAGGGTTCCCAGTCCCGGGCACCTGCGGGCTCTCAGGTGGGTCAGCACTGGGGCAGTGTGTGTGCATGTTTGGAGGTGGACAAGTCCAGCCAGGAGCCAAGGAGCTGGGCGGACGGAGGGGAGACGGCCCCCCATGGTTCCGACCTTGCTGAGGGGCAGGGGTGCTGGCAGTGTGCATCGGCCTTGCCCCTGAGGAGCCGCCCGTCTGGCTAGGCCTGGCTCTCCAGCACCCTGTGTGGCCAGTCTGCCTGTCCATCAGGGTAGCCCAGGAATGGCATGGACCAGGCTTCTAGCAGAGGGCTTCTGCTCCTGTCAACAGCTGTGTGACTCAGACCTCCACCTGGGCACACAGTCCTGTGCCTGGCCTCCCAGACCAGGGGCCCAGCCAGATGGGCGGCTCTTCAGGGGCAGGGTAACCAAGCTGATGAGATGCGGGTGTGAGCAACCTTGAAGGCAGAGGTGGAGAGGTGTGGTCACTTCCTATAACACAGCCTCACCCCTGCTGCAGCTGGCTCAGCCCCCTGGGGCTGCCCGCCCCTGCCCTGAGCCTCCCCCCAGGCCATCCTCTGCACCTCATGGTTTGCTCTGACTAGTCCCTGCACAGGCTCCAGGACCCACCTGGCAGCAGCTCCGCCCTCTGCGGTTCCCAAGCCAGGCTGGCTCACAGGTCTGTCTGATTGGGGGCCCACTGGTGGCATGGCGTGTGCCCCCCTTCTGAGCAGGCTCCTCAACCTTGAGGGAAGGGAGGCCACAGCAACGCCCCGTGGGACGTGGTCAGGCTCCAGCTAGTTGATGGTTTCTTTTTATACTTTTCTGTTAGATTTCCTACGATGATATGTATTACTTCTATAATCTAAAAAGTCAAAACTCAAGAGAGATCATGCAACGAGCCCAATATATTTATTTCCAGAGAGGGGAAGCTATTGCCAATCCTGCTGGGATGGAAGGTGATCCCATGAGCCCTGGCAGAGGAATGCTGAGCATACCAGCTCTCTTGTGCCCCAACTTCTGCCCTAAGATGAACATGTAGGAGGCTTCTTTTCTGCCCGCCCCATCTGCTGGGTGGGGGAGGTAGAGGAGGGTCTGCAGTGTCCAGGGCCAGGCTCCCTTGCTGCACCCCTGCAGGCTGGTAGCTACTGAGCAGCTGGAAGGACCCAAAGGAGGGAGGTCACTCCTCACTTCTGGGCAGCACTGCCACTTTGGGTAAGCAGCAGGGCAAGGGGCCATTTGCTCCAGAGAAGACAGTTAAGTCCTGTTGAGGATGAATCCTTCTGTTTAACAGATGAGGTAACCAAAGCTTTGAGGCCACATGATTCCCCACAGGTAGCCCTGAACTCCAACTCCAGAATCGTTCATCTGGAGAGAGGATGCCCACGCCTGGGCTGTGCTGGAAAACCAGCCTCTGGGTCACCAAGGCCATTCCCACAGGAGAATTTCAGGCAAAAGTGGCCATAGCATTTCAGAAGTCACCAGAAATAGGGCTGGGCATATAGCTCAGTTGGTAGAGTGCCTGCTTCGCAAGCAAAAGACCCTGGGTTCAATCCCCAGCACCGCAAAAAAAAAAAAAAAGAACCAGAAATGGCATGGGACGTGGGGCCAGGCCGTGGTTGGAGCTCCAGTCTCCACTCTGCCTCTGACTGCTGGCCCTCGGGCACACCACTCTCTTCTGTACCTCGGTTGCCTTATCTGTAAAATGCCAGTAATGACAACATCACTTCTCTGAGCCCGCTGCAGCACAGAGGGTCACACAAAGCAGGGTCTGCCGCCCACCCCTGGGCAGCGACTTGAGAGGCTCCAGTCTGGAAGACCGATCAGCCTCCTTCCTCCAGAGGGCGCTGCCTGGGCTGCAAGTTCCTACCAAGAACAGCAGGTGAGGCGAGCTCCTGAGGATGAAGGAGAAAAGGGAAACAAGAGACCCCTGCAGACCATGGTGACCAGGTGCTG
>JAJEJO010002331.1:126336-139349 GCA_020662805.1 Glaucomys volans
AAGACCCTGGGTTCAATCCCCAGCACCGCAAAAAAAAAAAAAAAGAACCAGAAATGGCATGGGACGTGGGGCCAGGCCGTGGTTGGAGCTCCAGTCTCCACTCTGCCTCTGACTGCTGGCCCTCGGGCACACCACTCTCTTCTGTACCTCGGTTGCCTTATCTGTAAAATGCCAGTAATGACAACATCACTTCTCTGAGCCCGCTGCAGCACAGAGGGTCACACAAAGCAGGGTCTGCCGCCCACCCCTGGGCAGCGACTTGAGAGGCTCCAGTCTGGAAGACCGATCAGCCTCCTTCCTCCAGAGGGCGCTGCCTGGGCTGCAAGTTCCTACCAAGAACAGCAGGTGAGGCGAGCTCCTGAGGATGAAGGAGAAAAGGGAAACAAGAGACCCCTGCAGACCATGGTGACCAGGTGCTGCAGCACGGCCCCCACGCGCCCCAGCAGCTGCACTTCCTCCCACTCCGACAGGCGGCCATGGGGGCTCCAGTAGGGAGCACGCCAGCTGCGGATTTTCCAACCAACAGGCCAAAGGCCCTCCCACAATGCCAGGGACACTGCCTGGGCCAGTGGCCTCTCATCTTGAAGATTTGGCCACCATCGTCTGATCCTGATTGAATGGTGGCCAGTCTGTTAGGCAAGGCCCGAGGCTCCCAGCCGCTGTGCTTTATCACTGTCTGCCTTTGTCTAGTGGAAATCCTCTTTCGGGGATCCCTGCTTCTCTTACTTGAAGTCATCTCCCAAGATTTATCACTGGCTTCTTTGAATTGACTGGAGAAGAAACAGAGCAATCAAGTTACCCACTCAACTGATGGATTTTGAAACCTGAAACTTGGTTTAAAAGTGAATCTGGCCTGGAGGCCTTGTGGGGAGGTGGCTCCCCGGTCTAGACAGGGCTCTCTCCCCCACCAGGCTTCGGGCTGCTCGGTAAAGCCTGTGGCTGGGATAAGTTTCGAGTTCTCCTCAAGGGTTCGTTGTTGACAGCCTGATCCCCAAGGGGTGGTATTAGGGCCTCTACAAGGGGCCTAGTGGGTGGTCCTTAAGCCAGTTGGGGGCGTGCCCTTGGAAAGGGTATGGGACCTGGTCTCTCTGGCTTCCTTCTATGTGACCTCTTGGTCCTGAACATGCTCCTGCCAAGATGATGAGGTCCTCACTGGCACCTAGCTGATGCCAATACTATGTCCTTGAGCCTCCAAAACTGAGCTAAAGAAACCTCTCTTCTTATAAAAAATGGCCTGCCTTGGATATTCTGTTGTAATAACACAGAGGAATAATTTGGAAGGCAGTGTTCGTGTTTTCCCTGGCCTACCATTTCCCAGGTGTGGCTGAGGACAGCTCGCTGTCCCCCGGGCCTCGGTTTCCTCATCTGTTAAAGGGGTAAGAACAGGTGAAGAGTTTCACGGCAGCCTTTGCCCCTCTGCTATTCAGTGGCTCCAGCTCAGGGCAGGAGCAGGGACAGGGCATGGGCCTCCACCCAGGGCCCCACTCTCACCTCATAGGGCCCTTTCTGGAAGTCAAAACCCAAGTCAGATGCTGCTAATTAAGGCTGAGTTTATTGAGCATTGTTAGTTCCTCCTGCACATGACACCTTCCTTCTACCCAGTTCTGGCTCCAAAGTATCCTCTGTGCCTGCAGCCTTGACCTCTGTAGGATGGTACTCTTCCAAGTGCCCCTGGGAGCCACCCCAGCGTGTCTGCAGTGGTGACTGCAGAGGAGGGATAAGCCATGGCTGGCACTGATCACACTGACCCCGGGGGGGCGGTGCCGAGGCAGGCTGGTTCTGCTCTGAGCAGCTTGACCCGCATAGGAGGCCCTCACTCAGCTGCGGAGAGCCTGGTGAAGGGGTGACGTCCTCTACACCCAGTTAGGTGGAGCCTACTGCACTTGACCACCAGGTGTGAACGGCGAGTGAATGAACCCAGGTTATTCCCAGAGGGGGCTTCCAGCCCAACTCAGAGGCCTTCCACTCTGTCCCACCCTCCTGGACATCACCAAGGCAACGGCATGGCCAGGCCCAGGCAGGTGAGCACACCATGTGGGTCATGAGCAAACCCTTGCCCAGGAGCCCAGGGAAGCATGGCTGAGGGAGGCTGCGGAAGGGGCTGGCTGGCTCTGGTGCAAGAGCAAGGTAGCCCAGAAGGGCCCTCCCCTGCCTGCAGAGGGCAGAGGGCAGAGCTTCAGGAACTTGAGTGTTCTGGGCACTGAGGGCACTGGGAAAGGAGGGATGGTAATGGAAGGAGGCCTGGCCCTCCCTGAAGGCTGTCACTTGTCTGCATGCTGCAGCAGCAGGTCCACAGCCTCTGCGAGGTTGTCCACGTACCCATCAGCCTTCACTTCTGGATGGTGCTCGTCGTTGGGCCTGAAAATAGAGACAGACAGGTTAGTCTGATAGAATATTAGTCCATTCTTCATTACTATACCAAAACACCCGAGGCTAGGTAACTTTATAAAGAAAAAAGGTTTGTGTAGTTCCATTTTGGAGGCTGAAAGCCCAAGACCAGGCCACTGCCTAGACCTCTATTGAGGGACTGAACCCGATGCCATTGTGACAGGAACACTGGGGCAAGAGAGATTCAGGGCTCAGGCTTCCTAACCAGTTGCTCTTGAAAACAAACTCAGGGTCCCACAGGAGCCACAGGAATCCTTCCTGAGCAGCACCCAGTGACCTCCCACTCGGCCACCCCTCTGATATTTACCACCACTTCTCATCGAATGCTGGGGAACAAGCCCCTCATCCCAACAGCAGTCAGTGGTCCACACTAACCCCTCTGAAGCCAACCTGGTGGACACAGCAAAACTGCCTTCTGACCGGAGAGTGGGCCTGGCCTTACCCCGGGAGACCTCCAGGCCTCTGCCCCCTTGCATACAACGCCTCCCTCCTGGCTGTTCCCTCCACCCGGACACCTCCTCCAGACCAGTTCCCACTGACAGCCTGTTCACCCCTGTGGCAGACTGGCCATCACACTGGTGAGAGCAGGGCCCTGAGCACACCCTGCCGGGGCTCTCTGGGGACATGCCCTGCACTCCTGGCCTGGCCCGGCCCCACTAGAGAGAGTGCAGTGCATGTGCACGGGGCTCAATACATGGGACAGCTGGGTGGTGGAAGGCGGGCTGCCTGCCTGTCCCAGTGCTGGGACCCAAGGTGTCTGTGAAAGCCATGTGCCATTTGGCAGTGGCTTTCAAGGTCACTCCAGCCCAACAAAGGAGGTGCCCAGGCTCCTGGTAAAGTCACCCGCTGACTGTGTTCTAGGGACTGGAGCCTCCAGGAGCTACCTGTTGACTAGCTGTTCTGAGGCCTGGTGGGATGCCGAGGAGGTGCGGAGGCCAGTGGGGTCCTGCCTGGGCTTTGTGGATGATAGGCCGTGGGCTGCGTCCTAGAGTCAGGAGGGGCTGCAGCGGACACGTGGGCTGGAGAGGAGGGTAGGCCCATCTTGACAAGTCATTTAGGAGGTGGGACCTCCTCCCAGGGATCATGGGTAGTGCTGGTGGGGCTGTGGGCCAGAGTCACATCCTGGTCACCCTCCACCGTGCTCCTGGGCTCACCCCCAGGCCCTGGGTGAGGAGTCCTGCCCGACACATCCTCTCAGCCTGCCCATCTTGGCCTGGGAGGAAGTGCCAACATCTAAAAGCCAGGTTGTTCCTTTCCAAGGGCTGCTTTCTGCAAAGGGCTTTACCCTGATATGATCACCATGAGGGAGGGAGGGCACTTTTTTTTTCAGGATACTCAGCCCAGTGCCTGGAGGCCACCTTCTGGTAGGGAGAGGCCTCCTCAGGGACTGCTGAGGGCCCTGGACATGGGTGGGGACTGTAGGAGCAGATCCTGGAATGTGGACATGCCCTGTGATGGGATGTGCATCCTTTGACTCCGCCCAGGTCCCCAGGCCTATTAGGCCCAGCCCTGTCCCTGTACCCTTCCAGGGACCCCACTTGCTCACCCACCCCTGTGCGGCCACCTTCCTCCTGGGTCATGGTCCCAAGAGCAGCATTCACAGGGTCTCATCCATTTTTTCTGTACATCCTCTAGGGAAGAGGTAGGTGACAAAATGGCTGAGAGAGGTTCAAGGCCACAGCTGTGGTGAACAGGCCAGGATCTGACCCTGTTCTCTTACTCTCAGGCTAGTGTTCCAGGTGCCAAAGCTTCTAAAAGCTTCCAGGCTGGTCTCTCCAGAAAGGCCCAGGAGTCCACAGCACCCAAGCACAGGGGCCAGTGGGTGTCACTCTGACCTCCGTGTGCGGCCACCCTACTGATCACAGGTCAACATGCTCATGGACAGGTGCTCTCTGGGGTGGGGCCCCAAACCATGAGCACACTGGCACTGGTGGTTCAAGGAAAGGACCTTGTTGGCACCAGCAGACACAAACCAGCGAGACGAGAACGTCAGATTCCCATTACTCTGCGTCAGTGCTGAAGTATGAGCCTGTCACCATCGAGGGTTTGTGTGGTACAGCCACTTTGGAGAACTGTCAGTACCTCCTGTGACCCTCCAGTTGTCCTAGGTATGGACACAACAAAAACGGGACTGTTCCAAGCCACTTGGACTTCCTTCTACCCAAGATCCCTCAGCAACAGGGGAGTGTCAGCCACTGTGGCAACAGGAGCCAGGCTCCAGGCATGCCTGCTGGAGACTCCACGGGAAGCTTCTGGATGCTGGCAGGAGTGGGGCAGCAGAAGTGGACACACACACGCCCTTTGCTACAAACTTCACTACAAAGCCACATCTGACGCTCCAACTGCAAGGAATCCATTCTGCCCACTACTGTGCAGCCCAGGGGCTGGGGACTGATCCGCCTGCCTGTCTTGTGTGCTCAGGGCTGTAAAGGGACCGAGTGGAGCCCGCAGAGCTAACATGGGGTTCAGCCCCTAAGAGGAGGCCTGGGCTCCTTCTGGCCTCTCTGCTGCCCTGGGTCTCTAGGGACAGTGCCTCCTAGGAGCAGGTTCTTCTTCAGCTGTGCCATGAAGGAAAGACACAGCCCTGTCCCTACAGCCACGTGACGTGGGCCAGCCCTGACCTCCACCTTGGTGTCCCTGACTCTAAGGTGCACACACACTTCCCCACAGGAGATGAGCTCACCCTCACACTGGAAGGACAGGCTGGTGGCTGTTCGGTGCATTATGGCAGTCACCACAAGCTCGGCCAGCCTGTCTGGGGAGCGTGCCAGGGGCAAGGCTGGGCCTGGCCAGGAAGATGCAGCTGTATCAGGCCTCCATCTTCACCTGGGCACACAGGTGGTGGGGGACAGGCAGGCAGATGGACACACGTGGACATATGAGGTAGAGGGAATATGGGGCTGGGGGTGGGCTGGGAGTCAGGAAGCTTGGATCAGGACCTCAGGGGGATGTCCCGCTGGCCTGGAGCCCAGAGGGCCCTGCACCAGGGATGTGCAGCCGAGTGTGCCTGCAATGGGCAGGGCGCACCCTCTAGGACTCCAGCCTCCCGCTGCCCAGTGCACGGTGGGCATCGCTGCTCCCTGTCTCTCCTCCAGCGATGCACCTCTGCTCTGCCTCCATGCACGAGGCCAGTTCTGTGTGGCTGGATGTGCCCATAAGCTGCCCTCCCTGACCCTGCCACCCAGGGCTACTCCAGAGCCCCGCTCACCAATTCGTGTGGGGTGCCCCAGCCCCCATGTCTGAGGGACTTGTCAGAGCAGTGGAACAGCCAGGTGGCTTCAGGCCATGGGTGAGGGGTGCCTGCCAGGGTCGGACACCCCCTCCCCAATTCCCAGCCTCCTCCCAGGACAGTGAGGTCAGTGCAGTTACCAAGAGCGGAAGAACAACTCTCCTGGCACACAGCACCCCAGTCAGCACCCACGACCCCCGGGGCACCGCCTCAGACCCCTTTACCCAGGGTCCAGGGCCAGGCTGACCAGCCAGGCAGATGAAGCCCACCCCAAGAGCGCGGAGGAGCCCCATGGAATCAGACGCTGCCAGGAGGCTGTCACAGCACTGGTCCACACACGGGCCCGTCCGAGTGGCGAACACGGCTCACTGGGTTTAACTGGGCATTACTGAAACTGAGAGCCCGCTGAAGGCACACGCCCCGCAGGGCCCCAACTCGCCTCTCAGCCAGGCGCTGCCTGGGCCTCGGCTCTCAGGAGGTGGGTACGGGGGAGGCCACTCACCCCAGGCAGAAGCCTGCCCGCCCCAAAGCCCCGAGGCAGAGAACCCCGCACCTGGCCGGCCCGGGCCCTACAGGCCTCAGAGTTGTTTGGGAAGCTGAAGTAAACCCAGCAGACGCTCCCAGCTCCCCCGCCGTGGGGACCAGGACAGACCAGGACACCAGACCCAGGACACAGGACGGGGATGAGGGCATGGAACAGAGAGGGGGCAGAGGAAGGTGACCGAGGGAGGGAGGGTGGGAAAAGCAGTCTGAGGAAGGGGAGGACACAGCACAGAACGTCGGGGCTCAGGGGGAACTGACGCTGTCACCGAGGCCGAGGGGCCGGGCTGCCTTGAGGTGTCCATGCCACAAGGGCCCTGCTAGCCCCCACCCTCTCTGTCCTGGACGCCCCTTCCCCTGGACCCTGCGGGCGCAGTTGAGGCTCGGCTGGGAGCTCCCGAGGAGTCCTGGCTCCGCCTGCCCCAGGCCTAGCCCAGGCCCCAGACAGGGTGGGCTCCCGTCTGGCCCACAGACCACAGGCCTGGGGCAGGCATCGTCCCCTGCCTGAGCCTCGGCTTCCTCGTCTGTGAGCTGGTGTGTGACTTGGCTCTCAGAGAAAGAAGTGAGGCATGACTGAAAGTGAGTCTGGGGTGGGGCCTGCACCTGGTGGGTCTGGGAGTCAGTGCCACCCTCTGCCTCCCAGGGTCACAGCCTCCACAATCCTGCTCATGGGCATGACCAGTGCTGGAAGGACAAAAGGGCCAGGGAGAAAAGGGCCAGGGTCTGAGGGCACTAATGGGTGGCTAGAGGGGTCAGGGAAGCTTCCAGAGAAAAGGCATGAAGTCCAGAGCCCTGCTGCTCTCACCTCCAGACCCTCCTCCGGAGGAGGCAGAGACACAGGCCCTGTGGGAGCCTGTCCCTACTGAGCCGGACGAGGGTGGCCCCCAGGTCTCGGCTTGCAGGTGGAAGCGGCACATTGGCCAGGCGCCCGGCGGGCCAGCAGCAGCTCTCCTCCCCCCTGGTCCCCCTGTGTGCGCCAGGCAGCATCTGGACAATTGCAGCCGAGCCTGGGGCCCGAGTGCCTGCTCGGGTGGGGCCCCTCCTCCCCACTCCGCAGTCCGGGTGGGTCCCACTGCCCATCTGGAAGCAGAGGTGCAGAGCCGTGGGAGGTGTGGGTGGCAGGACCAGACTGCCCAGACCCCCACCTGCCATCCTGCCCTGCCCCCCACCCAGGCCCTTGCAGAAGTGGGCTGTCTGCCCCTGCATGTCCCTGCACATGGTGCCCGGCTCCTACTGTCCACGTCAGCCTCAGCAGAGCGACAGGTCCTCTCTGACCAGGCCCTGCACCTGCCAGCCACCAGCTGCACGCTCCCTGCCCTCCCACCGTGCCACTGTTCACACTCTGCCCCGGAATGCTCCTGAAACCCGCTCCCCGCACTCTCCTACTCAGCCCTCAAGACCCCGCCCACTGGTCCCCATCTCTCACTGGGTTCCGTCCCACAGGATGAGTCACTCTGCACAGAACTTGTCCTGCCCTGACAATATCACCGCTGGGTGCCACCCTGCTTCTTCACCTGCCAGGGCGGCGCTGGCTGTACTTCCTGGAGGATGAGGCCCAGTTTCTTGCCTTCTGTGCCCCCGATGCAGGCTGGCCCAGAGAAGCATCACCAGACCATGAACTAAGGCCCTCGGCCAGGCAGAGCACTGCCCGTCCCTGGCCTGCCTCCCCCTCATGCCCTGCAGGCGGTTCTGAATGACCCGGGCTCCGCAGTCGGGGCTCTGTGCTGGCACAGGGAAAATGGCTGAGGCCTCCCGGGAAGGAGCCCAGAAAGAGCAACTCCAGCCTCCCCACTGGGGCCCACGCCGCTTCCTGGCCCTGTCCTCTCCAGGAGTGGCAGCACTGCCCTGGCTCCCCCACATCTGTCCCCGAGGGCATGGCAGGACCAAGGCTTCCGTGACTGCAAACCAAGCAGCTGCCTACCAAGAGGGACATGTGCTCTTGTCCCGAGAGCTGTGGCAGGGCTGGCACCCCCACAATGGCTGAGGCCAGGTCCTGGGGCTGCCCAGTGACAGTGAGTTCAGTGAAGTGGGAACTGGAATTGAGAGAGCGAAGCCAAATCTAGGCCGTGATGACGGAGCTGGGGGAAAGGGACAAAGGCGTCAGTTCATGGGGCTGGACGAGGCTGGGCAAAGGGCGTCTCTGCATCTTATGCCCAGCGTCCAAGACTCTTGGGGCCAAGGCGTCAGAGCTTGGCTTCTGCGAACGCAGGCAGGCTGTGGCTGGGAGGCCCACCTCTGCCCACAGATCCAAGTTGCTCCCAAGGGAAGTTATGGGATGCCCTGCCAGTGGGCATGTGCTCAGGGGGCTTCCTGCTGCCCACCTGCTGGCCCAGAATGCACAAAAGAGCAGTATGCTGAGACCCAGGGTGGCTGGCAGGGGGCTCAGATGGCACGGGCCCAGCCAGCAACCCGTGCCTGAGCTGGGCTACTGCCAGGGGCCTGAAGGTCAGAGACCCTGTAACAGGGTGGCAGTGTGGGCAGGAGTTGGCCACAGACCTCAGATGACTGATCCTGTCCCTCTGGTACCCTGGGCAGTGCAGGTCCTGGGCTCTGGAGGTGGGTCAGGACCAGCTCACCCACGGCTGATGCCCCTGTGCCTCTGGGAGGCACCTGGTCCTGCTGCCCCCAGATGCCAGGTGGGGCTCTATTCCAGAGTCTGTCTGTGTTCAGCCCGGGCCTCCTTGGGCCTATTGCATCCAAAGCCCGGTGGCTGAGGGGCACACAGAGGGACTCTGCCTGTCCCTGCCCACAGGAGGTTCCGTGGGAACAGGAGCCCAGCTGCTCCAGCATGAGGCCCTGCTTGGATACCGAGGCCAGGCACCGTGGCCATGGGTCCTCACTCAGGGACCCCTCAGCTCTCAGGCCTGTGTCTCCCACCCCCGCCATGCCAGCAGTGGGGGGCCCTAGGCCAGGCTCTGAGCTTCCTGTGGATGTGGAGGAACCTGAACAGCTGCCTGTCCAGGGCCAGGGCCATGCCACTACCCAAGCTCCAGGGAGTGAGGCCGGCCAGCCCGCAGGTCCTGCCTGCTCCTTCCCACTCGGCTCTCACACTCAGGGACTTCATGGCTACTTTAAAATCACTTGGGAGAATAATATCTATCCCCCAGGCCTGAAGAATCCTCATAGAGGGCCCCTCTGAGGCCCAGAGCTCCCTGGCCAGGAGGGGAATGGGGACACCTTCTGCTGGCAGGGACCTCCCTTGGCAGAAGCTCCAGGGAGGGCAGGTGGCTAGGCCGCAGAGGTCTCCTGAGAGTCTGGCAGTACAGAAGTGGCTGGGGTCAAGTCCTGGCCACCCTCAGGGCACCCCACAAGGAGTCTCAGTGTAAACGAAAGCTGTGCTCTCCTGGGGACCTGCACCCACCTGCCACCTGGGTGAGCCAGACATCAGTGGGAGGGGATTGGGGGTGTCACAGGTGCCTGGCCAGGGTGTGGTGCCCAGGAAGCACTGCGAGTGGAAGACGGCCTGGGCAGTGGGGAGGGTCCCAGGTTCCCCCGACACTGTCCCTTGCAGGTTCTGGCACACCTCCCTGGGCTCCATCTGGCTGCCTGCCCCGCCCTCCCCACTGTCCAGAAGGCCTGGCAGCCATGTCAGCAGAGCTGACTGGGGTGGGCTCTCTGCCCCCGACTGGCACACCCTCCCTGCAGGTGCACCACGTGTGGGGCCGGGTGTGCAACCCGAGCTGGGGCGCGTTATCAGGTTCCTGCCCACCACTGCTGCGTCCTAAGGTCCCCTGGTGGTTTGAGCCTTATCTGAAGAGCTGGGTGGAGGCAGCGCTGGGCTAACTGAACTACCCTTTCCTTCATGTCCCAGGCCCCAGGCCCCTGCCCCAGCTGACCTGTCCTCCAGCTAGGAAGGACCAGGGCGCTCTCCCAGCAGGAGGCGGTGCTTGCTGGGCCAGGCCCGGGCGCTGAGCTTTGATGGATCCACTGAGGCACGGGAAACGTGTGCCCAAGGCCTCACCATCCCCAGTGCTCAGATCAGGCCTGTCTGCTGCCCAGTCAGGGCTGCCCGTTGCAGCAGGCAGGCCCTGGGATGTTCTAGAAGCTTGCTGGCCACAAGGCAGGCAGGCCACACACAGGCCGTCGGTGAGCGTGTTGGCTCCCCTGCACTCCACAGGCTCTGCACACCACCCCAGGGCGGTACCAAGACACCCCTGGTCCAGAGATGGGGAGACAGATCCCGGCGGGAAAGGGACGTGCCCAGAGTCGCAGTCACCGCGAGCAGAGCTGGAATCGCACTGTTCAGCAGGCTGACCTAGACCAGGCTCGCTGTGGGGACTCCTCTCAGCACACAGCGGATTCCCCTCTGAGAGTCTCTGGAGGGCTGGGTGGCCTGTGGGGGGGCCCTCATGTCCCAGACACCCCAGGACGAAGGCAGGGTGCTGAGACACATTTGCCAGTGAGAAGAGACCTTGTTCGGGAAGCTGGTGAGGAAACAGAAGGAAAGGTCTGGTTCACCCTGGAACTGCAGGTGTCCCCAAGGGCTGTGTGTGGCACCCACACATTCCAATTCCTTATCTACTGCCTGAGGGTCGCCAGGACCGCGGACCAGGCCTGAGCAAGGGCTCGTTCCAGCCAGGCAGGGGTTTCTGGGAGCTGCGGGGCGTGAGTTCCCAGCTGCAGCCAAGAGCGGGAGGGCTCCCCGCGTTTCTTATTGGGGTGCACAGTTGTACATAATGGG
Source organism: Glaucomys volans (assembly GCA_020662805.1). Lineage (NCBI taxonomy): Eukaryota > Metazoa > Chordata > Mammalia > Rodentia > Sciuridae > Glaucomys > Glaucomys volans. The sequence continues at coordinate 137,175 of JAJEJO010002331.1, forward strand.
GGGATTTGTGGTGACATATTCGTCACACACACACATGTAACAATGTAATTTGGCTGATGTCCCGCTGGAGAGGGAGGGATCTTGCAGAGGACACTTAGCACCCACCGCTTGGGGCCACTGGGCCGCAGGGAGGAAATAGAGCCTATTTACAACTTGGTCCCACCAGGTGGTACCTCGCCAACCAGAACCAACCCCACAGGCCAGCTACTTCCTGTGGGTCCTCACTGCTGCCTCCACTGGAGCTATGGGTCGGAGAACTGGGTCTTTTTTTTGTTACCAAGGACTGAACTCAGGGGGCACTTAACCACTGAGCCACAACCCAGTCCTTGTTCTTTGTTTTGAGATAGGGTCTCGCCAAGTGGCTGAGGCTGGCTTGGAACTTGTGATTCTCCCGCCTCAGGCTCCAGGTTGATGGCTCACAGGTGTGCCACCATGCCTGCCAGAGCACAGTGCTTCCAGAGCACACGGGGCTGAATTTGCTGCCCTGCCTGAAGCTTTGGCTATGTGAGACTCAATGCCCAAGGAACAAGTCACCTCCTCCAGGAAGTCCTCCTGAAGCCCTTCTGCCCCAGCCCCTGCATCCTTACTGAGCTGCCCACTCTATGCCCCAAGGTGCCTGGGTGACCCCTTCATAGTGCCCATCACCATACCACTGCCTGGCACCTGGGCCGCAGGGCCTTGGTGCCATCCTCTTGAATCTCCCTAGAGCTAGGCTCCAGCAAGAGGGGCGCAGGTGTTCTGGATTTCCCACCCTCCTCAGAGATCTGGCCTTGACCTCTGTGACCTTGAGCAACTCAGAAGCACTTGCAGCCTGGTCCAGACCCCATGGACAGCTGGGGTCTGGGCCAGCAGGCGGTGGGTAGAGGTCACCCAAAAGATTCCCTGGGGCGGAGAGGCGGCCTGTGGGGGCCGAGCAGCTGGCTCTGGGCAGGAGCCTCTGACGCTGTTTGTAATATTTTGATAAAAACACTGAGCACCTGGCGTGTGTTTGGATGAAGAAGCGCTGGCCCAGCCCTTCGCAACACGCACACCATGGCCTGCCCCCAGGAAGTCTGCACATGCCCCACCCAGGGGCACAGGCAGGATGCCCCCTTCCAGCCTCCCCAGGAAAGCCACCTGCCTCCCTCTCCTTGGGTCGGACTGCTCGGGGCACCATCTCCCCAGCAGAACCTGCCTGCACACCCAAGCGTGCATCCTCCCTCTGGCGCTCAGCACAGCCTCCCTTACCCTGGGGGTGTCAGGAAGTGGCTCAGTTCCACGGAGGGCCTAGTGCCATCTCCGCTGACGCTGGCAGAGCCAGGTGGCTGGCCAGAGGATCCTGTTGGCAGGTGGCAGCGAGCAGTGCACAAAGTAGCTCTCCATGAGGTCACCCTGCACCGACACCCCCTTCACAGTGAAACACAAGGACAGTTAGGGGACTTGCCGGAGCTCCAATGGCATCACCGTGCCCGCCCCCAGAGGCCCTTTCCTAGTCTGTCTGCTTGGGAGGAAGACCTCCCACAGGAGGGTCCCCACACTCCGTGGCGCGCCCTGCTGCCACCTCTGGGTGCTGCTCAGGGCTCGCCCCACAGAGCCCTCGCTCGGTGGAAAGCACCTCCTGAGCTCGGAGACGGGCTTCCTTAACTCCAGGCTCTGCAGGGACCCAACGGACTTGTGGTCACCAAACCCTCTGCATGCTCCACTTCGGAGGGGCCAGACAGGCCCACCGTGACGCTATATGGCCCCCAGTGGCCAGAGAGGAAGAGGCTGACCAGGCCGAGGGACTGCTCGCTCCAGGGCTGGTGGGGTGCCAAACAGCGGGACAGGTTCTCAGAGAAAATGTCAGCCACATCTCCCACAGGAAAACCCACCAGCGCTGCAGGACTGGGGGTTCCACGGCTGGTCCCGTCACGTCCCCCGAGAGCTGTAGCCCGAACCTTCCACCAGCTGTTCCCAAAGATCCCAGACTGGAACCACCAACAGTAAAGTGCATCCGCGAATCCAGTCCTGACAGACACGGCTCTCACCAGCGGCATCGCCGACTCCAGCCACAAGGACAAAGCGATGAGAGAAACAAGGCCACACCCGGGAGCTCAGGTGCAGGAGCCACTCAGCAAGGCCGAAGTCCACGTGGCTCCCTCGAGGGCACTGACCGGGAGGGGCCTGGCAGTGCTCACGTGCCATCGGGGCGGGTGG
>JAJEJO010002331.1:139449-160780 GCA_020662805.1 Glaucomys volans
TTTTGAGTTCCCTGGCAGCCAAGGCACAGAGGGCAACCCCGTAGGTTACATGGAAGCAGATGACCATTCAGGAGGAGCAGCCTTCTCAGCAGCCCAGACTCACATGGGAAGGTCGCGCGTAGCCAGTGTGGCAGTGGAGGCTCCGGCAGGCGCTCTGCGGAAGCTCAGATGGTTCTTCCCCGGCTGTCTTCTATGTATGCCAACCCAGAGGGGCTGTTACGCGGCTCCAAGGGACAGCTGCGTTCAGCCCAGACTGGCTGGGGCTGCCTCCTGGCCTCCACCACCTGGCAGTGCCGGCCCTTGGTTGTTGGCCAAGCTGTTTCCATGTCAGCCGCCTCTGGCCCCTGGTTCAGAGAAGGCCCTGCTCTTTCTGGACTCTGGACTCTACACTCGCAAAGCCCGGGGTGCGCCGCTGACCTCCGTGTCCCCCAGCTGTGGTGTGCACAGCCTCTCAGGGGCCACCAGGACAGAGGCAGACGCAGGCTGGGCCAGGTGGTGGGCTGGTTGGCGCGCACAGACAAGCTGGCAAGGGCCGGGAGCCGAGTGGGGTTTCAGAGGCTGTGATTAATGAGGCCGTTGCGGGCTTTTGTCGTCCAGTTCCAAGACTGCACATCCCCGTCTCTGAGCTGCCGCAGGGATGGGGTGGCCTGGTCCCTCCTCCCCTTTGGTGCCCTTATTCCCCCAGCAGGGACTGGCCAGCGTGGAGGAAGGGGCGAGGGTGATGTCTCCAGGGCCTCACCCCTACCCAGCCTCAGGCTGAGAATCACTCCAGGCCTCTGGTGGCAGAGGGGACGGGGCCCTCTCGTGGGATCAGAGGAGGCGGGCCCAGCCCGTTTAGTAAGACGGTAAATGAAACATTTTAATGCTGCCTCTGAGTGCTGATGCGATCCGCTGTCACAGACGAACCGTAGCCAGGCGTCCCCGGAGTTACAGGGGAGAAGAAACCCCGGCCCGCTCACTGGTGGCCCTCTTGTGATGTCAGCTCCACCCCGAGCTGCTGGCCTGGCTCCCACCCACCTCGCCACGTGCAGAGAGAGGCAGCCATACCCAGGGTCCTCATGGAGGCCCCCAGGCCACGCACGGTGGGCCTGGCAGCAGCACTGCCACACATGACCTGGGATCCCCCGGCCTGGGTCCGACCTCAGCCTCGCAGCCTGTCCACAGCGCGTCCAGGGGTGAATAAGACAAGGGTGTTCCGCCCACAGTCAGGGGACAGGCCCACCCCAGTGCTGAGGGCGAGATGCAGCGGGGCCACGAGTGAGGCCACGCCCTCCTCTCCCAGGGGTGCAAGCCCACCATCAGAGCCCCAGCGCGGGGAGTGTTCCCTAAGATCCAGCTCGGAAGAGACCTCGTGCAGAGCACGCCACGTGGAAGGTTCTCAGTGACAGTCTGTGGAGACGAAGGCAAAGATGTTCTCAGGAACTAATTCAGATGGCCGCGTCCGGGCGCTCACCACAGAGCAGCCTGCAAGGCCCACTCTGCAGCATTGGACGCTTGGCAGCATGACCGACGGTCAAGGCGGGGAAGGAAACGAGTTAGGATGGAGGAAACACACCACTCTCCAAATGCGGTGGGGTAACAAGTAGAACTTTTTCTGTTTTAAGTTCCCTGGGGATGGCAGTGATGCTGTCTTAGGAATGCACATGATGGGAACAGCAGCGTTCCTAGTTCTGTCTTGACACCACTCCACAGGCCCTTAATGGGACTCAACAGTCAAGGCCTAGCAGCCCTGGGAGGGAGAGTCCAGGCCAGCCCTGGCCCTGGGACCAAAGAGCTGGCCGGGCATGGCAAATGCCACCTGTTGCAGGCCATATCAGTTACCTACAGAGAGAGGGTCAGCCCAGGTCAGCTGGGGTGGCCTTGGGCCCACTGTACACCCGTGTCTCACACCCACCACCTGGACCCTGGCTCAGCCGCTGGCTGCCCGCCCCACCCCTCTGGATGGAGTTCCTGGGCTGCCCGAGGCGCCCACCATGGCATCTCCTCGTGGCCACCTGGAGGGGACTTCACCTCCCACGCCCCGGAGAGGGCAGAGTGAAGGCCCTTGTGTAGTCACAGTGCAGCTCGAGGGGGCGTGGGTCCCAGCGTGACTCCAACGTGGGGAGGAACCACCAGAGGGTCGGGAAGCGGGCTCCCACGCGGCAGGCCTGGGCTGCAACCCTCGGGTTCCTGTGAGGAAACCCAGGCCCAGCGAGGCAGAGGCTGCGGAGGCGAACCCTGAGGGGCGAGGCCCGGCCCCAGCAGGCAGGCCCTCCGCCACTCACCGGGCAGCAGAGCCAGGGAGGAAAGGCCCCCGGGCCCCGGCCCAGGACTCTCCCGCCGGCACTAGCACCAGGCCAGGGCCAGGGAGTGGGCCTCCTCAGTGCCTCTCCACGTGGGAAACTGAGGCAACCCCAGAGGGGACAGGCGGGAGGCCAGCAGGCTGCCCCTGGACAGCCCCCGAGAAGCTCCCTGAGAAGCTGACCAAGCCACCTCATCAATCACAGGCCCGCCAGTCGCCTCGTAAATCATCCAAGCAGCCTGCGGAGGGGCCATTCATCGCGGCCCTGGGGGACGCCAGCCTGCCGGGGCCGTGTGCCCCACACTGGGCCAATTGTGCCTGCAGGGACCCCATCCAAGCTGCCCTGGCTCCTGGCAGGCCACCGCACCCTGGGCGGTTCCTAGACAGAATCTTGTTTTCCTCCCTGGCCGGGAAGCCGGGCTGCTCCTCAGCTCCAGCTTAGACCCTCCTCAGGCCCTGCTGCCCCCCGCTGTCCTGGAAAGCCACAGCCCAGCCCAAACGCTGCCTGGGGCCAGGGAGGCTGGAGTGGCAGCAGCGGTGCTGGGGGTGGGGTGCGTGTGGTTGGGCTCAGTGGCTCTGGGGAGGGATGAGAGGTGGGGACCCTGGCAGGTGGCAGCAGCTTGGGCTCAGCCCAGGCTTTCCCTGAGTTTGGGGTGCACCCACCGGTATGCGCAGACCACACAGGGGCAGGGTGCTGCACACCTGTGCACTGTCCCCTGCGTTTCCCTAGCCCCACTCCCCACCACCAGCCTCTGGGTCTCCTCGCTAGGGAGAGCTCAAACTCCAGCCATGGGCTCACTGTCTTCAGTGGCAGGTACGCTGGGATTCAAGAATGCCCAGGGCTGGTGGGGGCAGTGATGGAGGAAGCAGATCCCTGGGAGCAGGCCCCAGGTGCCTCTGCCGTGCTACAGGGACGGAGATGCAGTCAGGCCACCCCCCAGCCCTCAGCCTGGTCACCAGCCAGGACCTCATTGTGCTAGCAATGGAAGCTGGGACCCATCTCCCCTCACGGTGCCTCCTGGCCCTGGGAATTGGTTTCCTGTCTAATTTTACTTGGTTATTTTCCCATGTAAACTAAGCACCAACCTGTCTAGTGTGTGTTATGAAGTGGAAACAGGGAGGGAGGGGAGCAGATGAAACTGTCAACATCTTATATTGTCCCTTAATGTAGTCTCCCAGAACTCTGGGGAAATGTTGTTAGGGCCCCGTTGCGAGGCCCAAGTTTGGAGGTGAGGTGACAGGCTGTTTCTCATAGAGACTCACTGGAATCTCGTGGGAGCTCAGATCAAGGCTCATGCCAGGGTCCAGATGTGGGATGCAGCTACAGCAGGGTTGAGAGGGAAATTCATAGCACTGAATGCTTACCAGATGAGTGGAAATGTCTCCTAAGCAAGCACCTATGCTCCTAACTCAGGAATCCAGGAGGGCAGGGCTGAGCATGTCACTCAGGGTAGAGCACGTGCCTAGCATGAGAGAGGCCCCTAGTTCTATCCCCAGCACCCCAATAAAAAGAAAAAAGAGACTAGAAGAGCAAATGATCCTAAACAAGTGGAGGAAGGAAATAACAGAGGTACCAGGATGCCCCAGCTGGTTGTATGATCTTGGGCAAGTCCCCTGCCCCCTCTGGACATCGACCTTCACACCAGCTGTGTCCTGGACCTGACCTCCCTGCCTACGTCCCCCAGTGCTGTTTGGCATCTGTAGCTTCCAGAAGAACTGGGGGCATCAAGATGGGAGGAACTGCCAGGAGCAGGACTAGGCTCCCCTGTCCTTGGGAGCCCTGGCCCCCCAGTCTTTCTCACTCTGGGCTGGTATGGACTCACCTCCAGCCCCAGCGGCACCTATGAGTACCCCTCACCCCACAATGGGCTGGGTTTATCCTTCCTCCTGGCACCTCCTTCTTCCCCATGAGGCACCCAGGAGGCATTTGTGGTCCCACCCACATTGCACATGCCAACATCTCCCTCACCCCCACCCGCCTCTACCTATGAGTCTGGACCCAAAACAGCACCAACATCACCAGCCACACCTGCTGCAGCTTGTATTCTGCAAACCCCTTACCCACTTAGGAGGACAGCTGTGTCCCCCATGCAGACCCACGCAACAGGAAGCTGAGGCTCCGGGCAGGCGGAGGCTTCACGTGGGAATGCTGATCTTAGGCCTCAGGGTAGGGAGACCTTCTCTATATGGGGCAGGGAGCCTGCTTCCTGTGGAGGAGGCTGTGACGTGCTCACTAATGACCACGGTCCCCTCTCTTGTGACACAGGCACAGCTGGAACCAGGAGCCCATTCTGGCCTACATTTGTGCACTTTTTGATCGGGTCTTGGTTTGTGGACAGGAAGGGGCCATAACCTGCCTTGGGTCACAGAGCAGGCCAGTGGCAGTGCTGGGCCTTGGGCCATACTCTGTCCTCATCTGAAGAAAGGGCAGATGGCATCCTGGCCTCCCAGAGCCCTCGGCCTAGGGGTGACAAGTTCAGCCCCAACATGGGGATGGGTGCCGTCTGGGGCCATGGGAGTTTCCTAACAGGGTCCCTGAGTGGCCACCTGGGGCAGCTAGAAAGGCCTACTGTCCATTACCCCTGCCTGGATCAGGTCTCAGTTCAGGATTCCGGGTCCGGAAGATCTCTCAGTGTTGGTGGGAGTGAGGCTTCCCTGTGAGGGTCATGCGTGCCCTCCCTCCAGGAGAAAAGGCCAAGTCTAGAGGCCATAGCACTGCCCTCCCCAGGGAGACCACGTGGGTGCATGAAAACAGAGGGGTTATTAATGGAGTCGGGCTTTAGAACATCCCAGGCCTCAGGAGCAATGTGGACAGACGCAGGAGAGCCTGTGTGGAAAGCTCTGGCACTTCCCATGCACAGGGTGGGAGGCACTCTGGCAGCCAGAGGTGCTGTCCATCGCAGACTCGGTCAAAGCAAATGCTGTTCCGCACCCCCACCCCAATGCTCCCAGTCCTCGTCCTCTCACATGTGTGCATGCGCCCGTGGAAGGACAGAGAGACGCAGACCCAGACAGAGAGGAAGAGAGACAAGGGGAGAGAAGGAGAGAGGGGGGAGGCAGGGACAGAGGCAAGAGTGCGTGAATGAATGCCCACGCTGTTCCTGAGGACGACGGATTAAAACCCGCAAGGCCAGCCGATCGCACGTCCATCTCTCTCGGGGGCTGAGCTGCGGTGGAGAGAGCTTTCCTGAAAGGACTTGGCCTGAAAACACGAAGTCAAACAACTGGAACTGGCGGGCCAACGGCCACAGCCCCACCCGCCGCCTCGCAGGGCTGAGGGCCGAGGAAGAAGGCGCTCATTCAGAGCCCGCGGGCTCCGGGGCCTTCCAGCCAGAGCGGCTGCAGGCTGAGCCGGGTGTCCCGCAGATGCAGGCCAAGGAGCCTGTCCCGGGGTGGCAGGAGAAGGTCGTTAACACGGCACGGAAGCACAGAGAGCTGGAATGCAGGAGCCGATTAGGGCTGGGGTTGCGGGGAGCCCCCCAGCAGCCTGACCTCCCCACGCAGCCTGGCTCCCGCCTGCTCCCACGTGGCCAGCCCTGCCTTCCCTTGGGACTGATTGGAGCTCTGTCTGAGCAACTGGCTGGGCCCAGGCCGCCCTTCAAAGCGGATTTCATCTCTGCTCACTGAACCCTAACCCTTCGACATGGCTCACTGGAATGGCAGGACAGTCCCCTTCCACAGCGGGCAGCTCTGCGTGCAGCAGGTTCGAAGCTAGGACCCGTGGTGCTCTCTCAGTGGACAGGGGTCCTGCCATCAGGCCGTGCACATGGCTGCATTGAGCAGGCGCCAGGTTGAACTGTGGGCTGCTGTAGGTGGCCACCTCTAGGTGGACTGCCCCACAGTCCTCTGTAAACCTTGCGGTGACAGGAACAAGGTTCCGGACAAAGCTGGCCAGAAGTGTGGGTCCCTGGGGGCATCAGGCCTGCTTCTCACGTGGCCTAATGTGAGGTCATTGCAGAGTCCTCGCTAGCTGCACAGCCAGGAAGAAGCTGACCCGTGGGCTCTCTACCACGGGCACGGATAACCGAGCATGGCTGGCAACGCAGCTGGTTCAGAGGATGACGTCTGGCTCTCCCCAACCTTTGCCCTTCCTTCCCTGGGTTGCTGGGCACTGTGCAGCGGGTACCCTGGCCCCCTCTGCAGGGTGGCCATTGGCCCTCCCCAGGGCCCTCGTCCCACCTCTGTGTCTCCTTGGAAGGCCACCTGGGGGGAGCTGTGACCTCTGTTGGCTGTTGTCACCACAAGAAGCTGCGGTTTTACAGAGACAGGACCCACCAGCACGGAGAGATTTGGATAGATATTGTAGAAATGAGTCTTTTCTTCTTTTTTTAAGTTAAAAATCACATAAGGCTGCTCCAGAGAAATCCTGTGTTTGGAGCTTCGATAATCCTGTCACAATGACAGGGGGCTCCTGACCCTCCACGCCCAGGCTGGAGGAGTGACATTGAAAAGGGCTCTCTCTGAGGACCAGATCTGACGCCAGCCCTGGTGAGGACGGTGCCACCAGTCCTCAGGCACACCGCTGGCTGGGACTGGGGTCCAGAAGCAAGAAGCAAAGCTGTCTGGCTTGGTGCAAACCTCCTGACCTGGAGCCCTGTGAATTCCCTGGCTTCCCTCGTGCAGGGAGGTGGACATTCCCTCGGGGCACTTGGAACACCAGACTGAGACGGTGCCCAGGCCACATCCTCCAGGGTTTCTGCTGGTGGCACTTCTCAGGGGATTGGACCCCTTTGCTCTTTCCACCCCCTCCCCTTCCTTTCCCTGCAAACCGCCCAGCAGTCCCTGTCTTCCCGCACTGACCATGAGCTCCTCAGCAACTGGACACAGTCCCCTGAGTCACACTGTCCCATCCAGTCCCAGGGCTGCAGCGAGCACTTGGGGGTGAAATCAGCTAATGTCTACATTGTCGAATCAGTTTTGCCCCAGGAGGAGCCCTAAGAAGGCATTTCCTCCTCAAACACGAACACAGTGGTGCCCGGAGCTGCCGTGCCAGCTGGCCGGAGCTGAGTGGGCGCCAGCTCACCTTCAGCGAGACGCTGTGGCCGGGCACCAGCCGTGGCGTTCGTACCATAGACAGCAGCAAGCGCCACAGAGGGCCCCCGAGAGCGGGTGGCCACATCCAGGCCTGCACACGGCTGCCACCTGATACCCCCAGTGCTTCTCACTGGGAAATGACTCCATGTGACAGTGATTTACATGCTCGCGTACAAACAGGCCAGTGCTCACAGTGCACAGCAAGGCAAGTTCCAAGGTAATGACAATAAAAGTGAATCACCATCAATCCAGGGAAGGTCTGTTTAAATGAGCAGACCCTTCATTGGTAAAATTTTTTGAGTCATTAAAATTAATAATGGCAAGGCAGAGGTCCACAGGAGCGGCCGCCCTTCCTGACTGTGGGCCTCTGTACGCCATTTCCCTGCAGGGAAGCCAGCTCGGTCTGCCAGAGAATCTGCAAGGCTCAGCTCAAATCCCAAAAAATAACTTTCTGTTCTTTATCTATTCAGTCTCAGGCATTTTGTTATAGCAGCAGAGGTTATAAGTACCCAAGAGAAATAAAAACGTATGTCCTCACAAAAACTTGCCCATGAATGCTCAGAGCAGCATTTCTCATAAAAGCTGACAAGCAAATGGATAAAGAGTTGTCATATGTTTGTAAGTGGAAAACCATTCATCCATAAAAAGGAGGAATGAAGCATGATACATATTGCAACATGGTTGGGCCTTGAAAACATGCCAGTGAAGAAAGTCAGACACAAAGACTATATATTACATGGTTTCAGTCACATAAAATGCCCAAATCAGAAACACCATAGAAGCAGAAAGCAGATTAGTGGTTGCTTAGGACTGGGGAGACAAGGGGTGAGGGTAGCTAAAGGATCCAGGGTTTCTTTGTGAGGTGATGAAAGTATTTTAAAATTGACTGATACGTAATGGTGCGTGAGTACAATTAAAACACTGAATTATACAAGTTAAATGGTTAAATTACATGGTGTGTGAATTATATCTCAATAGAACTTTTTAAAAACACATTTAACAGGATCTTATGAAAGTAAATATGGAAAGTTGATATGACAGAGGCAACACCATGAGTGAGTGGGAAGGGTGAACTGTTCGAATGGTATTACAGCCAGATATCCACACCGATCCCTACCTCACACCAGACACAAATTCAAGGAAACACAGAACCTAAGTGTACAAAGCAAAACTTAAAAACTTCTGAAGGAGAATCTTTCTAATTATAACAGGAGAGGGGAAGATTTCTTAGGTGGAAAACTCACAAACCCCAACGAAGTGATTAATAATGGGAGCTTATTTCCATTTGGAACTTTTGTTCAACATGGCATCATAAGCAAAGTGGAAGGACAACCACAGGCTGGGAGCAGGTCTTCTGCCAGCTGTAACTGGCACAGAGGGCATCGAATGTAAAGAGTGGTCATGAGCCAGTGAAAAATGACAAGCATTCAGCAGCGAAGTGTACCAGGACATTCACAGATGACTCACTAAAGGGACACTAAGCAGTCACCAAATGTTTGGAAAAGTCTCAATCACTACCCATACAGAAAACACACATTCCACTAAAACAAGATATCATCACACACCCTTCAGATTAGGAAAAGTTTCACAATGCCGAGAACTGGCAAGGATGTGGGAAAATGGGATTCCTTCCAGCTGCTGGAGTGGGTAGAAATGGGCACTGGCTCTGGAGTGGCCAGTGGGACCTTCTGATTAGTGAATGGAGGGTGTCTGTTTGCTGGAGCGGCTCTTGTGCTTCAGCCGGCTCCACTGACTTTGCCTAAGAGCTTGCTAACTTCCCCTGGTAAAAACAGGAATCGCTGAGAGAAAGAAAAGAACGAGACCCACAGGGCAGACCCGAGGTCTGTGCGCTGGACGGGCTCTCCACGGCGGCCTTATTCCCTGGCAAGTTTGGGGGAAATTGCTCTAAAGAAAACCTCGCACGTTTGCGTTCTGTTCACGGCCTCCTGATTTATACTCATGAAAAAAATTGGAAACCACCCACATGTCCATCAACAGGAGCCTGGAATATAAATTGTGGGGCAGCCATATACTGAAAGACTACAGCGTGACTCTGGCCTCCTTCCGGACCATGCTGAAATGCTGATTCCAGAGGCGGCCAGGCCTCGGGATGAATAGGCGCTATGTATGGCTGCCCCCGCCGGCGCCACGCTGCATGGACCCCGTGGAGGGAACCTGGATGGCATTCAGCCCTAACCCTTCTGCCTTCCCAGGAGGGAGCTGTTTGCATCAAAAGGTGGAAGTGACTCAGACCTGCCAGTGTCCATGGTGACAGGGGCTGCTGGCTCTGGACACCCAAAATGCTGGCCCCGTGACACGGCCCAGGGAGAAGGGTGGTGGGCAGGCTCCTGGGCAGAATGCAGCAGGCCACACACCAGTGACAGTGGATGTGCTGCCAAGGCTGGCCTTAAAGAGACTGCGGTGTGGGCCCCAGGGACAGAGCCTGGAATAGCCCTGGCAACTGGAGGGGAGGGGAGGGCCCTCCAGGGCAGTATCCTGACGCAGCGCGGCATCACCAGACTTCACTGCCCGCAGAGGCCCTTGTCCAAGTGACCCCTCTACCAGGAGGTCCCTCTGCCCTCAGCCAGGGCCTTTGAGAAGATTGAGTGTGCGTGATGCTGAAGCAAAAGCAGCACCCACGGTGCCAGGAGCGTCTCCAAACTCAGAGCCATAGTGGAGAGCCACCTCCCCGCCACGCCAGGCTGCATAGGTGGAGCTGGAGGGGAAGCGGCAGAGGCCTCAGGGGGCGCCGCTCTGACCCTGCCAGCACAAGCTTCTCTGGGATGGTGACTGCCTGGGTCCCTCTGGGTCTGTGCCACCATGCACCACAGAGGTGTAGGGGGACCCTCCCCACCCTGCTGTCTCACGGCTCCCAGCCTGTCCTGCAAGTCCTCCTAGTCCCGTGCACTCCCGGGAGGCCCTCGAGAACCCGCGCTGAGCGGACCAGCAGAGCTGCCCCTGGGGCTCATGCCCCGCTCTGCCCAGAGCTGCCCCTAGGGCTCATGGCATGCACACATGGCCGGCATCCTGTTCCCTCTGCAACTGCCCAGGGAACTGGGAGGGTGGCAGGAAGGGTCTGGTGGGCATCCCAGAGGTGAGGGCACCAGGGCAGGCCTGGAGGGACACTGGGACCTCTACTGGACACCATGCCCTGACCCTAGGCTGGTTCTGTTGGCTCCTGGACAGAGCAGCAGAGCAGAAGCCAAGCGGCCTAACCCTGGAGCCCGGCTGGCACCATTGCCCCTCACCAGCACACACGGGCCGTCTCTGTGTGTCGGTGTGACCAAGGTGGCCTGGCCCCACCTCAGGAAGCTCAGAGCCCAGGACAGATGCCACACCTGGAGTTAGAGTGACTGAGCACAGTCATGACCAGGACCAAGACAGCCAAGAAGCAGTGCTGGGAGAGGGGCAGCCCTGAATAGGCGCTGTCCACTAAGGAGGGGCACATCCGCCAAGCAGCAGGCATGTGCGAACGCACGTCCATTCCCGCACATGCGCACGCAGGTGTGGGCGAAGCTGGCACCTCCTGTCAGGGAAGTAGCCACACGGCGGCACCTCAGGGTGAGCAAGGCAGGCCCTGGCCAGGCCCCCAGGCCACCTGGCTGCTCTGAGGAGAGGCCCCACCTGGTCTGCCCACCTGACTTGGGGCCTCTGAGGCCTCAGGGGACCTGCAAGCCAGAGGTGGGTGTTCTGGAGAGTGTCAAGTGACAGTTTATGAGACTAATTAAGTTTTTTCCCCAGATCAATAAAATCTCAGGGTGGGCTCATTCCAGGGCTGCCTTGTGCAGGGAAAGGTTAGCTGGGGGACAGGTGGGGGTGGTGGGGTGCTGTCCCCACCCGAGGCTGGCCTGGCTTCAGAGGAAGCAGTCTTGGGCTGGCGGGAGCTTGGGGAGGCCCCTGGCCGTGGCGGTCAGGGACCTGTGAGCCCACCCGGCTCCCCCTAGCTGAGCATGGACACCCCCAACTCTGAACAGAGAGGGTGAGAGCACCATGCCCAGGGCTGGGGAGGTCAGCACGGAAGCCAGTGCCCCACAGCAGGCGGCACCAGGAGACCCCTGGGTGTTGCTCAGTTTCCTGGCCGGGACGCGGCCCCTATGAGCGCACCTGCTCATCTCCTTATGGGTGGTGGGGTGGGGGGACAACCAGAGTGGAGGATCCCACCCGGCCAAGGGCCTGGGCAGCAGCACACCAGACTTGGCCACTGTGGTCTGGTGTTCAGCAGGCCCTGGGCACAGGCACCTTGGGCCTTGAAGGTGAGGTAGGGGAGGCAGGGAGGCAGGGAGTCGTGGAGGCGGGGGCTCGGCGTGACTCACGGCAGGCAGCCCTTCTGGTGGAGAGCCGGGGGTTCTGGCCTCCACGGCCAGCTAGGCCTGCCAGCCTCCCTTCACCCTCACACCTCACAGGGCGCTTTATGCGCTGCCAGGTCCTTAATGGCTTTTTCTTTAAATACATTTCTGGGAAAGCCGTATTTTCACTCTTGTCCTGCCAGGTGGGCTTTTTCCTGGTGTGCACTCCACTGGGCAGTAAAAGCTGCACATGAAGTCACCTCGGCAGTGAGCGACCCACACCCTGGGGGCTGGGAGCAACAAGCGATCAAGAACGCCAGCTCCGACCGCTCCCGACAAGCAGGCCATGGCCGGTCCAGTGGGACCCATGGGCTCTCCAGCTCCTACCTGCACCTCCTGAACCTCTGACTGCCCCAGACCACGTCCCCCGGTGTAAGCCTCTCAGGGGGCCAGCAGGCCTCCTGGGTCCCGGCGTGCAGAGCAACGTCCTTTCCCAGCCCTGGCCCTCACCATACCATCCACCGCTGGATAGCTTCACTCTCATCCACACGTGTGACACCTCGAGGGCCCGGGGTGTGGAGGAACAGGATGTGAGGTTGAGACAGGGACAGTGAAGGGGACGTAGACGGGGCCACACTGTGGGTGGCTGGGTGTTCCAGGGAGACTAGAGTGGGGACAGGGCTGCAGGAGCCAGCAGAGGGGCCAGGGCAAGCGAAAGATGGACGCAAGAGCCACCCAGCCATGGAGGCCACAGCCGCAACAGCAAGGAACTGACAGGCTGTCCAGCCCCAGGAACCTGGCACTGTGGCAGTGACGCCCGGCCCAGGGAGCACGGGCAGCGCATCTGGACAGGAGGTGAAGCAGGGCCCTGCAGAGGGAGGGGGTCCCAGGCTGCCCTGTGGCCAAGCCCTGGCCTGGCGTGCCTGAGTCTGGAGACCACACACCGGTGTGTCCGCGGGTCCTTCTGTGAGCAGGCTGAGGGTGTGCACCGCCGGGAAGGGCGTCGTCAGTGAGGCCCCCTGCATAGCGTGCCACCAGAAGCCATGGTGACTCCCTGCAGGTGACAGGGACCTCCCGCATGGCCAAGTGTGTCTGCAGGACCGACCCAAGCACCTCCCCTGTTCCCCTCGTGGCTGCCATCTGGGGAGGGGGCAGGTACTCTAAGGCTGCACGTGCTCCGTCTGCTTAAACCTCCCAACTTCTCGGCAGCTGTGAAGCAGCTCAGATGGGCCAGGGGGTCGGTCTCGGGGCCACTGAGGGTGGAGCCCAGAACCCAGGGGAGGGGCTGGCTGAGGCAGTCGGGGACACTCTGCATGGCTGGGTTTAAGGCCGTGGATGGAGGCCCTGGGAGACTGCAGAAGGAGGTCAGCAGGCCCAGCACACAGCCTGGGAGCCCCTGGCGCTGGAGGCCAGAGGAAGGTGGCCCTGCAGGGAGATGAGGGTGCCCCAAACGACCTCTTGCCGTGAGGCACAAGAAGACAGCACGATCCAGCGAGTGACACTTGGAAAGCCCTTCTGAGGTCATGGTGACAGCTCTGCCCCCCTCTGCACTGCGCCCACGGCCCCTGTGTTCCACGCCCTCTCGCTCCTTTCCCACACCCCTTGCGCCCTGTCCCGATGGCTCCTCCAGAGCCATTCCAGCGCTCGGTGGGATGTGACCCTCACTCCCCCGGCTCTGACATCCTCAGGATTTTGTGCCCTTGGTACAGCGCAGGGGGGTCCGTGGGAGCGCGGGATCTGCTGTTCCAGAGCCCGAGTGCCCAGCACTCGTGCACACAGAGCATGTGGTGAGCAAGGCCCGTGAGAGGCGCTGGTGACCCACCACGGTGCAGAGGTCAGGCATCCGAGGAGCCCGGCCGAGGGTCCCCACTGCCTGGGGAGCCTGCGGCTGGCACGTCCCTCTCCTGCCTCCCAGCAAACCTGCACCCCCTGCGCTGCTGCCTGATTGCCGGGGCTGCGCGGAGAGCCATGTGTCACGTGGAGGCGAATGTTTTGGCAGGCGGGTCTCCTCTACTTATCTTCCGGGTTTCACACACGTGCACGTAGACAACACATGCTGCGTGGAAGACGTAACTGGCACCCGCGTCAGGAGTAGCCAGCGCTGGCCTTGGGCCCCTGAGCAGGGCACGTTCCTGGTGAGAACAGAGGGCAGGGCTGAGGCTCTGGGCACCAGTGTACCTGCAGCCTGCAGGGGGCTTCGTGCTTCCCAGGTCTGTCAGGACAGGGGCCTGAGTCTCAGGTAGACCCCACCCTGGGGTGCGGAGCTGCCAGGGGAAGTCGACCGGCCTCTGCAGCTAAGCCTCCATCTGTGGCCTCACCCTGGTGACAATGCTTGGTGGTCGAGACCCTTGTCCACTCTGTGGGGTGGCAATAAGGCAAAGGGTGTCAGGACTGCAGCTGCCCACTCCCCACAGCCGGCAATCCTACTCCAGGGAATTTTCCATGAATAATCAGAGTGCATAAGGATAAGTGCGTGTGAAATGTGAATGAAGGCGGGCGCTCGTCACAGTGCTCACGCCACCGCCAGGGCAGGTCGTGGGCTGTGTGATGCACATGGTGGGCCAGGAGTCAACAGGAGCTGCGGCCAGGAGTGCGTGCGGCAATCTCTCTGTGAATAGGAAGCTATTCCCACGGGACAAGCCTGTGTTAAGCACTCTCCCCACTTTGTCTAAGAATTTTCTCTGCAACTGTTTTAAAAGAGTGAAAACCAGAGTCAAGGTCTGCCAATCTGGGGCTGTTAATTACATCATGGAACAACCCCCCCTCGAGGCCAGCCAGGGTGCCCGGCTATGTGGGTGGGGAGGGCCAGGACTGGGTGCGCTGGGTCCTGGGGGCACAGAAGCGTGTGCCCGTGTGGAAGAGCCTGGGAGGCAACGGCAGAGGTGCCGGGGATGTCCAGTTGGGGTCACCAGGAGGTGACGCCCGATTTCTGTATTATTTCAATGCAGTATTTTTTTCTGCAACCTGCACTTTACTCCGTGTGAGCGATCGCCACCTCTGCGCACCGCGGAAGGCTTCCTGACCACCTCCTGCTGTGGCCCCTGCAGAGGGGCTGCCTCCTCCCTCCCGGGAAACCTGCACACACCCCTCCCTCGCCGTCCTGCCCCTCTTCCTCCAAGCCACGCCCAACCTCCCACCCGGGCCCACCTGCTGCCACGCCGGCACCTTCTCCCCTGACCCGCAGCACAGGGTGCTTATTTCTGGCTCTTACTGTTCATCACTGGAGGCGTCGTGAGGTCCCCAGAGCTGGCTCGGAGTGGCCACCCAGTGGCTGCTGGTTCGGGGCGCAGGACGCCACAGGAACCGGCCAGGCAGAGGAGAGCTCGAGGCGCTCAGAGGGACCTGTGCACCACTGACTTGACCTTTCCAGTTAACCCTTCGCTCTGAAAAACTAGAGCTTCAGGTATGTGTCCTGGCCACCTTGCAGAGGGCTGCTGGCCAAGGCACCCAGGTTCACGATCGCCGTGTTACTTGGCTGGCAAGTTTCACGGGCAGGAGTGAGAGCGTGGAGTTTTTCCCTTCTATATTCTCCGCCAGCCTTTAAGAGGGGCTGCCCTGTCCTCAAAGAGTCAGACAAACGATTCCCGCATGACCCAGAAATGCCACAACTAGGCGTGTGACCACGACGCTTGTCCACACAAAACTCGCACACTCAAGTTCACGGTACCCTGAAGTGACGACAACCCAGCGTCCATTAACAGATGAATGGATACAGCGTCTATCCACACACAAGCTACTGCTCAGCCACCAAAAGGAGGGAAGAGCTGACACTGCAGCATGAGGAGCCTAAGCCAGTCACGGGAGGACAGACACGTGAAGGGTCCCGCACAGGCCGACCCCGGGCCACACAGGCTGCACTTGCTGAGTGGGGGAGGCTGCAAGCAGCCGCTGATGGCTATTGGGTTTCCTTTAGGAGAGATAAAGATGTTCTCAATCGTGCCATGGTGATAGTTGTGCAACTTTGTGAATACGTTAGAAACCAGGAGATTGCGTACTTTGAAAGGAAAAATAAGGTATGTGGATTGTATCTCAATTAAAAAATTCAATCTGGCTGCTCATATGATAAAACCCCTGATTTTAGACCAACCCCGGTTCACCGACTGTCCCCTTCATCCCTGCAGGTTTTGGGCCAGTCAGCACCCGGCTGAGAGGATCCTGGTCCTTGAACTACGAGGCAGCACCCTGCAGAGTTGTGGCCGTGGCTGTGGGTGAGACACCCTTCCACCCACTGGAGACGGTGTCCCCAGGCAGTTGCGGGGGTCTGAGGAGGGCTGTGAAGGTCACCTGGGTGCTGCTGGGGGCAGAGGAGGATGTGAGGTTACCCCCGGAGGAGATCTGAAGGGAGTGCGGGTTAGCTCAGCGGGAGCTGCTCCGGAGTCCATGCTACACAGAGGAGTTTGAAGCCAAGCAGAGACTTGGCCAGATTTGCCTGTCGGCAGTAAGTTCCGCCCTCAATCAGTAGTGGGGGCCTTCCTGTGCGCCCCAGGGACAGACGAGATGCAACGGAGTCCTGAGCTGCGAGTTCGAGCGGAAGTCACCTGCAGGTGGGGCGGGGCTCAGGACCCTGGGTGCAGCGATGCTCGTCCCTGGCCTGATGGTGGTTCACGTGTCCCATGCCACAGGTCACACGGCAGCCCACAAGGACAGGAAGACAGGTGGAAGCTGCTCACTGTGCATCTCAGCTCCTGCTCTTGCCCTCTCCCGTCAGGCATCTGAGACTGGGCAGGTGGCAGGTGCCTGTCCCCGTCTAGACCACGAGCTCTGTGTGGACAGACACGTCTGCCTGTCCCTGAGATGCCCCAGCCCTGGTGACAGTCCCGTGGACAAAGGGGTGTCTGCGGGCCGCCCTGCTTCAGGGCACACCGGCCTTTCCGTTTGTTTGGACACCCCGCCCAGCTCCACGCTCAGACCTTCCATGGCAGAGCGCAGTGACACCTGGACAGGCCTGCTGGGATGCCCGGAGTGGGCTGGACTGCAGGCTGCCCTTCCCGGTCGCAGTGCGAGGCAGCCTCACTGAGGCCACTGAAGGGCTGAGAGGCTCAGGCCTCCACCAGGACCACTTCAAAACCCTGATCCAGAACCAGGGAAAGGAGAAGGTGCAATTCTGTGAGAGCCGGGGCCTCCTCCTCCGCTGCCCGCAGCTCACACTGGTGGAGCCTCCAGCCACGCCCTTGGGGCTCAGGCGGGCAAAGGCACGAACCGGTGGCCCTGCCCACAGGAGGGTGCTGCCTGGAGCTGGGATGAGCATCCCCCAGGCAGTGCACTTGTGGGGAGGGGGCCAGGACACGGGGCCTCGGGACCCCAGAGCGCAGGCCTGCCTTGGAAAGTGTGCCCTGCCCCCTCGCCACTGGACTGCACTGCTCACTTGGGCTGCTGCTCAGGACCAGAGAGGAGGCCTGCCCTTGCCCCTCACAGCTAGAGCAGGGCCTGGAGGCAGGTGGAAGCATGAGCTCATCGCGGAACGACAAGCATTGTCCCAGGGTCCCCAGGTCCTCGCTGCCATGTCACTTATGTGCCTCAGTTTCCCCTTCTGTAGAGCAGGGCTGAGATCAGCTCTAGCAGGGCCGTGTGCAGTCTGAGGGGGGTGGAGGCTGCCTGGCTTGAGCCTGGATGTGGCCTCACGTGCCCTGGGGACAACAGGCCCCTCTTGAGCTCAGGAAGAAGCGTGTGCGAGCCCACTGCCCGGGCACACTCAGAAACACGTCTCACACAAGGGCACTCCAGAGCACCGTCCAACAGGGCCAGAGGGGCATCAGTGCAGGGGACACGGTGACAGCTGGCACGACGCACACCCCACCCTGCAACGAAGGGGTCTCAGGAACTCCGCTGAGCAGAGGCCAGGCAGGGACAGGAGCCCACTGTTGGTGGCACTCACAAGCACAGGACACAGGGCTCCCTGGGGCTCCCGGGATGGTGGGGGCACCTGGGGGCTGGAAATGGCCTGTTCTTGTTTTTCTTTTTAATTTTTTCATTGTAGATGGACACGATGTCTTTGTTTTATTTATTTGTTTTTATGTGGTGCTGAGGATGGAGCCCAGGGCCTCACACGTGCTGGGCAAGGGCTCCATCACTGAGCCACACCCCAGCTCCCTGGCCTGTGCTTCGTCTGGGGCTGGTTACAGGGATGCACTTCCCTGTGGGAAAACGTACCAAGGGGCCTTCTCATGCCACCTGTACTTCTCTGTAGGCATTTTCTTTTCCTTTCTCTTTTTCTGTGGTCTGGGGATCAACCCAGGGCCTCAAGCATGCTAAGCCAGTGAGCCACACCCCCAGCCTGGCACGCTGCTTCTCAATAAATTCAGTTAAAGGAATGAAAAAAGAGAACTGTGGAATACTATGCAGCTGTGAAACCCAGGCCTTCTGGCCATCGCGGTGAGCAGCTGTTGTGCGTGAGCTCTTGTGTCTCTGTGGACATGAGTGTGCACATGGGCACGGGCACAGGCCTGTGTGTTTGCTTGTGTGCTGTGTGCATTTGCGTGCACACGCAGACGCCCAAACCAGGAGAACCACAGCTCTGTTCACAGCGATCACAGGCCATGGCCAGCAACACCAGTGGCCCCCTGAGGCCAACCCACAAGCTAACCACCAGTGCTGTCCCTTGTCAAGCCGGAGTGGCTCTGTGGTCAACTGGGGATTTCAGGGACTTAGAGAAGACCACAAGAGACATTTTTATTAATAAAATTATTTACTATTTATTGAGCATTGCTCTGTGCCAGACTGGCCAAGAATGGTACTTGTGTTTTCTGTTTTCTGGGACATTTTCATTAATAAAATTATTTACTATTGGCCGGGCGTGGTGGCGCATGCCTGTAATCCCAGTGGCTTGGGAGGCTGAGGCAGGAGGATTACAAGTTCAAAGTCAGCCTCAGCAACTTAGCGAGGCCCTAAGCAACTCAGTGAGACCCTGTCTCTAAATAAAATACAAAATAGGGCTGGGGATGTGGCTCAGTGGCTGAGTGCCCCTGGGTTCAATCCCTGGTACCAAAAAATAAATATATTTACTATTCACTGAAGTGTCTTGCACAGCCAACCCCTATCCACCCACAGGACACATCGGGTCTCATGGTGACCTGCCGAGTTTCTGCTGGGATTCCATCAACTCTCACAGAAGACCCCACAAAGCAGGTGCACACTAGTCTGGGGGCAGGTGGGGCAGGTTTGTACCACTGGCCGAGTCCCATGATGTCCTGCTTCCACAGGAGGCGATTCCAAGCTGCAGAGGAGCTCGGGCTGAGCAGAGCTGGGATGGGACATGCGCAGCTGACCCCTGCAAGCAGTGCTGAGGCAGCAGGACAGTCACCTGTGCTGCCTGAGTGACAAAGCACAGGGAAAGCATGGAGAACTGAAGAGGTGGACCCTCCAACCTCTAGGCTTAGTGGCCCAGGGGACGACGATGCTGCCGGGGATGCCCAGACAATCCCTGTGCGATGCTAACAGGACTCCTGGTATGGGGAGGGCGCTGTGCATTTGGAGAGTGGATAGTGACATGCCCAGCTCTGGGATCAGACCCCTCAGGGTAACTGGAGAACTTGCGGCTGGGAGGCCAGGCCGAGCTGGGGATCACCGGGCTCAGACACACCTGTCCCCAGGCCTCTCCCAGAGATGCCAGAGCGTGCTATGGCAACTGCCCACAACAAACACGGCACGGTGGGCAAGTCCGGTTCTGCAGGCCACTCTGGGCGGGACTGGAGGCCTCGGGGACAGCAGGGGGCACCCTCAGGGCTGGCACCTGGGTTTTCTCTGGCTTCTGAAGGACTGTCTCCTTAGCTCCAGCAGTGGCTGGTGTAATCTGACCCAGGGGCTGGAGCAGGGAGCAGGGAACTGACAATCATGTTCCGGGCTCTCTTGCCAACCTCAGCTGCCTTCCGGTGACCTTGAGCAAGGCCAGCACGCTCCCTGGGTCTTTGGCATGTTGGGACAACGGGAGTGGTGCTTCTTTTCCGTCCAGCAGAACTGGATGTGCCAACAAGAGATGCCGGAAGGGACCTTGAGATTCTTGGATGACAGCGGCCACCCAGGAAGTGTGGGGGGCTGTGTTTCTTCCCTGTCAGCTACTGAGCACTGTGCCTGTTCTAATATGGTCCCTGAAGGACACGGGGTCGCATTGATACCCTCACTGCATGATTATTGATTTAAAAATGGTGCCCTTTGTAGAAATAGATGCAAAATCTGGAAACACAGTTCGACTGGTCCCCCTCCCTCCAAACTGAGCCATAAATATAAACTGTAGCAGAGACCAGCCAGGAGGTGAACTGTTGGGGACTGTGACCCATGGAGGAGACTGTGACCCAGGAGGGGACTGTGACCCATGCGGAGTCCCCAAGCCACTGAATTCTTTACCAGCCCCTAGTCAAGCGTGGCAAAGGAGACCAGCCTTCCTTCCACAAGCACATGAAGAGCAAGAGAGCAAAGCCCTCCATTTTGACCAAGAAATACTTCCCAGGGAGGGGGTGCTCTCCACACCTGCCTCTCAGCTTGCTGCAGGGGGCTGTGGGAAAGCGGGGCCACTGAGCAGAGCCCCCGTCTCAGGTGGCTCTTACCAGTGGCCCAGCCCTGCCGAGTGTGCGTTGGAAAAGCGCACGGCCAGACCCAGCCTGTGCCAGCGAGGACACTGCCCCTGGATGGCACAGACTCCCGAGACAGTCCCAGCCTCTCCTGCATGGGGACGACCCTCTGTTTTATTGCCTGGCAGAAGGACAGGCGAGGACAGTGTGTCTGGCCGCGTGAGCACATGCGTCAGGAAGTGCGGTGCGGAGACTGCTGGCAGAGTGATCCCAAGTGATCCCTCCCACCCTGGCAGGTCAGACCCTGGAGCCCAGAGCGGTCACCAAACGCCTTTCCAGGAACTCACGCACCCTGGGAGCTCCGGGGACTGCGGCAGAGCGCCACTCTGCAGCCGTGGTTTCCTTTTTTAATATCTATGTTTTTCCATCATAAAAAAATCACATAGGCGGGCGGGTTGTGGCTCGGTGGTAGAGAGCTCGCCTAGCACGCGAGCCCCGGGTTCCATCCTCAGCGCCACAGAAAATTAAAATAAAGGTGTCCACCCACAACTAAAAGTGTATTTTAAAAAATCATATAACACATTGGAACTCAGAGATGGAAAGAAAGGCCGGGACTCCACCTGGTGGGGCCTTCCTCCCCCACCAGACTCCTCTCTCACCTGCCTCTTTCCTGCTGGGCAAGAGGGGGGGCTCTGCAGGAAGGCTGGCCAGAGGCCCGCGCTCAGACAGACGGGCACGACTCCCCCGCTCTGCCACCCTAGCCTGCCTCGGGTGCGCTCCTCCAGCCCCGGCCCCACAGCTTGCTCATTCCAGAGTTATCTTCACTCCCTCTGGGCAGGGCCACTCGCCTTCAGCCCTGAGCCTCAGATTAACACAGGCTTTCTCCTGGGCTGCCACATGCAGAGCCTCTTCTCCTGTTCCATTGCATCTTAGGAAACCTTTGATTCTGAGAGATTTGCAGACTCAGGTGCAGGTGTTAGAAACCCACTAAGTGATTCACTTTCCCCCCAATGGTAGCGTCTTGCAAAACCACAGAACAACCTCAAACTGACACATTAACATCAACACAGTGGAAATGTGATTTCCATCACCTCCGGATCCCTCACGCGGCCCTTCATAACCACACACACTTTTCTGCCCGACCCATGGCTTAATCCCGTTCCCCGTGATGTGCTTTCCATCCTCCCATCTCATCGGTTTAAGAAGGTCATGCACGTGGGACAGGA
>JAJEJO010002331.1:161180-363322 GCA_020662805.1 Glaucomys volans
CCATCCTGGTGATCCAGACTCCGCCATTTTCCTCAGCACTTTAATGAAACCTCATTGTGATTTTAATTTGTGTGTCCCTAATGGTGAATGATACTCAGCCTCTTTTTATGGGCATATTGGTTGTCTGTATCTCACCTTTGGTGACATGTCTATCCATTCTTTTCTATTTTTTCTGTTTTGACTGGGTGAGCTCTATTTTCTGTCTTCAAGTTCACAAATTCTCTTATTTGTACCCTTGATTGCCAAGTCCATCCACTGAGCTTCTTATTTTGGCTTTTATATTTCTCAGTTCTAAAATTTTCATTTGTTTCTTCTTTATACCTTCTATTTCTTTGCTGAAATTTTCTACTTTGTCATTGGTCTCAAGCATATTTGCAATTCCTTGTTAAAAGTATTTTTGTAGGACCTACTCTAAATCTTCTGTCCTAACATTTGTGCCTTCTCAGTGCTGGTGTGCCTCTCCTCCTTTCAGTCAGCTCTGTTCATTTTGCCACTGATGTCTTGGGCCCTAGTTGGACTTAGCAGGAGGAAGAGGGTCAGGTACATAATGCAACTCCACCTTGCTCCTGTCGGAAGACTCTAGAAATATCTTTCGTATTTACATTCCTTCCTCTTGCAGTCAGGATGGGTTTCAGTGAAGGAGCAGAACTGCCTCTGACAGAGGACCTGTCCAGCTGCCCCTTCAACGTCTGCTTTGCAGAAGGTGTGAGAGCCCTCTGGGGTGGCTCAGGAGGGCGCTGAGCTCTCGGTGCTCTGCGGCAGGCCAGGTCCTGCACTATTCCCCACCATCCCCCACCCTATGGATGCAGAGGGGCATCGTGCTCTCTGTGGGCATAAAGGCCAGTGCGCTCAGAGGCTCACTCCGTGGAGGCCCCGGTTCCTCTAGTGAGGTCAAGGAGGAGGGAGGGCCCCAAGGTCTCCTCCGCAGCCCTGGCCGAGATGCAATCTGTTCTTTTCCTTGCAGCCCAAACTGAAGAGCAGATGGGTCTATTTCAAGGCCAACAAGAACATGCTGCAAAACTGTACATACAATGCGATCTCAATTGTTTTAAAAAAAGGCGGGGGGCAGTGACTGGAAAGAAATAAGCCAGAGTGTTAACTAATATTGCTGATGGATCATGAAGGGGTTGTTCTGCTTGTTTGTCTGTTTTTTGCTGCTTCTCTCTGATTGTTCGTATTTTCCAAGTTTTTCCATGTAAACATATGACTTTTATAAAATTTTAAAAAAAGATTCAAAACCAAAAGACAATCCCCTCCCTGCCTGGTCACTGAGGCAGTGACTGTCCTGGGCCCTCGCAGGCTGCCTGCCTCACACGACCTAGGCCACTCGTCAAGACCACAGGGCACTGGGGCCCTGGCTCGGCTGCGCTCCAGACGGAGGGGAGGGAACATGCACATCTTCCTTGTGCTTTGGAGGGCTGGCTCCCAGGGCTCTCCAGTTCTGCAGGCAAGTGACTTTGCAGCTCTGACCCAAGGTGGAGCTGGTGGTACACACCCCAGATGTGTGCCCTTGGGCCTGAGGTGGACGGTCAGTGCCACTGAAGGACCAAAGGGGCAGTGAGCCCAGCACCTGCAAGCATCAGTCTCTCAGGGCAACTCCACGCTGGCCGAGGACCCACTCCCTTTGGGACTCACAATCCCGTGTGAGATGATCCCAGTCCAGGGCAGCTCCAGCCTGAGTGTGGCCTCTGCCCCAGCAGAGTCATCCCTGGATCCTCCAGCAGACCCCTCTGTGGTCTTGGTGGGTGGCATCCCTGTTGACATGGCTGGGGTGTGACTTGGCTGGAAGGGTGTGGGCCCTGGGGACGCTGGCAGGCCTGGCTGGCAGCCTGGGACCCTTGGCTGAGCAAGGGCAGGAATGTGACACTGAGAGCCAGCTGGCTGCCTCATGGGCAGGTGCCCTCGGAGCCCCCAACTCCTCCAGCACAAGGACAGTGCCACCAGAGCGCCAGAGGGCAGCAGAGATGCTTCCCAAGGCTGCGCCCGGTAAGCATTCCCGAGCTCAGAGCCTGCCCAGGCCCAGGAAGCGGGCTGCGTCTTTATTTATAACTTCTTTTACTTCCCGTGTGAAGCCCCACAAGTCCAGCCAAGAAAAGGTTGAGAGGAAAACGAGGGCCTTGAGTTCTTTCCAAACACCCTCCAGCGGCGCCTGGCTGGGGGCTGGCTTTGCTGAGGACAGAGCCCCTGGCCGCAGGGCCCTTCCTGGTGGCTCTATTTTTGCCTGGGGAAACATCTGTGCTCCGCCAGGCCTGCACACGGGATGATGAGGGGGGAGGGGACGGGCTGATGGGACCCTGAGCCCCCCTAAAGTAAAGGTGGGTGTCAGGCCTCCTCTGTGGCACGCTGGGCAGGTGAGAGCCTGGGACCCCCACAGCCCCGTCCCAGGGGCTTCTGCCCAATCTTCTGCAAACCTTCCAGAAGGTTCTGCCTCTGAACTGGACACAACAGCCATGTGCACTCATGAGAGAGGCTGGCATTCTCCATGGCCGAGACCACCGACCAGCTCCGAGCTGGCTTCAGGGGTTGGGGGGCCGTGACTTCCGCCTCCTTCCCACTTCTCCTCCTCTGACGAATGCAGTGCAGGGCAGCCTGTGCACGGGGCACCAGCTGCCGGGGGCCTTGGTGATGTCGATGGCAGCTCAAGGGTACAAGAGGCCCAGTGACCGCAGGGGAGCCCCCTCAGGGAGGACGGTAAGCCCTTCCAGCCGCTCCCACCAGGGGCTCTGATTCCAAAGGAACCCCATGGCTCTCTCCCCCAGGGAAGTCCAGGTCCACGCCTAGGACAGGGGTCCAGCAGCAGCCTGAGAACACAGGGCCTGCAGCTGCTTCTCGCTCACAGCCCCTGAGAGCCATCAGGGTACCTCTCCCCTGTGACCCCGAAGCAGCCAGGGCCTGGGGGACAGGGAAGAAGCAGGCACCCGAGGACAGAGTCCACACGACTGTCCCTGGTGTTAGGCTGCACTGACACGGGCCCCAGGCCCTGCCTGCCCCACCTGCCCTGGACCCCCGCCCCCCTCCCCGGGCTTACTCTTTTAGCCACTGTACTCCACTCAGCCCAAGACCAGCAGGGGGACCCCAGCACCCTGGGACACCCACAGTCTCCAGCCGTGTAGCTGCTCTCGTCCCCAGCACTCCGTCCCCTCTCCTGGGCCAGCCCTGCCTGGCCTCACTGTGGGGCATGGATGACATGTGAGCCCACCCTGAGGCCACACTCTGACTCTCCTCCAGGAAGCAAACCTTCCAAGAGGACCGGAAATTGTCCAAGACAAAGATCATGGATCTAGGGACCTCATCTCCACGATTCCCGAGGACACAGAGTTTAGATACAAAATAGCCAATAGTCACGTGCCGCCTCTGACTCCAAACGCAAACCAGAGGGGCGTGGGCTTGGGAGGCCCACCCACCCGCCTCTGTGCTGCAGCAGGCCGGCCACTGGGCGGCCCCTCGACAGTGCTGAGCACCCCTGAGCACCAGGCCCTGTCGTGGCCAGCGTTCCCCTGGGCCTTCCTCCATTTATTAGCTCAAAACTGTGTGTTTCTGGGTGGCTCTGGGCTGGACACTGGGGATGGGAAGATGAGGACGTCTTGGTCCAGGCATTAAGTGTCCTGGCTACTACAGAGAGGCTTGTCATGAGTCCTGTGACCAAGGCACAAAGGAGGTGTCACAGGAGGGCAGAGCAGAGGACACCTACAAGTGCCCAGGGGCCTAGGGAAGGCTTCCTGGAGGAGGCTGCCCTCCAGGGAAGAGTCCGAGCGGAAACAGGGAGAGGAAGAGAGCATGCCAGGCCTGGAGCAGCTCTTCCGTCGTGTGATCTGCTGCCTGGAAGTCAGGATGTGAGGAAGGAGACCGAATGGGGTGGGCAGTTCTAGAAGGTTCTCAAATGCCAGGCATGGGAGCTCAGACTTTGGCTTTGAGAAAGGCACAGCAGGTCCAGGACAGGCCTGCAGAGGTGGCCCTGTGGCCCTCATGTGGCCTCACCTTAACACAGAACCAAAGCTCCCCGGACGGAGGCCACAGACCCGTCATACTCACAGATCAGAGCCTGCAGAGCACCTGGCCCAGCCTCAGGGCCACCCTGGCTTGTTCCCACAATGGGGTCCCAGGCATGAGGCCCAGGAGACCACGCGGTTCCTGATCCCCCACTACACACACACTGAGAACCTGCAGCAGGTGGGGAAGGCCCCTCGTGGGCCCAGGACCGTGGTGGGGATCCGCAACCACAGTGAGACTGCCGGCAGTGGACAAGCACATCCTTCTGCCCGTCACAGCCGCAGGACCCCCAGCCTCCCTCCCCCAGCCTGCTTCCAGGCCACTCCTGGTTCAACTGGTGTATGATGTGGACCCCGCAGGTTGAAAATCAGTTATTTAAGCACTTCTCCCTCAGCTTCCTCTTCTTCTGACCTTTCCCGGCATCAGGAGCTGGGCAGCACCCAGCGCCAGGGCCATGTGAAACACCACCTCTCGCACAGCCTCCTGCAGGTTTTCATCAGCAACAACTGAGATTTCCTCTTGATTTGTCCCAGTGTCCCGAGTTCTGGACCAGGGATCACACTGGCCACGCTCTACGGTATCCCTGCTGAGTGCCAGGCTCAGGACCCCTGTCACATATGCCAACAGCGCTTACACTCAGCAGAACCTCACTGTACAGCCCAGGAGGCAGGGTTCCTGTGGCTGGGGGCATCCCAGTCTCCCTGCCAGGAACTGACTGACCCGAACCTTGGTCAGTGTCCACCCCAGGCAGCTCACCATTCTGAGTAGCCAGGGTTGAAAGTGACTTCCTTGGCTACAGTCCTGGTACACACCGACCTCCAGTCTTGCATGCCTGAAATTAATTTGCCAACATCTTCAGCTGTGGCGTCTGATTGGGTTAGAGAACTAAAGAGGCACCTTCTCCAGAGAGCAGACGAGCCACCTTTGGGCTCCATGTCCCAGCTTTGATGAAAGGCAGATTTCTCATTAAAAGAAAAGCCTTCTTTTAAAACACAGAGTAAAGATTGATATGACTATGCAATTTACAGAAGAAAAAATATCAGCCTCCAAGGAAGGTGGGAGAAACCTTTAGTCTCACTAGCAATCAAAGAAGATTCCATCTTCCCCTATCACTGAAGGCGTGCTTTAAAGATGATCCCACTCCTGCTTATTTTTGGTGGGTGAGGATACGAAGAAACGGGATTGTCCGTGGTACAGACACAAAGCGGCTTGGAGTTTGAGGAATTCTTGAGAAGTACCGAGCACCTTGGAATCGCCATGCCCTTTGACCCAGCAATTTCACATGTGGGAATTCACTTTAGGGCAAAAGTCACAACTCAGTGCCCGGCCACGCTGCACGGATCTCACCGTGGCCCTGTTTGCAATAGCTAAGATGTGGAAACAAAACGAACCAACAAGAACCACGAGGCTCTGCTTATGGTGCATCTGAGCGCAGAGTAAGGAGCACCCCCTCAAGGACCACGGAGGAGAGAGAAGGCGCCGGAGGACGCTCCCCACAGTCACCTGAGAGCACGTTCCAACAGCGCTGGGCTTGCGCTCACTTCTGATAGAATGAAGAGCCCACCATGCGTGCACACAGTCGGCGGGGGCCACCAGACGGTGTCGCCTCCTGATGGGCTGCTCAGCACTTTCTAAGTTTCCCCAAATTTCCCACGGTGAGCACGAGTAAAAGTTGGGGAGCC
This sequence comes from Glaucomys volans, assembly GCA_020662805.1. NCBI lineage: Eukaryota > Metazoa > Chordata > Mammalia > Rodentia > Sciuridae > Glaucomys > Glaucomys volans. Next base: position 166,853 of record JAJEJO010002331.1, read on the forward strand.
AAACTCCCTGAATTTGGGCTCTGGCCCCTGCCACCTTGCAGCTGTGGCCCTTGGGAGGTTGCAGGGACGAAGGAGCTGGTGCCTGCAGGCACTAAATAAATGCAGAGCACTGGGGTCAGCAGACCAAGGTTCCGCCTGTCCCGCTGTGCATGGCCGTGTGACCTCGGCCAGGGAGGCACCCGTCTGTACGGGGAAATAGTGACGTACCCACGGGGGCTTGGAGTGCAGGTCAGCGGGGCAACACAAGGAGAGCCGTTCCCAGCCCAGGACACAGCTCAGTGCTGTCGGTGGCTTTTAAAATCAATAACTGTGAACTATTATATTGAATTTTTTTAAATAAGGAGGTTGATGGACACCATAGAGTGGTTTTCCTGCCTTAAAGCAACAGAGGAGGATAAAACACGTGACATGAGGACATCCAGGCCCCGGACACCAGGCAGACAGTCCCAGAGAGACGGGGCAGCAGCGAGGCCAGCCCTGCAGCCGCCGCCCTGTGCAGGGAGAAGGGACCCAGGCCACCCTGGCCTCCCATGGGGACCCTGCCCCTCACAGGTGGGAGGGACAGGGAGATGACCAGCAGGTCGGGTGGCACAAGGCACTGATTCGCAGGACCAGCAGGCTCGGAGCAGGGGGTGGGTCCTCCATTGAGGGGCTGTGTGGGACAGGCCCCCAGACCACCCCAAGGTCCCTGGACAGAGAGGGCAGGCCCCTCCCTCTGGTCCAGCCAGGGCTCCAACCTTGCTCTGCCCTCTGCGGCCAGGCCCGGCCTGTTCTCCTCTGTGGCTGAAACTCAGCACCCCAAGCCTCACCCTAGGATCCCCTAGGAAGAATGAGACAGGGGATAGAGGGCACAGTGCGGCCAGAATGTTCAAAAGGGGTTCAAATCCTGGCTACCACCTACCTCCTGGACACACTCAAACCATGGCTCAGCTTCTCCGAGCCTTGGTCTCCTCACCCATAGGATGCATCCAGCACAAGGTGCGGTGGCAGCACCTGTGATCCAAGCTACTTGGGAGGCTGAGGGAAGAGGATCTCAAGATCAAGGACATTCTCAGCATTTCATCAGGACACTGTCTCAAAATAAAAAATAAAAGGGGCTTGGGCTGGAGCTCAGTGGTAGAGCACCCCTGGGTTCAACCCCAGCAAAACACACGGACACACAAATGCACACACCCGTTACACAAGGCCAGCCACGCTAGCTCTTTCTGGGAGTCAGTGGATCGTGTCTGTGTGGGCTTAGTCCAGAGCCTGGAGCACAGTAGGTGTTATTAGGATTTGTCATTTTCTCCCCTGATGCAGGAGTGACCCTTGGTTCCACAGAGAACCCCCCACACATGTCTACCTCACTCCTCCATTAGAGTTCTGATCCTGCCTGGAAGCCTATGCCAGAGCTGTGAAGTCGGCCCAGAGAGGGGGACAGTGCAGGAATGATGAGGAGAGGACACAGCACCAGGGCCACCAGGGCCACCAGGTGGTTCCAGCCCAGGAGCTGTCCCAGTGGAGACAGCTGGAGGCACAGCCGACTCCGCCCTTCCCAATCCTCGGGGAGCCTATAGTGAAAGAGCCGCAGTAGTCACAGGCGCATTACTTGAGTGCTTACTGTGTACCAGGCACTTGTTAACCCTTTATGCACATTAGTTGTCATATCCCCATTACATGATTGAGTCTTAAAAAGGTTGAAAACAACAACAACACAACTTCCTGGCTAAGGTCGTGACAGCCAAGTGGCAGAGGCAGGATCTGGATCTGATGACCACTCCCCGCAGCCATCCCCATCCAGCCGAGGTCTCCTCCCCGCTCCCCCCATGCTGGAATCCCTCAGAATCTCACGTGGTGCTGTCCAAGTAACAGCTCAGCCTGCAGAAATCCTTACCAAGGCAGGGGGTGGCCTTCAGGGCTTCCATGTCCCCCAGCGAGAGCTGGGGCCCCTATGCACTAGAAGCTGTGGGACATGGAGGAACAGGAGGTGTCCTGGGCCACCACGCAGCTGTCCCAGGGCTGCAGGTGGGAGGAGAGCCCAGAGGTCCGGGGCCTGGACCTTCCGAGCCTGCGGGAGCCCCATTCCCCCCAAGGCAGGCCCCACTGGGGTTCTGACCTAGTTCGGCGCGGGGCTTTCTCATCCTCTCTCCTCCAACATGCCACTTTCTAGGCAGAATCTACAGGGCCAGAAAATAGGCTGAGTCCAGGGTCAGGGGAGCCACAGGGTCTGGCCTCCTTGGTACACTCTTGGCAGGGAGCCCTCCTCCCAGCCTTGGAAGGAGGAGGGGGACAGCAGGCGCTGACCCAGAAGGCCCAGCAAGCAGAACAGAGGAGCGCTGAGCAGGCCCTCATCAGCCCCGGGGCCAGCAGAGAGAGGAAGGGCTGGTGATTGCGAGGGGCGGTGGAAATGCTAATTACGCTCGCCTAATTAGCTCCAAACCCGCCAATCTATGGATTATGTTAGGTTTCCAAGTGAATAACCTTAACAGGCATGTGGATTACTGTTATGCTCCAATTAAATCCCAAACCTATAGCATATCAATTGGCAAAGGGAGTGCCCTGGTCTCGGGCAGTCCAAGCCCAGCGGCCACTCTTTGGGTCCGGACTCTTCACCACAGGAGCCTCTCCACTACCCCTCGGTGGTCACGGTCACGCGCTGCCATCAGCAAGGCCTACAGCCTGCCTCTCCTGCAGCTACCCTGGCCTTCACAGTGCCCCGTGCCCCTCCCAGACCCTCCGGGCTGTTCTCTCGGGCGGGGCTGGGGTACCACTCCTGAGCAGGACCCCTGGGATGAGCAGGACCCTGTGCCAGGGGGTGGAGTGCTGTGGCCTCTGAGTCCCTGTGGGCTGGACTGGCCTCCGGGGAGGAGACCCACAGTGGGACAGGCAGGTATTGGAGGGCACGTGAGAAACACAGGACCCCAGCCTGGCCTCACTGCCCAGCCACGGGCAGGGTGTCCAGAGGTCCCTGTGACGGGGCTGCCAGCTCCCTACCATGAGCCAGCTGCTGACAGCTGTGATCCGGAAGGGACTCTGCGAGGAGGCCCGAGGCCCACAGGGACCGCTGTACCCCTCTCTACCTGACACAGGCCCCTGTCTTCACCCCTCCTCCCTGGGATTGGCCCCTGGAGCCTGCCCATCCCTGTTTGTCAGAAGAGGGGACAGGGTGAGCACCCCAGGGCCAGGTACCCCAGGCTCCCCTGCCCTCTGTGCCAGCCACCCTGCAAAGTGGGTTAATAGCATCCACACCAGACCAGGAGAGAAAGCCACCTTTGCCTGGCAGGTGGTGAGAGTGGCATTAGCAGTGGCAGAGGAGCACCGGGGCTCCTGAGCTGACCTCCCTTGGAGGGCGAGCCAGCTCCGGACCCTCCAGTCACTGCCCCCCCACCCTGCAGTCATTTCTAAACCCAAACAGGCCCTCCTCTGTGCAGACAGAATGTGCACCCAGGTGACTCCAGTCAGCCAGCTGGGGTGGCCTTGGGGACCAAATAGGGGCTCTCACCTCCTCAGCATGGACCCAGCGAGACCAGGAGTAGAAAGCACACAGACGGAGGCTGGCCTCCTGTGGCTCAAACCTCCACCTGCAGACCTGGTTCCAGAACTTGTGTTTCCTCCGCAAAGATGTATGCTAGCAGGAAAGGATCATTAACAGAATTCCAAGTCCAAACAGTTAAGTGAGAAATCAGGAAGTTCTAAAACATGCTAATACCTTTAAGAAGGCATGCTTTTCATTTGCAATTGGAAGGCAAAAAAAGAAAAGAAAAAAGTTAAGTTCAAATGTCCATTAGCAGGGACTTGGAGGAATCAGCGGGGACATCCACACGAGGCGCCAGCATGTGGTGTACCAGCTGCCACCATTAAAGAGCAGGAAGTGGTGACTGCGCCTCTGACCCTGTGGGGTGTCAGGCGGTGTCCCCAGGGAGACAAGCAAGGTGCCGAGAGAAAGGGGTGATTCCGTTTTTAAAACAGATAAGACAACGTGCGTGTGTACAAAGAGGGAGGTGCAGAAGGTGACAGATAATTCTGGGATGGGAGCAGGGTAAGAGGGGAGGGAGAGCCGGTTAGAAGAGGTTAAAGGGCAACACGGAGGCTCGTTCCTGGGGCAAATCTGAGTGAGCGGGCAGAATAGAAAGCAGTATGAGTAGACCTCAGTGTGCACGCCGGCAAGCAGCGAGACAGCGACACGGGGACACCTGGGAGGCGATGCCGAGGACCAGGCCAGGGGCCCAGCGCCCAAAGACCTGAAGTGCCCACCGCACAGGCAGCTCCACCTGCGGGGGGATGGGGGAGGGGAGCTGGACGGGATTTGCATTGAGGTCTGTCTGGCTCTCAGGGAAGGTGGCCTGGGGCGAGGCAGCAGAGCCAGGGCTCGGGAGGGCTGGGTGGTGTGGACCAGAGGGCAGGGCTCCAGAGGGGGCCCTGGGAGGGGCCTGCCTGAAGGTGGGGCTGTGGTTTGAACTTGTCCCTCTGGTAGTCAGGTGTGGCTGCTGTTCGAGGGACCTTCAAGAGGTGACAAGCCTTGGGGGCCTCCTGGGGACAAAGCCTCCTCATCAGAGGCTTCCACCCTTCTTTGGCTAGTGAGGACTTTGCCGTGAGGATGTAGCATTGGTCCCTATTGCTCAAATGCCCCGTGCCCAGCTGGTCTTGGGCTCGCCAGCCTCTTGGGGACATGGGACAGCTCTGCAGCAGCCACTCAGGCTGAGGAGGAGAGCGGGAGGCGCCCTGCTCTCCAGCAAGGCCAGGCCGGCGGCTTCCCACACCCAACTCAGACTGACCCGGGCACTTCTTGGATGCTGCCTGGCCTCTGCTGAGGTCAGGGTCCATCCAGAGCAAAAGCACAAGCAAAGAGGCCCTGGGTGCCCCTGACCTGACTCCGGGTCCACCGGCCACGGACAACAGCCTTCCACGGCTCATACTCCAGAACATGGCCTCACAAAGCACGTTCCTGCATGCGGTCCCTGCAGCCCGGCGCAACCCGGGCTGGGTGCAGCCCTGTGCTCCACCCTGTCCTCAACCCCGTCCCTTTGTGCCAGCACAGGAAGGCCCCACGCCCTGACGCTGGGATGCTGCCTCTGGTCTAGAGTCCAGGAGACAGACAGCGGCCACTCAGCCCCCCACAGGACATGTGGTGCTGATGAAAGAGCTACAGGCTGGGTGGGCAGTGGACACCACTCTGTCCCCCAACCTGATACGTGGCTTCCTGGGGCTCTGGTCTCAAAGGGACAGGGCAGGGCATGTGTACAGGGCCGGGATAGGAAATCAAAGGCCATGCTCCTCCTCCTTCCTCCAGTGCCCTTTTCCTGGTCCCTGTCTTCTGGCGACCTCCACTCTATTCCTTGGAACCCTGCTGAGGGAGCCCCCACCCTCTGGGCTGGCCCTGTTCCCCGGGGATCTCTGCATTCCTGCCATGCAGCTCGGAGGAGCACTTGCCTACTCATGCACCAACTCTCCTCTCCAGATGGAGAGCTTCTGCAGAGCTGGGACTTAAAAGGCCCTCAGACTGATGCCCACCACTGATGCCACCAGGTGGCCTTACTGCCAGTCCAGCAGAAGCCCCTTTAAGAACTTGACCATGAGAAAGAAGAGCACGCATGGTAAGCTTCCATCACAGAAGCTTCAGAACAGGCAAGCAGTCCTTACGGTTGGCGTCAGGCTGCGGGCGTCTCAGGGACTGCGAGGTGCCCAAGGGGCTGGGATGCTCTGCTCTCACAGGTGGGTTCACTTAATAAAGCTCGCCGAGCTGCCGGACACTTCCTATACATATATGTTAATGACAAGGTTAAAAAGAATCCTGACCACAGCGCCAGGGCCATGTGGCAGCCACTCTCCGCCCATCAGCCTGGCTGATGCTGCAGGGGCAGCTACCTCTTGCCCTCTACCCACGGGGGTGCTGGATGCAGGCCACCCCATGGGGGCTTGGAGGATGTAATCAGGGCTGGCAGGGGCAGGGACACTTGCAGAGTTCTCCCTGGACGCACGTTCATTTTGGGGGATGCAGCCCCGCCCACCCCTGCTTCCAGAGAGAAGGGCTTTCCACTCCAGCCCTACCAGACTCGAGGTGGGGGGACCCTCCCTCACTCTGAACCATGGCGGACGGTTCATCCAATGGTAACACAGGGCAAAGCACACCCCTGGCTCTGACCTGCTCTCAGGGAGCCCTGGGGAGGGGGCCCCCACCCCTCCTGCCCCACTGGGCCCTCAGCTTCCTGGTGGGATCAGCTCTGGGGCACCCCAAGGGGTCCCCCCACTGCTGTTACTGAGTCTGGCCAGAGACCAGAGCACTGTGGCTCTGGCAAGCCACAATCACGCCTGGGACAGGAATGTGGCCAGATGCAAGCGACCCTTTCCATATGACTTTAACTCCAAACTGCACTCCTGCCATTTGCCAGGAGCACGGATGCAACCCTTCAATCCTGGCTACTTGGAGGCTGAGGCAGGAGGGTCTCAAGTTTGAGGCCACCCTGTGTGAGAACCTGTCTCAAAATAAAGAATAAAAAGGGGTGGGGATGGGGGTGGAGAGGTAGTTCAGTGATAAAATGGCCCTGAATTCAATCCCTAGTACTGTAAGAGAAAAAACCCAATAATAATAATAATAATTACAATTTAATATGCCTTTTTCATTGTTTTTTAAACAGGCAGAACAAAATGCCAACTGTGTAGTTCCCTCTGGGGTGTGGGATTGTGGATTATTTTCTTTGTGCATCTCTGTATTTTCCAAAAAGGACACGCATTTCTTATAAGATTAGAAAAAATAACATTAAATTTAAAAAGAAAAAAATGCAGACACTATCAAACATGTAAAATCTAGAAGGTAATGGAATCGTAAGGGTAGAGAATGGCTTTGTGCAGGTTGCTACGCTGGCCCCGGCAGGCCCCACTGAAACTCTGCCCAGTAGGTGAGGAACCCAGACGGAACGGAGCCCAGCCTCCACTGCCCCCAGCCGCACAGGTCCGGACGCCTTGGATCCACCTCGAGGAAGATACTGAGCCCAGGGAAGTCGCCTTGTTCCAAGGCTCCGAGATCTCAACTCTCACGGGTCCTCAGTTCCCTCCTTCCTGGGGGATCACAGCAGTGACAGCCATCAGCACCTGTCCCCCTGGGAATGACAAATCCCGCCACAGAGGGACAGGGCATCCAGAGTCTGGAGGACAGGCAGCCAATCCCGGCTGCTCAGGCACGCCTGCCACACGGGAGGACACAGAGCCCTGACCCCAGGGGAGCAGGGTGCTTGGGAGAAGACTTGTCTGGACATCCACTCCTCTGGCAGGTCCTGATGCAGGAGATGAAGTGCAGTGCCCTGCGGTGCCCTGCACCTGAGATGGACGCTGGGGAGCAGTGAGACAGTTCAGGTGGCCCGGCTCCCAGGACACCTGCAGTGACAGGCACGAGGGACCCGGACCTGTTGCTGCTTCACAGCTACAGCAGGGGTGACGGGCAGGCGGGCTGGGAGATCGACCAGCACGGGACCCAGACACACAGGCCCGCCGGGCCCTGAGGGGGAGAGGCAGGTGGACTCCAGACACAGAAAGCCCACAAAGGCCAGGGAGGTCAGGTGGGGAGGGGCGGGTAGCAGCAACAGCAGCAGGAGAGGGGTGTGCAGGGCAGCGACAGCCCCAGGATCAGGGCACAGAGACTTTCTTTGGCCCTAATTCTTTGGGAGACTTTTTCCTTTTAATTTTAAATAAAACACACACACTCATGAGCCCTTGAAGCAGTGGTGGGTGACAAGTGGCCCAGGTTCCTCCAGCTTGGACTCTGGGAGCTCTGCCCACTGTCCTTGGGGGGCACACCCTGGGGTCCAAGGCAGGGCCTGCTGGAGACGATGCCTGTTCTCCCAGGGACCCTCAGGACCCTGGTGCACCCCTGGGGATCCCAAACAGCACCACGGGCAGCCAGAGCTGGGGGTGCGAGAGGCCAGCCTGAGCAGCGGGGTCCTGGAGAAAAGTCCTCTGTAACTATGAAGAGAAGTCTAGCGAGACGGTGGCTGCTAAGGCCAGGCTGAGTCGTGTGGACGGGCATGGCGCTGGACAGTGCCTGGCGGACAGAGACACATCGGGCCTACGCTGCGTGCAGCAGCTGCTCAGGGAGTCCCAGGAGAATGAGGCTGGGGAGGCCAAGGAAACAGGCGCTCTCTTGGAGTGGGAAGGCCCTGGGCTCCTGTGGCTCCCCTGGGCCTGGACTATGAGGCTCCACTGCCACCTGGTGGGCCCTGGAGGGACGGGGCAGGGTCATGTGCCTGTGCTGTCGGGCCCCTGCTGGGGTGGGAGAGGCTGACACACAGGGCACTCCCATCCCCCCAGCCCCCCACCCCATCCCCCAGAGCCTCTCTATAGACACAGGCTGGGTGGCACAGTCACGGAGACATGGCCAGACTGCAGAGACTATGAGGGCAAGGGGCCTGGAGTAAAGCCCCCCTTTCCCCAGAGTCATCCTGGACCCACATTATCCAATTATCATACCAATGAGAACACTAATAAAAAGCTGGTATGTGCTGGGCACAGTGGTGCACGCCTGTAATTCCAGCAGCTCAGGAGGCCGAGGCAGGAAGATTGAGAGTTCAAAGCCAGCCTCAGCAACTTGGCGAGGCCCTAAGCAACTTAGTAAGACTATGTCTCAAAATAAAAAAAAAATAGATAAAAAGGGCTGAAGACATGGCTTAGTGATTAATGGCCTCTGGGTTGAATCCCTGGGACCAAAAATAAAGCTAGTAGGAGCCGATGCTTACTACCTGCTGGAAAAGCTATGCGAGCTCTCCACGGGATATGCCCTCTAGTCTCCCTGAGACCAAGGTGTGGGAACCCTACTGTCCCCACTTCAGAGGCGAGGAAACTGAGGCCTATAGTGATGTAGGCAGGACATGAGCTCAGGCGAGTGGCTCTGGGGCCTCCCCCAAGCCTCGTGACCCACACTTGGGAGAACTCAGGGCGGAGGAGTCCTCTTTGTTTCATGATGGAAGAAGAGAAAACTTGGGGGTCCTCAGTCTGCTGCAGGGGCAAGTCACGTTCCTTCAAATCACCGACTCCCCCAGAAAGTGTGCCTTCCGCACATGAAGCCCATCCGCCCGACTTGCAGCAACCTCGCTCTCTGAGCCTGGGAGGCTGGGCTCAAAATAAGTCAATCCCTCCAATATCTGAGAAATGCAGGCGGCGCCTGGGGTGTCCCAGAGGCTGAGAGACCCCACAGGGTGTGCACCCGACTCTGCCACACCCCTGCTGGGAGGGAGGCAGGCGAGCTGAGCTGGTTAGCAAGCCTGGCTTCCGAACAGCTGGGCCAGACCCACTCTGGGCCTCGCTTCTCGGCAGGAAGGCTCCAGAACATCCCGAGGGCTTCTCCCAGCCGTGTGAGGCTCTGAACTGACAGAACCTCTGCAGCAAGTCTCCGTCCTCGAGGACTCTTCCTGATCTGAGTGGCCTCTTCCTGATGTGAGTAGCCAACTCAGCAGGACACGCTGTCCAGGGTGCCTGCAGCTGGCCACAGCAGGCTGCAGTGGCCGGGGTCTCTCCGCCACCTGAGGACGGAGCCTGCCCACCGCTCCCTTCCACAGCCTGTGCTTAGGAAGCTGCAGGAAGTGTGTGGCCCAGAAGCCCTGGGACAGCCATGGGTGACTTCCCCACATGGAACAGCACGAGGGGGTGAGGCCCCCAGGGGACCATGCTGCCACAGGCGGAGAGAAGCCACGCTGGGAACCGGCGGGCCAAGGGAGGCCTACACACCCAGGAGAGGTGACGCCAGCAGAGGGTGCTCAGCCAACTCCTGCGCCCTGTGTGGGTGGCCCTGGGGTGCAGACTCCGGGCAGGCGGCCAGAATGGAGGCGCCTCAGAAGCAGACACAGAACTGTTGCAGAGGGCTTGGAGACCAGCACCTCCTGGGAAGGTCCTCTTGCCCACCATGACCGTGTCCTCACGCCAGAGCGCTGCCATGTCACAGTGTCGTGATGATCCTGCCCTGAGCCCAGTCAGGGGCCAGGTGGCAGCACATGTCCAGGGCACACGTCCTCACATTCATAACGGCAACAGAAGCTCTTTTGTTTCGTCCTGTTTGCGGTGAAGGGACAGAACCCAGGGCTTCCAGCACACGGGGCAAGTGTCCCACCAGAGCCATGTCCAGCCACCAGCAGGTTTTATGAGGCAGCCTGTCACTCACACCATAGGGCGCTGGGTCTTGGGTAGTGCGAGCCTGGCCCAGTGGCACAGAAATGGGGCCCACACACAGGAGCAGGAATGGGGAACCTGGCTCATGGGACAGCCCTCAGGCTGGCCACCTGGCTCTCTGGCCTGTTTCCTGTGTGGAGTGCAGGCCGTGTGGTGGTGAGAGGAGGCGTCTGAAGCCGTCCCCTCTTGATGGAAGGTGAGGGCCTCGGGAGGCCCGGGCTCCTGGCATGTGCTGCGGACCCAGGGCTGGCCTCAAGGCAGAGGCCTCACTCGCTCCCTCCCGCCTTGCAGCGCAGCCCCCTGGCAGGCCAGCCTGCACACTTCTGTCCCCCTGGACCCTGAGGCCACGGCTTGCCACATCCTGCCCATGCTGCCAGGCTGGGGGGCTCCCTCCGGCTGCAGGAGGCGGGACACCAGCCCAGCGGGGACACTTGGGCACTCATGTGCTCCATCTGGCCCCAGTGAGCTCCGTCTGAGGAGCAGAGTTTATTTTAAACAATTTCACATAGAAACACCAGAGCTTCCTCTTTACTGCCGAGTTCCAGATAGGTTAACCCTTTCTTCCCTGCTGCAGATTCCTGCCAAAACCAAACCAGGACCGTCTTCTATGTTCTGCCTGGATCCTGCGTCTCTGGGAGCCACAAGGCCTCTGGGCGGACACTCTGAACAAGCCAGAGGACAGGCCTGAGCCCATTCAGCTATGAGGTGGGGCTACAGATGGGGCGGGGTGGGAGGGCCAGGGACTGGTGCTGGTGGCAAACCCCACCAAGCTCCCCGTCTGGAACACGGCAGATTAGAGCTCACCAGACCTCGGCAGAGCTTCTGGGGCAGCAGAACCCTCCCACCTTCTGCCCTGGCCTGTGGAGTCTTTTTTTTTTTTTCCTGCGGTGCTGGGGATTGAACCCAGGGCCTGGTGCTTGTGAGGCAACCATTCTATCAACTGAGCTATATCCCCAGCCCCGGTGGAGTCTTTTAAAGAGCCCTAGAAGGCAGAAGAGCTGCCCTCAACGAAACAGGGGTGGAGGCCTGGAAGTGTCACTATGGCCCCAGAGCAGAACTGCAGCTGGGGGTGCACAGCCTGAGGACCCCACACCAGCCATGTACTCAGCCCTGCAGCTCTGGGCTCCCCGAGCAGGCAGGGCAGCTCCCACCTAGCAAGACTTCAGCCATGACCCCTGGCTGCAGCTCAGAGAGCACGCTCTCCCAGAACTGGTCAGGCCCTGGAAGGCAGGGGACTGGCGCCCTCATGAGGTGGGCTCGTGAGGAGGGGAGGATGCAGTGCAGGAGAGCCACCCTGCACCTGTAAGCTGGGGCTCACCTGTACCCCAGGGAGCCTCACAGCATCCTGGGGTGACAGAACCCCGCCTCCTGCCCAGCTGCCTGGCGCTGCTGATGACCCAGCACTGCCCTCTTCCTGCATGGATGGGGTCTCTGCACAAATGGGGCACAGAGGAAAAAACCAAAAACAAACAAATAAACATCTAAAGGAGAAACCAGACCCTGCTGCGGGGGAGGAAGGAGACGCAGGTGGACACGCAGCTGGAGGAAAGGCTCCGAGGAGCTGCTTCTGAAGCGTGGGCAGCCCACGTAGCAGGCTCTCCAGCAGCCACTGCCTCCTCTGGGACCTCCGGGGGTCCCAGGCTCCCACCCAGGGCTCCTCATCCTCAGCTCGACCTCCAACTCCATCATCAGAGCTGCAGGGCGTCCTTGATTTAAAACTGGGGTTCTTGTCTCCAGAGGTGCCCCGCCACGGCAGCACCTGCCCAGAGGACACCACGACAGATGCGCCAACATGCGACCCTTCCCCTGGACACTGAGGCACCGATGGTGAGCTGTCACTGGGGACGCAGGGACAAACGGAACCCGCCTGCTAGCACTGCCTGGCATGAACAGCAGGAGACCCTGGCCAGGCAGCTCCTTCCCAGGAAAACAGGAGACTTTCTCTGCCCACCCCGAGGCTGGGTGAGAAGTGGCCTGGGAGGGGACACACCTTGAGCAGGTCAGGATAAGCAACGCGCAGGGGGCGTGAGCAAGAGAACTGTGGGAGCCAGGTCCTCCCTGACGGAGCAGGAGATGGGAATGCGCCCAATAGGACCAGGAGGGTCCTGTGCTGGGCTGCAGGCAGAGGCTCTGTGCTCTTGTGCTGATGGTCACAGATGGCGCAGGGACAGGCGGAGGTGCGCGCACACACACACACTGCTTCTCATCTGTCATCAGCAGGTCCCAGAGCAGCAGCACACAGGGACCGCGGAAGAGCACTCTGCCCGGAGCCTTGGTGCTAGCGAGGACCTTCCATCGACAAAACCAGAACTCCTTGGAGAAGTGGCCGACCTGGGCAACGAAGGGACAGGGGAGGCTGCAGAGAGCAAGGCAGGGCTCTCAGATGGCGGGTGTGCTGAGAGGACACAGGGTCAGCTCAAGGGCTGCCCCTGGCTGCTGGGGACCACTGGAGCATCAGAATAAATAATGATGGTGACAGACGGCGACCTGTGGCACGGAGAGCGCATCTATGAGCCCACAGTGGTTCACACAGGTGAAAGGGGGAGAAGGACACGGGTTCCCTGAAGGACAGTGCCAAGGCACACGTGGGAACACGGAACTGTCTGGCCACCAGCACTGAAGTAACTGACTCCAACAAGACGGATGGCCGCCAAGACCAGGGGAGAGTGGGTGAAGAGGAGGCTGCCCCTCAACGCTCATCCGTCACAGGGGAGAGCGCCCCACAGCAGTCACCACGGCGTCGGGAGCATGCCGGAACCGCGGGCGGCTGGCAGGGCGCTGAGAGCAGGGCACCTGCTGCAGTTCTGCCCTGCAGCTGTGGCCGGACGCATTGCGAGGACGCCACCCCAAGTGGCTGCCTTCTGATTCCTGAAGCTGCCCGTCTGAGCCCTGGGGCGAAGGGGCCTTGAGCGAATGCCGAGCCCCGACCCTGCACTGGGTCCTCGGCTTCCCACCCGGGGCCAGGGGAGCCCTTGAGGTGCGTTTGGGAGGGCGCTGGGGCTCCATCACCAGGGAGGTCCCTGAAGACTGGCAGGACGCAGGCAAGCTGAGGAAGGCTGGTGGACAGGCGGAGGGCACGGCATGAACAGAGGCTCAGAGGAGAAGGCGGGAAAGGGACAGGAGGGGACCTTGGGGGCGAGCCTCCACCTCATCCATGCCCGGGCGGTGGCAGACCCCACATGCACACAGCGCAGTTCTCGGGCTCCTCCCCTGAGAGGTGCCAGTATTAAACAGGGCTGGTGAGGCCATGTGGGCCACTCCAGCTGCTTTAGGCCCTGGGAGCCCTGGGCTGCCTGGCGGCGTGCCTGCCCCACGTGGGCAGACACAGGGCAGCGCGGGGGGAAGAGGGAGAGGGCCAGAGTGCGTGTGCGTGTGCGTGCGTGTGTGCGCACCTCCCTGTGGGCTCAAGTGGCCCGCCTCCCCAACCTGGAGGCCAGGCGCCCTCTAGCGTCACCAGCAGACATGGTGTGAGGAAGAGGAAAATGGACGTTGACCCTGAAGATGGAGAGGGAGCAGAGGTCATAAGGACATGCTGAAGGAGGAGGAGGGACAGGAGGAGAGGGGCAGAGGGAGACCTGGAGGAGGAAAGGAGAGACTGCTGAGCCTCAGAGGCCACTGACCCCTGCCTGGTGCCCTCGGGTATGCCAGGTCCCTCCGAGGGTGTCCTCTTGGAGTCGCAGGCAGGTGGGCTGGGACAGCCTCACGACACTCATCAGGGCCAGCCGGGGCCTTCAGCAAGGTGAGCTGGGGTCTGCCTCCCGAGGCCACCTCGCTCCAGCTGGGGCCACCCTGGCCTGCATTTCCAAGGACAGCATTCTTACCCTGACCCTCTGCCCCTGAAGGGCACGCTGGGGCTGCTGTCCGCAGCCCAATGACCCCCGGGGTTGTCATTTCCTGTCTCCTGACCTCAGGTGCTGCCCCCTCACAGGCCAGGGCGGGGAGTGTGAGCTGTGTGTGGACCTGAGTGTGAGGGTGGGCTATGAGGAGGACGCACCTCCACCCAGCCCTGTGGGGGAGGGAGTTGTGGGGACAGAGTGCAGGTGACGGCCCTCCCCCTCCCCCGCCCCTGTGACAGGGATACCCCAGTCCGAGAGGCCACAGCCTGCCTGATCCTCTGCATAGGATGCTCTTCTGGTGGCTTCTGCTTAGTGGGGAGGTGCGGAACCAGCCGGCCAGAGCAGGAGTCAGGCTGCGGGAGGAACTCCCACTACAAGGAGGCCCATCCTCAGCAAGTCACGCCTGGTGAGAGAAGGTGGCCCGGCTGAGCATCGGGTGGGGGCAGGCTGGGGCCGGGGGCTCTGGCAGGTTTGTTTTTAAACTAACTGAACTTTTCAGCTGGTTCTGCTTCTTGAGAAGCCTCGAACTCCCAACCCAAGGCGGTGCTGAATGGTTAGAACAGGTCTTGTTCTGCAGCCAGACGCCGAGGAGGCGGGGCTCAGGGGCAGTGCCTGTAGCACCCGGCCTCCTGGCCTCCCGTTAGGCTCTGCTGCCGTAGCCACACCCCTGCGTCTAATCCCTGCTCCTGACTGCTGGGCTCCAGCTCCCGTGCCCAACTGCAGGGACCCAGAGGAGGTCACAAAGCACGTGCAAGTGGAGATCAGGAGAGAGGCCAGCCAGAATGACCCAGTGCGACGTCCCTGCCCTGTATGCACCTGTTTCCACATCTGCAAACAGAAGGAGGCAATACTGACACCACAGTGACTCAGTGTCACCTTTGAGACTTGGGGCTCCGTCTCAGCGGCAAACAGGACCGGCCTCCCGGAGGTGACAGGGAGCAGCGGCACAGAAGCAGCCTGACCCAGCAGGTGCCCATAAAGGCCAGGATGTGAGGATGAGCCTGAGCCTTCATTTGGCTTCCCCAGCAGGAGGCTGCCAGCCTCTGGAGTCCTAGAGATGGGGATTCACCCTTTTCAGGTGGTCTGTTGTTTTGGGACAACTCTGACACATCTTCATGGATAGTTTCCCCAGAGGTTAATGGAGGTCCCTTCCAGCACTTTCCAGACACAGAACAAGTTTTTTATCAGCCCCTTAAAAAAAGCAGCACTGGGCCTTGCATGCCATGTCACTCACAGGTGTCAAGAAAGAGGAACTCTGCAGGCTCCCCACTGGGCACACCTCAGAAAAAAGCCCCCCTGGCCACCTGACCCGCTTCAGGCAGGGTTAGGTCCAGGTGCGCAGATGATGTCACTGGGAGTCTCTGCACCTCGAGTTCTGCTTTCACGACTGGCCAAGCCTGCAGCCGGTGGTGGGCTGGGGTGCAGGAAGGGCCCTGTGACACTCAGAGGAGTGAGCAGAAGCGACGGTGCCTGCCCATCCTGTTACGTGGTGGCCCCCCAGGAGGACACAAGCATGGTGACACCTGGGTTCTATCTACTGCCAAGAATCCGGGCAACGTGGCCTGACTGAGAACGCAGGGGCCAGGCTGCACGGAGGGCATTAGACCCCAGACCCCAGCTGAGGACCCTGCTTGTGCCCCACGGACCCCTGCCAGGCCAGGGCCACGGAGGTGAGGAGGAGGACTGAGTCCCTGCTCCAGGGTGGTGGGAGGGTGGAGTCTGAGCTCCAGGCTAGGGCACCCCCCAGGCCCTGATGGAGGAGCAGCGACCTGAGGGTGCCTGGAGAGGGGCCTGGAGCCCTGGCAGGGCGGGACCAACAGTGGAGGGTGGCCGCCACTGCATGGTGCCAGCAGGGCAGAGGCAGGCAAGCGGGGGGGGGGGGGGGCGCGGTGGCAGGTCCCCGAGTGACAGCGAAGCGCCTGACCTCCCTCTCTGGAAGGGTCTTGCTTGTGGGTTCACTGGCTTATTCACCATGCCCTATGCCCCTGAAGGAGCAGCCCGAGGGGGCAGGGACAGCTCCACATTCACGTCCCCCCACTGCCTGGCCACAGTAGGAGCCTGTAAGTATGACGGGCAGGGGAGTGCAGGGGGCAGGCCTGGGGCCTGGCATGCTGGAACGTCCTCCAGGACCTGTGTTGAAACTGCGCTCCCAGCATCTGAGCCTGCGCCCTCAGGAATGAGGTGCGTCCTGCCGGAGCCGCTGCTGCCCACCGTTGAGTCTGGCGGTTTCCTCCTGGGCTCGAGCGGGCGAGCCTTCGACCACGTTAAGACGCAGCATGGAGACCCTGGGCGGAGACAGCATGTGCGCCCAGATCTCGGCACCTCCAGAGCCAGGAGCCACACGGACGTGTGTGACATTGGTATGCCCAGTCAATGGTGCCACGGTACAGCAGGACGCCCACGAGGGCAGGGGTGTGCGGATGTCGCAGGCATCTGGAAAGTCACTGTGGCCATGGGATGGACAGAACCCGAGTGCAAAACACCCAGAGGTGGCATCCGCGCCTGACCCAGGACGGACAGACCAACTGGGCGCTCTTTGGGAAGGATGCCTCTGGGGAGTCACCACCACGGTGAGACGCCCCCTGGGTCAAGTCTGAGCTCTTCCTGTGCATCCCGCACAGCTGGGGGGAGACTAGGGGGGAGGCTCACCCCAGGGGACATGAAGAAAGGAAGTAAACATCACGTCAGTGTACATAGCTAGCAAGTGGCAGAGCCGCGGGATGGCCTGGAGACTCCCCTGGGGGGATGGCCTGGAGACCCCTCTGGGGTCTCTGGCAGTTGCATGGGGTGTTCCGAGGGTGGAATCTGGGCTTGTCCACTTCCAGGCAGCTCTGCTTTCTGAAACTCTGGGGAAGCGATCCTCTCAGCAGTCCAGCTTTCCTCCCCGAGTCGGTGGTCCTACCTAAAGGGCTCCTCGCTGGTACCCTTGGTACGCTGGGCCCGTGCCGGCTGAGAAGAGCCTGAAGCTTCAGCAAGCGGCCTCGACTCTGAGGGTCTCACGCTCCTCCCAGGAGAACAGGGTGGATGTCTTCGGGTGAACTAGCAGGAAGCCTCAGCCCTCCCCGCACTTGCGGCACGGAGAGCCTTGGGGGCAGGAGGCAGCCCAGCCGGCCGAGGCACTCCAGCTGGGGCTGTGAGGACGCTGGGTGGGGGCCGTGTCCCTGGCTGACCCCAACCTGAAGGTGGCCCTGGGGCCGAGGGAGCAGGCCAGGATCACATCCTGCCCACCACACAGGGGACCTCCAAATAAAACCTGCTGGGAGCCACTGTCCTAGGACAGCACTGCCTCCGGCCCTGAGCACAGGGACAGGCTGGCCCCACCCCTCTTCTCCCTCCCTTCTTCGTGGTTCTAGAAAGATCAGAAATCAGAAGTCCCATTGGTAAGTCTCAGTGCATCTCCCCTGGGGTGCTGGAAGACAGTAACCGCAGGGACAGCTTTGGCCAGCGGCCAGGCTCTGCCGGCCCTCAGGGGCTTCCTGCAGAGCCCGAGTGGCCAAGGTTTGTGTTGAGGGCAGAGAACATTCTAGACAGGTGGGCAGCCTGGTACAGGATGACGGGGTCATAGTTCCTGCCTTGCTTCTCTGGCATGCTGCAGCCTGGCCAGAGCCACCTCCCCGCCACCCCCAGCAGGTGAGGAAGCTCCAGGTCAGGTGACTCCAAGTAGAGGCAGCAAGGATGTGACTCCTGGAGTTGCCACATGTCACCTAATCTCAGCAGACCCTCAGAAGGGGAGTTTAGGTCTGCCCTGGGTCAGAAGCCTCCTAGCCAGGCCCTGTGTGCGCCCGGCTCATTGGTGGGACCAGCACAGGCCCCACTGTGTGTGGTGTGTAGGGGACAAAGCAGGAAGGGTGGAACTGAGCCCCCATACTGCCACTCCTGCTGAGTGAGACCGGCCTGCTTTGCACTCTGCAAGACCTGGCTGATGGGGGTGATGTGAGAGCAGTCAGGGGAAACTGAGTCAGGCAGAGATGGGTTCGAATGCTGACTCTGACTCTGGCAGGCTGTGTGGCCTTGGGCGTTACTCCACCTTGACATCTGTAAGTGAGAGGAAGATGCGGGGCCACTGCCCTAGGCTATGTGGTTGAGATGGGCTGGGGTCAGGGGTGAGGGCGCCTGCGCATGCCCTGCAGGGAAAATGGCCCCTGCTGCCCACTGTTGGGGGGGGGGGCTGCCAACAGGAGCAGCAGGCCCAGAGCGCCTGGCTCAAGAGTTTCCTGAACAACACGTGGAGCGGGTCTGGTGGGACGGGAGGGCCCCGCTGACCCTTCCTCTATCCCTGTCTCTGTCCCACCCCTCCAGAGTCATGCAGGACCCCAAGAGCAACTCCCTGGGGGTGCAGGCTGCCTCATGGGTCCCCCCTTCTGGGCTGATGCCCGCCACCTACTTGGGGAAGCTCCCAGGGGAGCGCAGAGTGCAGCCAAGTGCGGCCAAGTGCCGCCGGGTCAGTGACCTCGCCCTCCCGTGCTGGGCACGAGGCCGCTTGCTCAGGGCCCAAGAGCAATCGTAAGGTCAGGCAGCAGGACGTGCCCCTTGCCACCCCACCAGCCAACCAGAGAGCAGGGACGCTGCGAGGATGACGGAGAGGCCGACTCTGCCCCACCCAAGGCTGCGGAGGGCAGGTCATGACCGGTGTCTCCTGGGACCCCCCCTCCCTGCTGAGCCAAGGAGCAGGGACCCCAGCACATGTGCCCACCTCTGTCCCCTCCTGCTGAGCCTGTTCTACCCTTCCCAGCCTCTGGGGTCCCCGCCCATCTCTCAGGTCTGGTGACTGCACTGCCCCCCAGAGACCTCTCCTGGCCAGAGTGGAGGGGCACCAGCCTCCCTCCTGGAACAGCTGTTGGGGCCACTTTGGGGGGTGTGACCAGCCTGGTGTCATCTGGCGGAGCTGAACACGTGCATTGCCATCTGCGGGACACTCCTGGCAGCCTGTGCAGAGGGGAGACACCCAGATGTCCCTCTGAGGGCTGGGCAGAGCTTGAGCCCGCATAGGGGACACAGCACCAGCTCACCGCTCGGACTAGATGGAGGCCACCAGCTCGGGTGGGAGGGACCCAGGCGGAGGTCCCAGAGCACAACAGGAGGCAGCCACCTCCAAGGTGGGGGCGTGGCCACTGGGGGAGCTGGGGCACTGGGGAACAGGCGGGGCCCTGGCTCCCAATGGGGGTGGGGGACGAAGCCACGCTCCCAGGCTGTCTTCACATCATGACTTCACCGCATGCTCACATTTCATAATTTGTCACAATAAAACATTTCAACCACTTAATGAAAGTGTGATGGAAAGTAGAGTCGCGGCTGCCGGGGAGGGGACGGGGGCTTTGGTCATGATGCCGAGGGCTCAGGTCTCCTCTCGAGGGACGGCGTGCGACAGAGCTGCCTGGGGGGAGGCTGCGCAACTCAGCATGTGAACACCAGTGTCACTGCCTGCTGCCGCTGGTAGAGGGGGAAGGCGGCACAGGGCTCCAGTCCCGTGGGTCCTCCTCTCGCTGTGTGACCTGGGGAGAGCTCAGGGACCTCTCTGAGCCCAGAAGGGCTCACCTGCATCCCTGAAGCCACAGCTCCGTCCCCCAGCAGGACCATTGCTTGATGGGACCACTAAGGAGCTGCCGAGTCACAACACCAAGCAGTTTCTGAGGGTTCCTTTCTCAGCCCTTCCCGCACTGGCAGCCAGGCTGGAGTCGGGGACCTGGCGGGTGAGCCCAGCCCAGGCCAGCTCCTCTCCTCCCTGCACAGCCGGCAGCCAGTCCTGGGTTCCACCTCTGCCAGGCCATAGCCCCCCAGGTGGTCTCCAGCGGCCAGGTTCAGGGAGGATCCACGCAGAGGCCTGCTCAGCCCATGGGGCACTGCTTGTCTGCAGGACAGAGGCCCAGCCACCCACACTGGACTCCACGAGGCAGCTGTTCACGGGGACGCAGGTGACAGCTGAAGAACGGCACCAGTGTCACTCACTTCCTTCAAACTCCACTTGGCACCAAAGAGAACTGGGTTTCATTCCGAGGAGCCACCAGAGCCTCTTCCACAGGAAGCACTTTGAAGCCAGGTGCCCCAGGCAGTGACCCAGGCACGGGGCTGTGCTTTGGCAGAAGCCGTCTGCCAGGCCGCTGGCCAGCTTCCCTTCTGCCCCATCCAGTTCTGCCATCAGATGCCCTGTTGTCCCATCAGCCAGGCTGCGCGAGGTGGCGGGGTCCCAGATCGCTGGCACCCTGCCGCGTTCCTCGCCCTCCAGCACCCAGGCCCCAGCCGAGCTCAGGTGCAGAGTGTGAGCTGAGCCCAGTGAGGAGGGGCCCTTGGAGGACAGCTGGAATCTGACCGGAAACTTTCCCTCTGCAGTCCAGAGGGCGGAGAACGTTCTGGGCCCATGAAATACCCTCCGACCCTGAGCAGTCAGGGAGAGCTGGTGAGCCCTGTGTGGGTCCTTCTGCCCAGCAGCCAATGCCGGGGGAGAGTGGGGACACCGCTGACCTGTGCTTGGAAACAGGGCGCCAGTTGTGGGGAGGAATGTGGGCGGGGGACTAGTGTGACCGGAAACCAGGTACCCCTGGCACCCGGGGAAGAGGGGTAGGGTGGGGATATGATGACGCAGGAAGGGTCTGTGAATGCTGACACTGTTCTTCCCTCTGGGAACAGAGAGGGCTCCTCTGAATGGTCAGTGTCCCTTGCTCGAATTTGCGGAAATGGAGGGCCCGGGGCCCAGGGAAGACGAGGCAGAGGAGGCCAGCTCCTGGGAAGGATGGAGAGAGGGAGACGGTGCCCAGGACTGGTGAGCAGCAGGCGGGGCCTGACCCTCCATCCCCGGGCCCTGCCTGGGCCTGAGGCACGACTGGGACCAACAGCCCCTGTGGCTGCTATGGATCTGACAAGAGCAGGGCACTCCTAGGGGGGGAAGTGGCGGTCACACCCAGCCAGCCGTCACCCTCACCAGATTACCTTGGCAAGACTCACTGGTGTCACCTGGCAGAGGGTGGCCAGCACCCAGGGTCTGCAGGACCCGCTGGGACCAGCAGGATTTGCACCAGCAGGTGTGGGGACCCCAGGTGTAAGCACTTTTCCTGGGGCCCAGGCCGGGACGCCCTGGGTGGAGTGGGGCCTGGAGGAGTGTGAGGGAGTGGCCGCCTGGCCTCGGGAACCCGGTTCTGCTGGCAGGTTCCGGTGCAGACATGTGAGGAGCAGGCAGGTGGAGAGACACCCAGGCCTCTACCTGCCAGCCAGGGAGGGCCGTGCCTTGGCTGGGCTGGACTGCACTTCCAGAGAGAGCAGGCGTGAAGAGAGGCCTTGTGCTTCTCTGCCCACGGCAAGGGGCAGTGCTGCTGGGAGGGGCCAGGTGTTCGGCCATCCACGGGAGCCTCTTCCAGCTCTGCCCTGGCCCAGCTCCAGGCGCCTCCTGCCAGGGCACTGCAGGCCGGGCTCCATGACACCTTCTTTCCAAGCTGGGCCACCCCATGACCTCTCCTAGCTCAGGGCTTCCCTACTTCTTGGGCCGTGCTGTGACAAAGACAGTAAGGGAGAGGGCTGTGGGCAGGTAGAAGGTGACGAGTTGGGGGCTCCCAGCCAAGGCGCAGGTCCAGGCCCCAGCCACGACCCAGGCCCAGACCACTGACAAGCTGCCTCAGAAACTACTGTGTGCACACGTGTGTGCAAAACTAGAGGAGGGGCTGAAGGGGCACTGTGCACAGGCCCAGCTGGGCTCAAGGTCAGCACCTCCCCCTCTGGTGCCAGTGACCCAGCCCTGCCCTGCTCAGCGGCCTGCAGAGCTGTCTCCAGTCCTGTCCTGGTCCCACACCAGCTGCGAGAGTGGGGTCACTCACTGCCTGGCCCTTGGCCACCTGGGCATGATAAGGCCATCCTTCCCTCCCCCTGCTCTCCCAACTGGCCACCAACAGAGGATCAGGCCAGAGAGGCCTTTCAATGACAGCTGACCCCATCTGCTGGCCCTTGGCTCTGTGAGGCCATCAGGGCCATGTGGAAGAGAGACCCGGCACAGGGCAAGGACACACCCTAGTCACAGGCAGGACATAGCCCCTGCCCTAGAGGGGGTCACGTCCAGGAGAAGGGCCATGCAGATCTCCACACCCAGCGTTGCCCACGAAGATGTGGCCAGAGAGGCATGGGGCCCTGGAAGGACAAGATGGATGCTGCCCAGGAGGCAGGATGGTGGCATTTCCCAGAGGGAAGGGGCTCTGGCCCAGGTTCCAGGGTCCTGTCAGACTTCAGAGGCCACCCAGGGCCCAAGCTGGTTACAACACCAGGGCTCCAGAGTGTCCACAGCAGAGGGATCGCCTGTCCCTTCAGCACACCTGCGCGCCTATGCATGGAGCCTGACTCCTCTCCTGTGCAGGTGGCCTCCCTGTGGGTGACACGCCACACACTGCGGGCACCGAGCAGGGTGCCACTGGGACCTGTGACTCCTGGCCACACCACGGCCCAGCAAGGCCCCCTCAGGGCCATGGAGCACACTGCCCCCTGGTGGCCAGCCTGGGTGCACCAGGTCCTGTGGGTCTGTCCAGGCACTGAGAGTGCCACCTGGAGGGAGAAGAGGGCGGTGCAGGGAGGCCACCAACACAAGTCAGAGGCAAACTACCAGCGGTGGTAACGAAAGTGCAAGGCGCAGGTGACATCCACACAGAACGCCCGCTTCCCACCTGCCGTCAACGCAGAGGAGCCCTAACAGCGCGGTCACCTGCTTCCCACCCAGCACTGAGGCCGGCGCAGTCCACCCTTCCAACGTGTCCCAGTTTGGACCGGAGCACTTCCAGCGCTCAGTCGCCACCTGTGGCCCATGGTCACGGTGCCAGGCAGCAGGCTCCAGCCATGACCCCAGCCCCACTTATGCTGCCTTTAAATGCCATGTACACAGCTAGACTCTGCAAAGGGCCAACCCTTAGTGGCCTCCTCAGGTCTGCCTGCTGCTCCGGGGACCTCCCAGAGGCCTGCTGGCACACTCTCAAGTACAGGCACCTGGCTTGGCCGCCCGGGAGAGCCCTGCCAAGGACACATCTCGGCGAGCGAGACAACAACCAGCAGACACCCTGCGCCCAAGGGCACAGGCCCCGGGCTTCACCTTCTGCTGGGCCATGCCGCTGTTTCCAATCAGGAGCGGTCACACTGAGCATGGATGGGGGCTCCTGACAGCCGCCACAGGATAGCTCCCACTGCGGACACCAGCAAGGACCTGCGCCTGGAGGCTCAGCAAGGCCAGCTCTGCACTCTGGAGGAACAGGGCTGGGGCACCCGAGGGCTGCCATGGTCAAAATGTGCCCCCAAATCCAGCCTTAGAAACGGATCCCCTGTGCCACATGGTTGGGAGGTGGGCCGTGGGGGTGGCTGGCCATGAAGGCTCATGCTGTACGAAGGGGCTTCTCGCTTCCCCTGAGTGAGGACCATGCTCCTCCTCTGGAAGGGTGACCCCAGAGGGGCTTCGAGGAGCCAGGTTGAACCTGGTGCCTTGGTTCTGGACTTGCTGGCCTCCGAGCTGTGAAAACGCGTCTCTTTTCCTTGCAGGGTGTTCAGCTATGGACGCAGAGAAGGCCCAGGCTGACCTTGGGGAAAGTAAGCTTCTGCAGCTCATGAGTGGGGTCTCTCTTGTTCCCTGAGGCCAGATGTAACCATTGGAGGCAGGGGACCCACCCCCCTCGAGATCTGGAGCAGAAAGAAGGTCCACATTTCAGGTGTGTTGAGATTTCAAAAGGGACTTCGCCCTGGGAGGGTCCAGGCGGTAGCTGCAAGGTTCTGGGCTTCTGACGCCAGGCCTCAGGTACACTGAGGCTCCCTCACTGACCCTGCGTTCGCCTACGGCCCCAAACCACAGGCCACTCACCCAGGAGACCTCAGAGTGAGAGTCAGACCTCGAATCCATTCCAACCCAGCAGATCACTCAGGACACAGGTAGCCAACCACCCCTCCCCAAACCCAGGCACCCTGGGTCCCACGTTTTCACCTAGTCTCTCCTGCATATGATGATCTTTCAGTCAAGGTCACGGAGAACAGGCAAGACAGCGCTCTGACATCTAAGATACACTCAATGGCCAAGCAAGCCAGAGCCCGGTCACCAGAGGGCAGCTCCGTGTGCCCACAGGCACCACCCAGCAGCAGCGGGGGCTTTGCTTGGAACCCGGTGGACTCTGGACCCAACAAATAGAACTTGACTTTTTGCGACGGAGGCTCCACCCAGAGCATCCCTGACAGCTGTCATTGACGGGGTTCTCTGTGTCTCACAGACTGGGGAGAGAGAGGGGCAGCGGGGCGGAGGGCCACCAACCACGACGTCTGCAGCCGCGAAGTCTCCAAGCACGCTGCCGAAAGCAGCGCGGACTCGGCCTGACTCCCGGGTGGGCCGCACCTGACCAGGCCGAGCCTCCACCTGCGCACCTCTGCACGTCACACCCACTCGCAGGGTCTCAAAACCCAGACCCGGCACCAACCGTCACTCTGCCTTACAGACAGCAAGCAACGAAGGGCAGCAACCGCTGCAAAGGTCAGCCAGACCCGTCCTCAGGGGTTGGCAACAGACAAAGCAGTTAACGTCCACATTCTGCTCAGACATTTAGAAAAAAAAGCCTCTTTGCTTTGGAAAAAAAATTATAAGCAGAACACCAGCACCCAGCAGTCCACAGAGAAGGGCGACACTGACCTGAACTTCCCGGTCCGCACCTGCAGCGCTCTCATTCCACACCGCTGGGCACCGCCAACGTCGCCCAGGATGTCGTCCCCAATCATGATGGCCTGTCACGGGAGTGAAATACGCTCAGAAGTGATGTCAGGAGAGTTTTATTCCTGTGCTCCTTCATCTTCTTTGACATAATAAACTGCTTGATTTGATGTTTAAAATCACCATCGCATGAACTGAACAAGATAATATTGTCAGGGTATTGATTAAAAGTCAGCCCACCTTGAATATATCTCCCACTGCCCCCCCCGGGGCCGCACCTCTGAACCGTTTATATTTGTGAAATCAATCAACAGGCGTCCGAGGGAGGTGGTGCCCAGGGCGAGTGGGGTGCAGATGTGCTGGGCCCCGGGGAGCAGGGGCTGCGTTTAACCTGGCACCCAACCCTCTGAAACCTGATTCTATCAATGCTTCATTCTGAGAAAACGAATTGCAAACCCCTGGCAAATCCCTGCAGTCACAGCTTAAAGGTTTTGCTTTCAGTGACGAAGATGCTGCCTCTCAAAGGCAAAGGAATACAGCAAATCACCCGGCGGGGACTCGGGAGGCCGAACACGGGTTGCCGCTGCCCCTCTGCAGCCTGGGATGGGCCCGGGCCTTGCACCTGCTCGGCAAGCACTCTACCACTGAGCCACGAGCTCGGCCCCCTGGACACCACTTCCTTTTAAAAGCAGCCTCAGGATAGACTCCCCCACCTGAAGCCACCACAGAACCAGGCACCCAGGAACCAGCAGCTTCCAGGACAAGGACAATAAGCAAGGGCTGTCAGTGATTTCTGAAACCCAGGGAGCAGGTGGGGTGAGTCCTGCGACTGGCATGGCTTTCTGCTTTCAGCATTTCCAGACTCTGGGTGCAGAGGGTTTAAAGGACCCCAAAGTCATACTTCACTGCAGCCCTAACCCCTCGTGCAACTGCATTTGGGGACCAGGCCTCCAGGAGGTAAAGAAGTTTCCACAAGGTCCCAGGGTGGGGCCTGATCCGAGGACTGGAGTGCTCATCAGAGACACCACAGCTCTCCACACACAGATGGAGGCCGCGGGAGGAGACAGCAGGAGGGCAGCCACTGTCTAGGTCTGGACATGGTCTGTGAGTGCTCCCCACGGGTCCCTGGGCTGGAAGCTTGGTCCCCACTGTGGTGGTGTTGAGCTGAGGGGGAACTTTAAGGGGTGCTGTCCAATGGGAGACCTTTGGGTCCTGGGGGCACCGCTCTCAGAAGGAGTCGCTGCTGGCCTCGTGGGTGTGTTTGTCTGAGAGCCTGGTCATCACAAGGTGAGGCCACTCCACACAGCTGGACCCTTCCCCAGGCAGCATGTCCCCTTCCTCTCCATCATGCTGTGATGGAGCTGGGCCAGTGGGGGTGGTCACCAGAGGCTGAGCAGATGAGCCTGCCCAACGTCGGACTCTTAGCCTCCAACTCTGTGAGCTAAATGAATTTTTCTTTTTAAACTATCCTACGCTGGGTATTCTACTACAGCAACGTAAAACTGACTGAGATGACCACCATAGGAAGCCAGGAAGAGCACCCTCACCAGAAGCAGAAGTTGCTGATACCTGGATGGCAGACTCAGCCCCCAGCACTGCGGGGCAGTCAGTCTCTGTTGTTCCCCCACCCGAGTCTGCTATTTTGATAGTCATTAGTCTGATCCAACTAATATAGGAAACTAAGGTGGAGCCCAACAGACAGACATCCCCTCTCCCAGACTGAGGAGACGGAGCTTCTGGCAAAGACTCTGGGGAGATCAAGGCAACACAAATCCATAGGACAGTGTCAGATGGGAAGAGGTGGCACTGGCAGTGCTGTGGAGGTATGTGGACTGTCTCCTTGGGTGTTCAGCAGACCAGAATCAGTATACCTGAGTGAGAAAACTCCCCCCGGCCTGGGAAAGAACCACACGAAGATAAAACAGTGCCTGGACCTCACACAGGGCTGAACCTATTCTCCCCAGCCAGCCTGGAAAATCTCATAATTTGCAGGGCATTGGATAGTGTTCTCAGAAGTGCCCTGACTCAGTGGTGAGGAATAAATAGTCCTACACTAAGTCCTATTCTGCTGCTGCTTCTAAAATATTTTTTAAAATTATTTTATTTTATTTTTCCTAATTAGTAGTACATGAGAGTAGAATGCATTTATACATTTTGATAGATCACACATAAATGCAGAGGAATCTCTCATTTTCCTGATTGTACATATTGCAGGATCACATTGATCATGCAGTCATACATGTACATGAGGTAATAATGTCTGTTTCACTCTTCTATCATTCCTTCCCCCATACTCCTTCCCCTCCCTTCACTCTCCTCTACCTAATATAAAGTAACCTTATTCTTCCCTATCCCCTGCCCCTTATTATGAATTAGCTTCTGCATTTCAGAGAAAACATTCGGCCTTTGGTTTTTTGGGTTGGTTTATTTCATTTAGCATGATATTCTCTAACTCCATCCATTTACCAGCAAATGGATGCTTCTAAAATCTTAAAAAGCAAGATTTAGAAGAACTGAACTAATTCCAGGTAACTTTTTAAAATTATTCCAGGTAATTTAACTGCATCCCAGAACAAAGCTCAAACATATGTGTTTATACAAAAATATCCAACACCCCAAAAGGTAAAATTCACAATGACTGGCATCTAATAAAAAATGATCAGACACGCAACAAAAGAAAATATCACACACATCAATCAGAACTGACCCTGTGGGGTTGGGGTGTAGCTCAGTGATAGAGTGCTTGCCTACCATGCACCCAGCCTTGGGTTCAATCCCCAGCACTGCAAAAAATAAAAACAAACAAACAAACAAAAACTGACCCTGAAATGACACATGGTGAGATTGAGCAGACAAGAGCACTAAGTCAGTTCTTGTAACTGTACTCCAAATGTTCCAAAAGTTAAACAGAGAAATGAAAAACAGAAGAAAAAATCCAAATCAAGCTTCTAGAGATGAAAACTACATTATCAGGTTCAAAATACATTAGGTGAGATGTCAGATGAGCCACTGCAGAGGAAAAGATTAGTAAAATCGAAGATGAGAGAGAAGACAAACATATTTGAAGAAATGATGGCTGAAAGATGTCTAAACTCAACAAAAGTTCTAAGCCCACAGATCTAAGCTTCCAATGAACACCAAGCACAAGAAACAAAGAAAACTTCATCAAAACTGATAAAAAGGAGAAAAATCTTAAAACAGCCAAAAGAGGAAAAAAAAATCATATCACATCTGGAGAAACAAAGATAAGACATCAGAATATGTTGGAAACAAAGCAAGAAGACCACGAGGAATCATCTTTAAAGTACTGAAAGAAAACCCCCCCCCGCACATCCAGAATTCTATACCCAGCAAAACTGTCTTTCAAAAACAAAGGTGAAATGAAGATATTTCAGATATCCAAACTATAAGACTTCATTGCCAGCAGATCATCCTACAACAAAATTAAAAGGCCTTTGGGCAAAAGAAAAATGATAAAAGGTGAAATGTAGATCTACACAAAGGAACAGAGAGCACGGGCAATGATACCTTGTGGCAAAGGTGGGCTTCTTTGCTGCTTACCTCCCTTCTACTGCTAACTCCTTCAAGTTTTCAGGACTCCACTCAGGTGACACTGCCTGCCCTCAGCCTCCCAGGCTGGGATTGTGGCCCTCCCAGAGGACTCTGCGGTTGCCCCCCAGTGTTGCCAGCATCACATTGCAGCCTAAGGGACTCCACTGGCCTCCCTCCTCCAGGCATGCAGGAGCAGTGAGGGCAGGGGCTCTGGGCTGACACCTGGCACTTACTTGGTGCCCAACAAATGCTTATTGAGTGGATCATGCCCCGAATCAAGGTATGGCTGTCAGTGTCTGGAGACACTAAGAGGCACAACCAAGACTTCTCATTGGTCACCAAACCTCAGTCATTTGTTGGCCTTCTTTGCCCTATTAATACCTTTATTAATATTATGATTAAATGCATTCATACCTTTTTACATAAATACACTTATTTGTGAAGAAAAACAGCGGCCTCTCTTATTCCTGCACAAGAATTTGACTACAAATTTTTAAATACTTTCAGAAGATCTGCTAAAGGATGCTCTGCTGGTGCCTTACACACCAAGCATGCTGCAGATCTGCTCTCCAGACCAGTTAGGGAGGACAGGGGCCAGGCAGGGGCCAGGCAGAGACACCCGATTCCCGTGGCAGCTGACTATCCTGAGGCTGACAGATGCGTTGAAACTCACGATTGTTCCACAAGTCCCTGCTGGATGCAGAGGCTGGGTGAGGCTAATCAGTGAATAAACACAGAACCCAAATCAAGAGGAAGCAAAATGATGACGGTGAAGCAGTCACAAGCCAGGGTCTTGCCCAGGGCCCAGCCACTGGGCACAGCCTTGAGGACAGGAGTCCAGATGGAATCTACTCCTGGGAAAGGGAACAGGCACGATGTGACTAGCAGAATGGACAGAGCACAAGTCTCAGACTAGCAAGGGCAGTGAGGCTGGGGTCCCAGCCCTGCTGTGTGCCAGCTCCATGGCCCAGGAGGGCTTCCACTTCAATCTGTACAAGGTGGATAACTGGTGGTGTTTAAATAAAACCAAAAGTTAAACATCTCCCACAGTGCCTGGACACAGTACGGGGTCCAACATCTTAAAAGGAAAGTATTAGGACATATTTTGCTGATCTAATCATGCTGGAGAAGGTTCACATGCTTCACAATAGGAACCCTCCACTCCAGGTCCTGGGGACCTTGGGATGGAGCCCTGTGTGGGTCACAGTGCTGGCCAGGCAGTGGGGACAGTGGGAGTCAGACAGACATGGTCCCTGCCCTTGGAGCTCAGAGTCGAGTGCTGAAGACAGACTTTATTCCAATAGTTCCCTAAACACATAGTCGGCCGGTGCTCAAGACAGGAGGCTGTGGAGCCTGACCCAGCGGGCACGGTGGAGAGGCTCCCCGGAATAGGTGAGGTGCTGAGGTTTGATCTGAAGAGTGGGGTGTGGAGGGTGGGAACATTCCCGAGGGGACAGCCAGGGGACAGTGCAGTGTGCTAATTGCCCACCCACCCTCCAGGCACCAGGGCAATTCCTGCAATGAATTCCAAA
The DNA here is from genome assembly GCA_020662805.1 of Glaucomys volans. Lineage (NCBI taxonomy): Eukaryota > Metazoa > Chordata > Mammalia > Rodentia > Sciuridae > Glaucomys > Glaucomys volans. The sequence continues at coordinate 196,546 of JAJEJO010002331.1, forward strand.
AAGCACAGCTGATAATCCTGAAGCCACCATCCTTGGAAACGAGTGGAGGAATCCTGGGGGCTGTGGAAGGGACAAGGAAGAGCTGGTGCCACCCCAAGGCCGGGGTGGGGACAGTCAGCTAAAGGGCGAAGCTTTTCTAAGAATCAGCCTGGGCTGGTCACATAAGCGTAGTCAAGCAGAGCCCAGGGGGGCCCGTCAGAGAAGCCACGGGAGATGGTGGCACCAGGAGAAGCTGGGGGAAGACCGGCCACCCCCAGCCCCGAGTCCTGCCAACCTCCAGCGGCCCAGCCCAGTGACACGAGGTGCTAGGCCATGCCTGGGCCTTCTCACTGGTTTTCTCTGGTCTGTCCTCCACCTCCGCCCATGTTTTCCCGAGCGTGTGAGAAGTACCGGTAGAGGATTGGCTCCTGGGTAGAACAAGGCCACGCATTTCTTAATGCAATCATGCGATATTCATTTTTAATTAACTTATCATGGTAAACTGGAGATTCTCTTCTTCCATTTATAGTAATGGTCAAAAGTTCCTTTTAAAATGCATTCGTTTAGTTAAAAATATATCAGTTTAAAGAAACACTGGATAAATATTAGGGCCAGGGACAAGTACCTGATAGGGTACAAGCTGGAATTTCTTCTCCAGCTGGGAGGAGTGGGTGGGAAGAATGGCCAAGCCAAACGAGGGGAGTTTTTTATCAAACTTCCACAGAGCTGTCTGGAAATCACCAAATCACCAAGGAGAAGCAGCCAGTGGCACGGCTTCCCTGAGGGGAACAGCACCGGGGAGCCCACCACCCACAGATGGTGACTCCAGATCTGAAATAGGGCTGCCAGGCAGGTGGCCAGATGCCTCCACATCAGACTCCGCTTCACCTTTCCAAGGCGTGTGGGAAGCCATCGGCTGGGCCTTGGACACCCACCTCCTCCACCTGGGACCCAGAGGCTCAGACCACCACCCTGGGGGCTCCTGGGAGATGCAGTGGGTCTCCCCAATACCACGTCAGGCCTGGCATTTTCCATGCCTTCAGGAAAAATTAAATTCTGTGTGTTCGCGTGGGCACACACCCACACCCACGTCCATAACCAGCAGCAGAAATTCTTCCCTCTCAGAAGGGACACTCTCAGGGTTCCCTGGGCTGGACATTCGTTGATGCAGCTCATGGAGACAGAACCAGAAAACCCGGCCCTGGAGGAAGAGCTGTTACTCAGGAAGCAGCCTCAGGGTGCGGCCTGACACACGGGTGCTCACAATGCAGCAGAGCCAGGAGGCTGCGCGGGGCTGCGGGAGCAGGGGCTGCGGTGACCAGCGGGCGTGCAGCTGCCTGGAGCAGCGATGCCTGTCTGGGCCAGCTTGTGGGCTCTGAATACCAAAATGCACTTGGGACCCTGGGGACCTCAGAGATTTACTATCGGTGAAGGGCGATAATCATGCCAGGAGGAGCAATTATTCCCAAATCATTTAGGACTTAAAAAATCATTGGCAAGAAGATGGAGGTCAAGAGGTGCACTGTCAAGGGAAATGAAAAGACTCTACCTGTCAGGCCTGGATTTCACTTCCTGTCTCACTGAGTTGGTAGCGGGAGACGGAGATGCAACTGAAAGGCCGGCCTCCACGGAACCCGGAGATCCGTAGAGCCGGAGGCAGCACCGCAGGCCGTGAGGCAGCTGGTCGCTTTGCTCATTCTCCTGCAGGGTCAACTGCTGGCCAGGCCCCCCTCGCCACCACAGCTGCCAAGAGGAGACCAAGGCCTAACAGGTGGCAGTGCTTTGGAGGACAGGCTCCTGGGCCAGAGTGTCCCAGGATCGCCTGCGTTTCGTGACAGTGGTAACTACTTCAGGACTCTGCTGGGCCGAACCTTTCTCCCCGCCACGGAGCAGGGAACAGCAGGGCTGGCTGGGGACAGAGGAGCAGGCCCAGTCTCTGCACAGCAGCCTAGAGGGACACACACCCACCCAGAGAGGCCCAGACGACGTCTAGACCTTCAGCCTCCAGGGTCCCTCAGAAAGCTGGGGTGGCACGTCACTAAGCCACTTCCACCAGGGTCTGGCAAAGCTGAAGGGCTGGGGCTGGAAGGGTGGCTCAGGGGCAGGGCACTTGCTAGCATGTGCAAGCTGGGTTGGATCTCCAGCACAGCCGGGCGGGGGGAGGAGGAAGAGGAAAGGAAGGATGGACAGACGGACAGACTAAAAAAACTCAAGGATCACTACTTTTCAAAAATCAAGAAAAGCCAACAATGGAGTTGGTAACCATTACAGAGGAGACCCTCACACACAGGTGTCTGGAAGGTGAACTTACACAACCCCCTGAAGAGAAGTAAGAGTGAGAATCATGGCTCCATACCACACCACCAGACGTCTGGAAAATCATCAGAAGTGTGCAGAAGGAGGCACATACAAAGCAGCCCCCTGGGGTTATGTACAAGGGCATGTGGAAGCAGCCCCACGTCCCTCAACGGAGGAATGGTGAAAACAGGGGCCTGTAGGGTGGAATACTATACAGCCACAAAAACACTCTGTGAAAAGTGCTCAAATAAGCACCAAGGAAATTGTTCCCAGTGGAATGTGAAGGGAAACCAAGTTTCAAACAGCCCCAACTTCCATAAGCTGCCCAAGTTACAACCAGCAGAACTCAGGCTCCCGGACACTGCCCAGACTGACCCACCTCGCGGGCTTCAGTGTGACGCTCTACAAACACCACAGAGGCAGAGGCTTCACCATGAGAATTATGCCTAATTTCCAGAGGTAACCTTTACCTGTCTTTCTTTGCCTGACTACTGGATCCTAGAAAGGGCCTCGCTGCCTTGGAGAGGTTCGAGGGGCCAATCTATCAGCGCCTTCCAGCCCTGCCACTTCTGGACTACTGTGCAAAGGTTGAAAAGGAATTGGATGTGGGAGCACTAGCCAATCGCGTGCAGGCAGAAAGCGCCCTGCAGAGCCTCAGGCCGGGGCTCAGGAAGAAGCCGCTACCCAGGGAACGGCGGGTGATAACTATTGATTAGAGCAGTTTGAAGAATTCGAGGTCTGCCTCGGCCTGGCACTGGGCAGCCAGCAGCTCCTCACAGCCATTTTTCATTAAAAATAAGGAAGCACAGAGAATCATGACCTCTGCATAAGACCCAGCTCATCTGAAACGGCCTTACTTTGCAATGCCGCTCTAGAACGTGGACACATCCTGACACTCACGTAGCATCAGCAAGCACTTCAGGAAAGCATCGGGCTGGGGACATTAAGAATGTGCGATCGCTGCTCAACCGTCTATCAAGGGGAGGCCAGAAATGTCACCTGGGGATGGAAGAGGGAATCATAACTTGGGAAGTGAAGAAGGTTCAGCTTTGTCTCGGGTGCTTAGAGTCACCGGACACAGCAACTCCTTAGCTGCCCAGGGCCACAGATGCTCAGAGGGACCTCCATCTGGACCTGAGCAGCTACAGTGACCTGGCAAGAATCCGGAGGCCTCACCCCTTCTTCCTAGACCCATTGCCCCAGCATCCAGACCCCAGGAGGGCGCGGGCTCCTCCCCAGGGTGTGCAAGGGGAGCCGCAGAGGGAGTTTCTCATCCCGAATGTAAAGATGCTGGCAGAAAAAAACGGAAAAAATGCCCTCAAGATGGGGGGCATCCAAGATGGAGTCAGGCAAATACTGCCCACCACACTGTCTGCATGCTGGGCTCCTGCTGGTCGGATCCCTGGGCAGTGATGGGTTTCACTGGGGTGGCTGCTGTTTGGGCAACGCTGGGGTTTGCAGGAAGCGGGTGGGTTTGGGGCTAAGACTTGAACCCGGGGCCCTGGGCATGTCAGGCATGCGTCCACCACAGAGCCAACTCCCAGCCCCTCGACACTGCTTTGACACTCAGAATGTACAAGAGCTGTCCTTCCACTGTGTAAGAAATCACCTTCGGAATCTGCTCTCTTAAGGTCATCCCAGGAGTGAGACGAGCACACACACAGCTGCTTATGCTCTAAATACGGGCAAGATCAGCCGTAAGTTCGTGAAGACCGCGCCGATGGGAGACAGGCAGGAAGGGAGCAGAAGCGGAGCTCAGAAGTTGGGTTGCCTTGGCTGTGACTTGTTTTGTGGATTTGATTTGGAACTACAAAAATATTTACATAACTATGAAACAAATTCAAATGCTGTGAAACCAATTCCTTAAAAGTTAAAAGTAAACTGAATTCAAAAAGGGTCCAGTTGGGGGGCCGCTCTCCAGAAAGGAGCTGCTCCCGCAGCTGTAAGGTGCTGCCTTGGTCATAAACCTCCAGAGGGAAGGTGCTGTCAGGAGAAAACAACTGTCAAAAAGAGACCGTCACCTGCACCAGCAGCCGTCTCATCAAGTGCAGAGCTGAGCGTCACCAGGGACAGCAGCAGGTGGACGTGTGGGGCCACCATGCCCTGCCAGCACCGTGCAGCGAGCCTGTGGCATCTGGCTCCTCCCCACGGCATGCTCTGGGACCGGAGAGGTGTGTGAACTGCAGGCCAAGCAGATGATGGCATCGCTGTTCTGGAGAGCGAGGACTCTGACATGGCAGGGGGAAGGCAGGTGGGGTGGGGAGATGAAGCACAAGCCCACAGGCTCAGACCTCCGTCGGGAGTCTCAGAATGACATTCCAGGGGCAGTTTGTGTTTAATGATGTGTATTTTTGTGAGACTTACTGACTAAATGATGCGCCACCCAGCAGCCACGGGAACTGATCCTCTCACAGCCTCTAAATATGCTCTCCACTAACAAGAGCGTGGCTCCTTAGGAGGGTGGTGACCAGGCCTCAGGCAGGAAACGCACAAGGCAGGTCTGGAACATTCTGTCAAAACGGGGAGTGAAGAACCTCTCAGGCACCACTGGGGTCAGGTCAGAAGGACCTGGGCAGCCACTCAAGGAGGTTCCCACTGGTCACTGATGAAATAACTGGCACATCAGAGGGTGACAATAGGCAGCTGGATGGGATGGCACCTGAGACAGACGGACACACCAGATGTGTTCAGACCACTCGCCTACAATGACATGGGTATTTTAAGATCTCACCTGTCACCTTGGGAGGGTGCGACAGAACTCACAATTTTAAAAACAAATCAGAAAGGAAAAGATAGAGGCCTTTATCTGGCATTTCCAACAGGAACCTCAAGGTGACCAGCAGTTGAGGAGAATTCTCCTGTAGTGAAGGATCCCAAAGAGGAGAAGAAGGGCCACCAGGACACAAATGTCACCTTCTAGAGACCCTTAATGCCTGGGTGAGCGGGCCCTGGTCATTCACAGATGCTGACTCCAGGCAAGCACATGTTGGATGGAGGGTCTGGGCGGTGGTCACCTAGAGAGGAGTGTTGTCACAAGATCTGAGCCTGCCCCTGACCAAGCTGCGGAACCTACCAACACACAGCGGCGAGGGAGCAGGGAGCAGAACAGGCCGTGGGAAACCACAGGTGAACACCCAGATTCTTCCCAAAAAAGTTGCAAGAAAAACGAATGGGGGAGGAAGAGGATGGACGAGTCAGACATCTGACACCAACCAGTCCCAATGCAAGGACCGTGCATCCTGATCCAGACAGATCGTGAATAACAGGAAACATTTATAAGAGAGAAATACAATCTTTGTTGATACTAAGGAATTGTTCATCGTTTTTAGATGTGAAACTCATAGTATCTATGCTTTTAAAAAGAATCCTGAGTTTTTACAGGTATATAGAAATGTTCACAGGTAAATGCTGTGATTTCTAGATTTTGATTCAAAATAACCTATAGGAGAGAAGTGGTGGGGTACAGATGAAATAAGTGGCTATTAAACTTGGAGGCAGTCCCAACAGCCACACACAGGCCACTGTGAACAATAAAATAAATAACGGTAGGAACGAGGTCTAACTCATGCAATAAAACAAGCATTATTTGTTGGGTCCAAGTTGGGTCCTTGGGTCCCTGCTGGTATGAACAAAAAGAAGGGGAAACTCTCCCTTATGGTGAATTCCAGTTAATAAAAGTGCCATGTGGGAAACACCATAGTAATGACCGGTTCAGGTGAGAATTACCAACGGGTCAGGTGCAGGGGTGTGCGTCTGTGATCCTAGCTACTAAGGAGGCTGAGGCAGGAGGATTGCAAGTTTGAGGTCAGCCTGGGCAACTTAGAGCCTGTCCCAAAAAACAAAGGGCTGGGGATATAGCGCAGCAGTACAGGGCCTGCCCAGCATGTGCAAGGCCCTGAGTTCAGTCCCTAATGCCCCCCACACATTAGCAATGCACAGGAGGGAAACGGTGGACAGGAAGAGGATCAAGATGCTCATTAAAATGAACTACAGTCCCTGCACAGCACAGGGCCCTGGCAGACACCTCTGTGACCACTGGTCAGGGACCATCGCCATAATGGGTGAGATTAACTCACGAGCCTCCTAACTGGTTCTGCACGAACCTGGCCCCAAGTGCATAACTGAAATGAAAACGTGAGGAGACGACAGGAGAACCAGATGGAGGGGCTCCTACAGCGTGGCTAGCCGGCACCTTCAAAACGCCAGGGCCACAAAAGACAAAGGAAGACCAGGGACTGTCCCAGGATGAACGACAGCAGGGGACAGGACTGCTGAATGCAACATGTCCCCAACAAGAGCAACCAGTGGCACTGGCTGGGGACACCTGACCAAGGTCTCCGAATTGGTAGGTAGCCCTGTCCCAATGTCCCTTTCCTGGTCCCCTGTGATTCCATAGTCACGGTGCCACATCGGGGAAGCTGCGGAAGGCACGTGGAGTCCACCCCACCACTGTGGCAACTTTCTCTAGGTGTGACATTTCTTCAGAGTGAAAAGTTGAAAAACAGTTTTTAGAATGGTCATTAGTTGATGGTTACTGAAGCTCTGGGACGCACCTGCGTTTCCCGTGCTGCCCTCCAACCTGACAAGTTCCACCACAGCATTAAGAAGAGACTCAGGACGCCGAACCCTAACGTGCAAGGTGTGGACCCTGTTGGGTTGGATTCCAGCGAATCGGCTGGAGAAGAGCCCTTCTGAGACGGGGAGGCTGAGGCACGGATTTCACTGGCAGACAACAAGGAATTAGTGTTGATGTGTAAGGTGGTTTTTTAAAATGTATTTAGGTGAAATACGTGTTAAATAAAACTCATCAGGACACTGACATCAGTGTTCAAGCTGCCGACATTAAGCATGTGCACAAGGCTGTGCCGCCACCTTCATGACCTAGTTCCAGAGCACTTCAATGGCCCCAAAAGGAGATCCCAAACCCATAAAGCAGCACCCTGCAAGCCCAGCCCCGTGGCCACTGTTCTTTCTGCATCCCTGGATTGCTCAAGCTGCACATGTCCTGCAGGTGGAATCACAGGGTATCTATGTCCCTCCCTGCCAGGCCTGGGTGCACCTCGCAGGCTGTTCTCGAGATTTGTCATGCTGTAGCACCTGACGGCACCTCACTCCCCTATGGCTGAATAGCATGCATTGTATGAACTGGACACGTGGCCACTCGCCCATCCAGTCACTCATCAGGTGACTGACGGGCACTCGAGTTGTCACCCTTCTGCTCACTGTGAACACAGTGCCATGAACATTCGTGCCAAGTTATTTTTCTTTTCATTGGTTTGGGGTTTGTTGTTCGTGGTGCTGGGGATTGAGCACAGGCTCTCGAGCATGCTAGGCAAGGGCTCGAGCCCTGAGCCACATCCCCAGCCCACGAGCTCTTGTCTGAACACCTGCTTCATTTCCTCTGGATCATACTAGGAGAGGAACTGCCAGGTCAGATGGTAGATTCCTCCTTTAACTGTGAAGAAGCACGGAGTCTGTCTTCGCTCCTCCCAGCAGTACGCGGTGGCTCTGACTTCCCCACATCCTTGCCAACACTTGCCAATTTCTGTGGACTTCCTTTAAGGGCCATCTTAGAGGATGGGAAGTGACACCCTACTGTGGTTTTCATTTGTGTTTCCTAACGAGGGTGATGCTGAGCGTCTTTTCGTGTGCAGGGGGTGGGGGGTCTTGCTAGGGGTCTTAATATACTGTGGTCACGTCCAAAAGGCCATGTTTTGCAAGGCATGCTAGCATATGAAAGGGCACAATAGCGGTAAGTCTGAGATTTGCTCGAAACTATGACAGCAAGTCAGACCACCACGAATCTGGAGGATGGACACATGGTCGCTGCCTCCTCCTCTCTGCTTGTGTGTGCGTTTGAAATTTCTCCTGTTGACGGCCACGTGGGAGGGGGTCCCAAACTTCTCTTTACTTTTCGTATGTGTTTAAAACTTCTCACATTTAAAAAAAAACAGACAAGAAGTTCTGCCATCCCTACCTGGTGGGCTTCCACTCCCAACGCTTGCAGAGCGGACTTGAAAAACTCAGGGGAAGGTTTCCCCACCACTTCGGCCTCAATCCCACAGGCGTACTGGGAGGAAGGAGAAAGACAGCATGGGTTTGGGGTGGAGACAGGCGCGTGCCCATGAAAAGCTGTCCCAGTGTGTCCCTCAGGATCAGCAGCCTTGACAGGGAAGGACACCGTGGGCCTGAGAAGCCCATCTTACAGGCAAGAGCATCATGACTCTTGGACTCTTGTGCTCAGGGCCCCAGCATCACCCTTGCCACCCACTCCAAGGCCCATGGCGGCAGGAGGCGTCCCCTGGCAGGCAAAGCCACAAGCCTCCCCGGGGCCAGGAGACCAGGGCTCGTGTTTCCCGCTCTGCCGCCGTTCGTCATCCTGCCTGCTTCCTCCCTGTGCGACCTCCAGCTCCACACAGGCCTCCTGAGGGAGGTCCAGTTCTACCAGCCGTCTGCCCCTCACTCCCACCTAAGAGCGGGAAGGAGGAGCTGCTGCAGCTGAGAGGATGAGATGGGACCTGGGGCTGGCCTGGGGCAGGAGCTGGGGCGAGGGCAGCTAACGGGATGCGGGTCAGAGTGGACTTGGGGGCCTGGCCACAGCTGGCCTTGCCTGCTGGAGGGGAGCGTCAGGAAGGCCAGTGGTCAGCACAGACACCAAAGCCATGAGTCAGATAGGACAGAGGCAGAGAGCAGGCAGGGAGGGGCAGGAAGAGGGGACAGGGAGGCCAGAGTGGTGACCAGGACAGCCCCTGAGGACGGGGAGTGCACAGCTGGAAGCCCCACACAGGAGGGGGACTTTGAAAGACGAAGGCCACTAATGCACGGAGCACGGCCTCTTCCCAGAGAGATCTGAAACGTCTTCGTCAGACGTCTCTGAAGAGGGCCGGGCAGCACCAGGCGGGCACCTCGAGCGCCTTCATGTAGGCTCCGACGTCCAGCATCAGGCCCGAGGTCTCCTTGTAGTAGCGCCTAAGAGAGAGCAGAGGGAGGAGGTGAGCAGAGCCCTGCGCAGGTCAGCGCCGAGGCCATGCCGAGCTGGCTAGTGGGGGTCAGGACAGCGGGGCCCAGGGTCCAGCAGCCCTGGAGGTGCCTGCTGAGGTCGGGCCTTCAGCCTGGGTAGCCCCTGCCCAGGGGCAGCTGGACCCATTTGCTGACACAAAGACAAGTGCCCTGTGTCCCGGGAAGGAACGGCGGCCCCGGAGCATGTGGGGAACCCCTAATTGCTAATAATCAACCCTGAGTGCTGCTGAGGAAGAAAGTGCCTTTAGTTCCACATCCGCCTGCCACGCTTGCCAGTGGCCGAGTCAAGCGAGAGCTCTGAGGAGCCTTCGGGAGGCCAAGCTGACTTGGCCTGTAGGGGGGCTCCCTTCTTAAAACGGGCACCATGAGGCCAGCGGCCAGACTGAGCCCCAGTCCCACGACCTGGCCTGGCCACCCAGGTCAGACCTGAGCCCTGAGGCACACAAGGTCCCAGACACGAGCAGGACCGAGCCTGGAGCTCTCTGAGCAAAGCCATGTGACCACAGCGAGAGGTGAGGGCAGTCCACCCTGCGCTGCTCTGAAGGACCTCCAGAACCCCAGAGAGAGCGGGTCTGACTCCAGGGCTGTGAGCGCCTTCTGCCACCTGCCACATCCGAGTCCCTTCCCTGCCCTGCCCTCCAGATTCAGGGACGTCTAACAAGCATGTGTGCAGAAAACCAGAGAGAAGAGCCAAGCTGGGTGGCTTCAGCGTCCAGGCCACGCCTTGGCTTTTAACAGTGGCTGTGCAGGCTCTGGGCCTCGGGTGCCTGAGGACACAATCAAACCAGTGTTTCTTATGGTGATTTTTGGAATTCAAAAAGACCGCTGACTCTAGAAATCAAAATTAGAACCTCTAATATTTCCTTCTTTTTAAACCAAATCTGGGCTGGAATGTATAGGCCAAGAATTTTTCTGTATTTCCTATTGGTTCAGGAAAATAAAAAAGCCATTTGGGGCCAGCTGTTGGACAAAAATTTTTTGGAGGGACAGTAAATACAAGTATTTAATTTATTTCTATAGCCTAGAGCTGCACATACTTCTCTTTTGTTTCTGACCCAAAGGGCCACAGCAGCCCTGGGCAGGCCCCGCATGCTCCACCACAGGGCGAGCTGGCGCCAGAAGGGGGGGCCCAGCAGGGGCAGCAGTCAGATCCGATTTTATGCTCTATTCTCCTGCCGTTTCCGATTATTCAGCACAGCTCCCTTCAAAATGACCACTTGACCTTTCCCAGAAGAGCCATTAACCTTCCATAGTCTGTTGCGTAAACAGCTTAATTCTCTGACGGCGGCGGCAGGACAGAAGAAATTACAAAGCCAATTCCCACTCTGGGGTCCAAACAGATGCCAAATGTAAATCACTCCATCTCCTGGAGGAGGACACCCTGCCTGCCGGCCCTCCTCCGCTGCACACGTCCTCACCAGCGGCCACCCCAGCCAGTAGCAGCACGGCGACAGCAGCCTTGCCCTGGGTCTTGGGCCCAGAGAAGCTGTGACCTTGCCCAGAAGCTATTGGTTTCCTTCTCTGGCTTAACCACCCCCATGCCCAAGTCAGGACCCGCCAGCTGGAGGCCCAGCCACCTCCTGCCCAACCCTCCTGCTGCCCAGGCAGTTGCACATTACGGGCCTGAGAGCAATGGGTCCCTCTTTTTTCCCCACAACATAACCGACTTTACTACTCATAATCTGGAAAAATTGCTTTGATAATTATGAGACAGCTTTGAAGAAGAAAATTTGACATAAGTGAGTCATGAAGAGCTTCTAACGAGGCCAGTGGTCTAGCGCAGGGCTGCTGGCCCACACAGCCGGGGGGTGGGAAGGAAGGAACAGACCATGCGCTGTGCATGTGTGAATATGTCACAACGAATCCCACTGCTACGTGAGATCACAACGCATCCATAAGGCAGACCCACCCAAGGGCTCGCCCAGCCCAGGTAAGGGAGCCAAGCAGGCCAGGGGCTGGGGGCCTCACAGCAGTGACCGAAACTGCAGAAGGTGATAAGGGAACATGATGGTTGATTTACAATCATGTGGTTGGGCCATGGTGACCACATTGATCACACGATTCTGGATGTTTCCGTGGAGGTATTTTTCTGGATTGAGCAAAGCAGACCACCCTCCACGACACGGGTGGGCCGAGTCCAATCAGCTGAAGGCCTTAACAGAGCAGACTGCCTGCCCATGAAATGAAGGAATCGGCCAGCAGATGGCCTCGGGGGTCATCCGCAGCTCTGCCCTGAGCTCCAGCCCTCTGGCCCATCTCCTACATTTTGGACTCACTGAGCCTCCAAATCAACATCTCCAGCCACACCCTGTAGGTTCCTGCCTCTCAGGAGAACTCTGTCTAGAACAGGATCCGTCCAATCTAACGCTCGAGAAGTGTTTAGTTTTTGAAAATATATATCCTCTCTTTTCTTTCTTGAAACATCTCTCAATTGCTTATTTTGATGAAGAGGTATTTCTCTACTTTGAGAAAAACAACAGACAGAGTAAGATAAAAGGACAACTGCCGCTGGGCGTGGTGGCAGCACGCCTGTGATCCCAGCGACTTGGGAGGCTGAGTCAGGAGGATCGCAAGTTCAAAGCCAGCCTCAGCAACTTAGCGAGGCCCTAAGCAACTCAGTGAGACCCTGTCTCTAAATAAAATACAAAATAGGGCTGGGGATATGGCTCAGTGACCGAGTGCCCCTGGGTTCAATCCCCGGTTCCAAAAAAAAAAAAAAAAAGACAACTGCCTTTGAAGCCTGGAGACAGGGAGAGAGGGAGAGCCGGGCTCTGCCTGCGGGAGGCACCAGGGGCTCCACGCTCCAGACCTCCGGTCCTCAGAACTCAGAAATCTGGACACTTGATGTAAAATCTTCCAACTTTTAAACACAGGCTCAAAAACGCTTGGAGATCTTGTAAGGATCAAACTCGTGTTCTAGAACATAGCCTCGAGGTGCCACGCAGGGCCCTGGGCTTGGCCAGGCCAGGGGCCCTCCTGCCCTGCCAGCACCCTGGGGCACAGGGTTCACTTCACCTCTGCAGGCCTCTGAGCCCAACCTACGAGACAGCAACCCTGCCAACAGCTCCAGGGCTGCATCAGAACTGACGAAACGGAAGGGGTCAAGTGCTGGGCAGTGGCCGATGGCCAGATCAAAGGTCCCTTCCTGTCGTTTCAAACAGCTGGCCCTGTTCAGCAGCCAGATGCCGTATGACCAGTCACAGAAGGACTAAGCTGGAAACGGATCCCAGCTCTGCCTGAAAGTTGGAGTAGGGACCCCAAAGTGTCCTTGTAACCTTGAAAGGCTGTGATTCTAGAATTCTAGTGCTGTTTCTGTTGACAATAGGGTGAATCTGCATGGCCTTCTGGAAAGCAAGCAGGCAGTGCCCACCAGAGATGCCCACTCCTAACTCTCGCCCTGACGCACTTGCTGTGGTGGGAAACCAGAAACAGCCCCACAGGTGGGAAATCAGCAAATACAATTGCAGGACAGCCACACAATGGGGACGTGTCTCAGAGACAGCCACTCATGGTGTGCAAAGCCATCCACAAGACACACGAGGTGACAAAACAAGGTCAGCCTGGACACCAAGGCTGTGAGGACGCCATGTGTCAGGGTCATGTGCAAGGAACACTGAGATGCTGAATTCCTGGGCAGGGAAACTAAAAGCACATTTTGTTTTCTCCTTTGCATCTGTATTTTCTAACTTTGTGTGTGTGTGTGTGTGTGTGTGTGTGTGTATGTGTTTGGTGCTGGGGATTGAACCCAGGGGCACTCCACCACTGAGCCACCTCCCCAGCCCTGTTTTGCATTTTATTTAGAGACAGGGTCTCACTGAGTTGCTTAGGGCCTTGCCATTGCTGAGGCTGGCTTTGAACTCTCGATCCTCCTGCCTCAGCCTCCCAAGTGCTGGGATTACAGGCGTGCTGCCACCGCACCCGGCTTTCTAACTTTTCTTTAAGGAATGTGTGCCATCTTGGCAGTCAGCAAAGGTGTCAGGAAAAATAACCACAGCTGTTTCTTTAAAGAAGGGGTGGATCTTGAGTGATCCCTGAAGGGCCAGGCAGTGGGTACCTGGCCCAGCTGACAGCGCTGCTGGAGGGGGTGGAACCTCCAGGCGGGGCCTAGGGAAGAAGTCAGGTCCCTGGGGTGTGTGGGGGATGCTGGGACCCCCACCCTGTCCTCTCTTTGCTTCCAGCCACTGTGAGGGGAACAGGTTCCCCTGCCACATGCTCTGCCTCACACGGGCTCAGGCAGTGGGGCCCAGTGACTGTGGGCGGCAACCTCGGAAAGTGTGAATCAGAATAGACCTTTCTCTCTTTAAGTTGGTTTATCTCAGTGAGCGTCCCAGCGACAGAAAAGTGACTCGCACGAAGGGTCAGGCGTGTGCCAGGGGCTCAGACTAAGGGCTGCTTATAAAATTTCTGCTTTACAGAGATGATGCTCTGGGGCCACAGATGCCTGGGGCCTAGACCAGATTATCCTCCAGGCCCTCGAGCCAACTGGTCACTACTCAGGTGTCCCTCGGGACCGTTCTTCAACACTGTGGCTACATCCTGTCCACTGCGCTGCCTTCTTCTTTACTCCAAACTTGGAATGGTCAACACTTGGCCTCTGAGATCCCTGCAGAGTCTCCCTCCACCCCATGCCTGGCCTCTCCTAGCCGGGAGTCCACACAGATGCTTGACCAACCAGCTCCAGAGGACGGAGTACTCTAGTTTCCTAAAATACTATTAAAAAAGAGGAGGAAGAAAGGCAGGGGAGAGACGCCACCCTGTGCTCACTCCGCGCCGCCCGCCCGCATCCTTCTCGACTGTCAGAGAACCCCAGAGCATCGTCCAGGGGACAGAAACACCGTCCCGGGAGCCCACTTACCCTTTTCCCAGCGATATGAGCACAGGATTTTCCAGCTCCATGAGTGTCTGGAAGGCTTTATTCATGTTCCGGTAAGAAAAACTTTCACCAGCATCTGCGATTACCACGCAGTTTGGGTTGGACTTGTCGATCTGATCGAATTCTGAGCGGACTCCTGGAGAAAGAGGGAAAGAGACAGGAAAGAGAGATCATGATCATGATCAACCCAGGCAGCCTCCTGCACATCGGCCCCCTTCTCAGAGGCTCTGTGTCGGTTTTTTTTCTTTTTTATTAAATTAATTATGTCTAACAGGCCCTGCTCCTGTCTGGTCCTCACAGTACCATGGGAGGTGGACAGGAAGGATGTTATTCTCCTGTTGCGGACAGAGGAACCCCGGCTCCCCACAGTCAGAGCTCATCAGGAGAAAGACAGAGCTGCTCCTGGGACCCTCAGCCCGAGCCTGGCACCAGCCTGGGAGCTCCCCCCACTTCAACACGGCAGGCAGAAGCCCAGAGCTGCTCCACCAAGGGGGAGAGCTGGCGGGGGACAATGCGAAGCTGCGCGCCATCCTGAGCACTGGCACTGCTGGCCTCCCGCTAAAGGACCAGGGACACTTCAGGAGAACCCACAGGTAGGTCCTGAGAAGGAGCAGAGTCCCACCTCAGCAACCAGGCCTGTGGGCAGGATCCTCTCTCTCCTTAAGGTAGAGAGAGTTGGAGGGGACACAGACCCAGGCTTATGGCTTCAGTTCCCATAGGAAGCACGCTCCTGTCACTCCTGGTGCTAGACGTCGACCTCTGGATGAAAAGAACTGAGCGAGCCATAGGAGACCACTTCCTATCCACCAGAATTGCAAGAATTAGACACATGGACAACATCAAGTGCTGGTGAGGACGCAGAGGGGGTGCGGCAGCTGGTGGGGGTGAAACAGCACACGCCCCCAGAAGAGGGCTAGCAGTGTCTTATAAACCTGCCCTCTGGCCCAGTGACTCGCTCCTCGGCATTTACCCAAAGCACCATACAGGAATGCCCATTGCTCCTGCCAGCCTAAAACTGGAAAACGCCGGGGAGCCGTCAGCATGGGAATGGACAGTGTGGTACACTCATCGATGACCACTACCTTGCAACACAGCACGCATGGCAATAATTGGTATGAGGAGTCTCAAAAATGTTTTGGTGAAGAAAAATTTTGAAAATTTTCAAAGTTTTGGTGAAAAGTGTTTTGCATAGGAAGCCTTATGCAGAAGTCTATTGTGGAAGAAAGGGTCCAAACCCTGCACCCCAGAAGAGGCCTGACTCAGGGCTGACCCTCACCCAGCTCCAGAGAGCAAACTGCCAGGCCCCAGTGACGGCCTGCCTGATAAGACAGGTGCAGATGCCTGAGGCCGGGGCCACACTGTATCAGTTTGATCTTGGAGCTGGTGGCCCTCCACACTTACATGACTGACCCCTAACAGCAATCCTGGACATGGAGGCTCCGGGGTACTTCCTGCATGCCAACACTTCCCATGTGTGGCTGTCACTCGTCACTGCTGAGAGCACTGAGCACAGCCCAGCGCAACTCCAGGGACCAGGAGAATCTCACCGAGGTCCTGCAGCCTCGACCCTGCGCGTCTCCCTGCCTGCTGAGCTGTCTGTATTTCACTAAAATCAACCACCACCCTGAGTGTGGCTGCTGCTTGGGCCCTGAGAGTCCCCCTGGTGCCACACTGACGCTGGTCTTGTGGCCCCAACATAATCACACACCATATGACTCTTATTTATATGAAATTCTAGGATAAATACACTTATTTATAATGGAAAATATCAAAATAACGGTTGCCCTTAATGGGGCAGGGGCTGAGTACTGATTGGGAAAGGCAGGGGTCTTGCAGGTGATGATAATGTTATGGCCACATGCACAAGCATGTGTGTGTATGTGTGTGTGTGCACACGCGTGCGCTGAGCACTGATCCAGGGATGCTCTACCACTGAGCTTCATCCCCGCCCTCTTGATTTTTTGAGACAGAGTCTAGAAGCTGCCCAGGCTGGCCTGGAACTTGCAATCCTCCTGTCTCAGCCCCTCAAGTATCTGGGATTGCAAGTATGCGACCCCACACCCTGTGATGTGGTAGACGCTAGTCACAAAGGGACCACCAAGGTGCGTGCACTTGTCGAAACAGCCAGAGTTTCCTTGAGGTTTGAGCATGTCCTTGTATGCAAATTTTGCATCCACAGAAAAGACACAAACACTGAATGCTGGTTAATAATACGTTGAAGCACTTCAGGGAAGCCCCCCAATGTCTGCCAATTACTTCGAAATGAATCCAAAGTATAACATGGATAGACAGGTGGCGATGGACAGACACACAGGGAAGAGTCACTGACAAAATCTAGCAGATGGGTATGAAAATACTCTCAGGAAATTCTTTGAGCTTCACTAAACGCTTGAAATTTTTTATAATAAAATGTTGGGGTAAATCCATCAACAATAATACTTGAATATAAAAAATAAACACAGTTTGAAGACACAGGTATGCACACAGGGAGCAAGTGGGACACCCCTGTCCTGCCTGCCCAAGCTCCACCACCTGCCCCTTCTGTCCTCGCTCAACGCCACCATTGAGGCAAATGCAGGGTTTCCCTCTCCTCCTGCACCTCCACCCCCACCCTCACAGCCAGAAACCTTTTTCTGGGGTCCAGGGAGACAGAATTTCTTAAGTCTCCTTTCTCTGAGGACCATGTTCTAAAGACACTGGCAGGGATCCTAGAGTCCAGGGAAAGGACTCCGAGAAACACAATTTCTAACCACTGGGCACGCTGCCCTCCCTTGGTTCCAGGGCTATGAATTCAACCCTTGGGTCTTCCAGGGAGCGCACTCCACCTCTGAGAGCCCCACTCCCGCCTTGGAAAAGAGAAAAGCAGCTTGCCTCTGCCCAGGGGTTTATGAAAATCAAAATCAAGTGCAAAGGCAGCCAGGAAGAGGGCCCTGCTGAAGGACAGAGAAGTGTCCTGAATTCCACAGCACTGCTAATATCTCTTCTTTTTAAATATTCAGAAGGCAGCAGATCATGTGGCTCTTTTGGCTTTGTCCCCAAAACTCCCCGCAATGAGGGTCAAAGGGGCTCTTGTCCTGCATTCAAACTAAAATCAGGATGCAAGCCCTGTCCCTGCAGAATCTGCAAGCTCCACCAGAGAGCAGGACTGGCTGTGGCAGACACCGTCCAGGACGGTGGGTGCCACACTCTAAAAGCTGCAGGCCTGCATCCAGCTGTCACCTGTCCCCTGGTCAACCCTCTGGCCCCTTGGACCAGTCTAGATCAAAGGACTCCAACCCAGGCTTTCCTTCCAGAACCATCTGAGTGGCCTCCAGCAACCCTCTGCTGAGGCCACGGGATGAATGGGGCCTGGTCCCAGCTTACACCCCTGAGGTCTCTACCCCACAGTCCCATGAGTGTCATGGCAGGAGACAGGAGTTAACTCCATGTCCCTCCCTTTTGTTCAGCCCAGGTGAGAATGGGGACCCTCTCCCCAGCCCCATCCTGCCAAGGGGACAACTTCACCCCCGAATGTCCCAGGGCCCAGCAGGCCTACCGTCATGGATGAGCAGGTGTGGACGCAGGCCTCGCTCCTTCAGGATCTGACAGGTGGCTGGGGCCGGGGCAGTCACCTCCTCCTCGGAGATGTCGAATCCCAGCCGCCGAAGCAGCGTCACCAGCTCTCCCCGGGACTTCTGGGACTCGTTGGTGCAGAATCTCACCTTCAGCCGGGATCGCTTCAGTCTGAGGTGGGGGAAGTGACAGGCAAGCGTGCTGTGAGAACATGGAGTGTGGACTCCTGGGAAGGGACCCAGAGACGGACACTTCTTCAGGGTAACTGAGGAAGTCCACTCTGGGACCAGAGGTAGTCCTGACTGACCCCAGATGTCTAACCTGGAGCAGACCCCTTGCTGGGGACCTCAGATCATGGCCCCCTGTCTCCTGTCCACCTCACTGGACTTTATATACCCGAGACTCCCCAGGGTTCCCCCTTCTCTGCCTGTACCTCTCCCTCTACCTGGACACCCTGCACCTTTTTTTTTTTTTTTTTTGGAACCAGGGATTGAACTCAGGGACACTCGGCCACTGAGCCACATCCGCAGCCCTATTTTGTATTTTATTTAGAGACAGTGTCTCACTGAGTTGCTTAGGGCCTCACTACGTTGCTGAGGCTGGCTTTGAACTTGGCGATCCTCCTGACTCAGCCTCCCAAGTTGCTTGGATTACAGGTGTGCGCCACCACGCCTGGCTCACCCTGCACCCCTTGACCGAGGACACACCTCTGCACCTGGACCTGGGTCCCATGCCCCTGCAGCTGTGCTCATCCCACCCCCACCCTGATCCCACTGAGACCTCCCTGCAGCCTGGCTTGAGGCCACTTGGAAGACACAGAGCCATCTCTCTCTGCCCTTCCACACGGCAATTCCACCTGGCTCCAAGGTCTGTGTATCGGGCCTTATTGTCTTTGGGTCTACATTTCCCAAAAAAGTCAAAGGCAGAGGGACCAGGTGGAGGCTGGTCTTCTCATGGCTGTCAGTGAGAAAGGGCTACCCGACACAATCACCAGAGCAATGATGGTTCTAGGTGGACAGACAGGGGCCTGACCCGAGCAAACCTAGCACCAAGGAGGTGTGGCCCTGAGACTCCATCCTTCCCACTGCCACCACAGCACACCTGCTGCGTACGGGACGCACTTGGCCAAGTACTCCAAAGACAGAGTCACAAAGCAGATGACTGGTGGCTCCCGATGAAATGACATTCAACCCTCCTACAAACAAGTACTAACTAAGTGCTTACCGAATGCCTACTAAGTGCTGGGCACTGGGCTAGTGAATGGAATTGCAGCTGCTCCTGAGGCAAGGTCCCTTCTCCAGGGTAGGTGGGAGGTTGCAGGGGACAGGCGATTCCCTTCTGGGGCAGGGAGGCTGGGGGAGGCCTCCCCAGGGCAGTAACGAGGAGGCAAGATGCCAGCCACAGAAGGAAGTGGAAAGGCCATTCTGCAGAGGGGAGAGTGGACACTGGGAGACGGCCAGTGGGAGGCCCGTCTGCACTACGGAGAGCCGGAGGAGAGGCTGGTCTCCTTCAGCAAGGGACCAGAACGCAGGGAGAGGTTGCACACAGGTTGTGCAGGCCTGAGAGGGCGCAGCCTGCCCCCTCTGGCTCTCTGACCCAAATCACACTGCCCTGGACAAGCCTGGACCCTCCAAGAGAGAGGTCATATCTGGCATCTGCTCAGAGCCACAGTATAGAGTCACAGGAAGGGCCTGGGGCTGCAATTCTAAAGGTCAGAAAGGCACTTCTTAAAAACCCTAGCAGTGAGTGTGGCAGTGCACACCTACAATCCCAGCAATTTGGGAGACTGAGACAGGAGGATCACAAGTTTGAGGCCAGCCTCAGAAACTTAGACTCTGTCTCAAAATTAAAAAATAAAAAGGGCTGGGGGTGTAGTTTAGTGGTAGAGCCCTGCTGAGTTCAATCCTAGTACTATAAACAAACAAAAAACAAACAGGGCTGGGCATATAGCTCAGCTGGTAGAGAGCCTGCCTCACAAGCACGAGGCCCTGGGTTCAATCCCCAGCACCGCACCAAAACAAACAAACAAAAAATCTAGCAAAATTAACTGTATCTGCTAATGGTCACCCAGCCCTGCTCTCAGTCATGTCCCTAAACACGTCCATCTCACAGGCCTATAAAAACCTAGGACACCTTAATTCTTCACACAGCCTTGCAAGTTGCATATTTTCTATGATCTAAGTAATATATTAATACAGGGTTAAATGTCTAATTTATAATTTGTGAGTAAACATACATCTAGAGGAATGTGCTCAAGTTGTGATTTTGCAGATGTGACCCCAATCTAAGGAGTTCGAGGTGACACACGGATCAGACCCAGTTGCTTAGAAATGTGGCTTGAGATCCACTGCCACTGGATAAGTGAGGCCCAAGGAGAGGCTCACGGGGGAGGAAACGAGTCCCAGCAGGGTCTAGGGCTTCTGTTCCTGCTCTTGAGGCTGAGACTCTGGGGATGCAGGCGAGCTTCTCTTTAATCCCACAGGATCCTAGGATTCACGATGGATCAGGAAATGGGGGCTTCCAGAGATCTCTCACGGAGGGGAGAAAGCTCATGTCCCAGCGTGAGGTTAGAGGAGATGCCTGCAAGACCAGGCCCAAGGGTGGCCTACAGGCCAAATGGAAGGAAGAGCAGCCCATGCCACGGGCAGGCAAATGTGCCCCGTGCTCCAAGCAGGAAGATGCCAGCAGCTGGAAGCCAGATGGGAGGTGGAGGGAATGGAGGACCACTGAGAAGACAGGAGGGAGCCAGGCATCTGTCAGCTGCTGGAGTGAAGAGGGGACTCCAAATACAACCTTGTTGGTAGTGACAGCAAGTGGCAAGAGTGGCGGGTCCCAGTGTCGCCTCCTTCCACCCCGTGCTGCTGCCCCACCACGCCCATCTCCAGCCATCATGCCCTGCTTACTTTCTCTATCCCATCAATATCTCCAGTTGTCCAATTTATCTGTTTGTTTATTGTCCTTCTCCCTGACCTACACGCTCCACAGCTCAGGGACAAGGCTGCTCCGCTCTCCACAGCATCCCTGGGGCTGAACAACTACTGATGGAGGTCCAGTGGGCCTCACCTGCTGCGTTTCCAGGGCTGTCACCCCTTAGGAGCCCGAGCCGACAGAAGCAGGAAGGTGCAATTTAGACAGAAATCTGCACTGCGCTGAAAGCGGAGACGCCACCGCGTCGTCTTCCCCAGCTCAGGTGACTCGCTCCTTTCTTACTATTTGCCTTTCCTAATCAGAGGTTTATGAATGATCAATTACACTTAGTGGTTAATTGCCCTTCATAAAGATAGCTTTTTATTTTTAAATTAGGCAGCTAATATATTGAAACTAATAGCATCACCTTGTACACTGTGGACAGATCTTCATTGATTGGCGCCCGGAATGTGTGATTCACACCCAAGTTAATGGAGCAGTTGAGGGAAGAAGTGCAGGGGTCCCCGGGGAATAATTACTCCTAATGAATGATGATGTGACCTTCTCAGAACAGTGAGCAATTGGTGTGACAGTGAGATGGCAGCACCCCACATCTGTCACTCCACACACAACTTCAGATGTGGTGGGGGGAGTGCAGCTCACTCTGGGACACTCACGCCCAGGACCCCCCGGAAATAGCCTAGGAGTTCATCTGAAATGCATGCTTTCTAAATCAAAGGACACATTTTAGAGATGATCTGCCCTGAAGAATCTAGTGGGAAACGTGGAAGCACTGTCCTCCCTCAGAGGGCCACATGTCCCCTTCTGATGTGTCACCTTGGTTCCTATCTGGCCACCAGGGACCAGTCCCAGGTAGACTCTTCATTATTTTAAACTACTAAAATTAATAAAAGCAGTCACCGTGATTGTTAAAATGGTGACATGAACACAACCCTGTATGGGCTCTCCCCTCCTCGGAAGCACCTGCCACACCCGCTGTCCACTGTCCAAGGCAGAAGGTGGTTCCCTATCCCTCACATACACTCCAGGGCCAGGCGACCGGCTTGCAGGCACCCCTACTAAGCAGCAAGTGCCTGAGGACACCAGCCTGGGCAGGAGAACCACCACGCCCTCTAGAGAGCTGAAACAGGCTCCCGGGGTTGAGAGCCGACCCAGATCACCAGCCCGTGAGCCTCAGGTGTCTGTCGTGGCAGGTGTGGGCCCTTGCACAGGAGGGCAAAAGTGCCAGGACCCTCAAGTGGAAGCACGGTGCCCACTCTGCCACAGGGCATCCTGAAGCAGGGAGGAGTGTGCTGAGCTGCCCCGTGTGTGCATGTGAGGGACAGGACAGGTGACACGGGCTCCGGCATCAACGGTGAGGCCCTGAGTGACTCACACCGTGGACTAAATGTGTCCCACAATATCACGTGCTGAAGCCCTGAGCCTCGACGTGGCCGTCGGAGCCAGTGCCTACGAGGACATGGTCCAGACTGGCGCTGTGACTGACAGGACTGCTGTCCCCAAGAGGGGAGACCCTGGAGAGCCCTGTGCACTTTTCCTCGCTCTCAGCCTGTGTGCACACAAGGCAGGATGGCAGCTGCCGGCAACCGGAAGAGGCCCTGTGCTGCCCCCTGAGCTGGGACTTCCAGCCTCCAGAACTGTCGCTCTCGCAGACAGTGACATCCAGCCTCGGCTGCCAAGCAGACAGACAGTCAAGAGGCCAAACTCCCCTCGTTTCTCAGCAGGGCCGCTGCCAAAGGCCTAGACAGAAGTCCAGGATGTAGGAAAGCCAGCCCGGCCCAGCTCCCGAAGAGCTGCACGGCAGTCTCTGCAGAGGAATCTCGGCTGTGGCAGGCCCAGCTCCAGATGGGCCACTGTCCCCAACCTGGGAGAAAAGGAGCCTCCTGCAGGGCCCTGGCTGCCCAGAGGGCCCTTCTGAGGCCATGGCTGCTGCCTGGTCACACTAACCCCAGGAGCTCATGGGGTGGGGGACTGCCCCACTTTCTGGTCCAAACTGGATCTTTGAACTGACCTTTACCTCATCCTACAGGCCAGGACGCGCCTCTGAGTGACAACGTCGCCCGGTGCAATTACTGTGCTTCAGATGCGGCAGTCCTTTACAAATCACCTCGGACTTCACACATCTGCTGGCTGTCGGCATCTGCCAGGAGCGCTCACCCGAAAATAATGAAAACCCTCTCATTATTGTTCCGTGGCAGGTAAAGTGTTGGGACAATTATTGGACATCCTGAGTGACCTTGGGACCGCTCAAAGCCTGCCCTCTCCAGCTTGCCGAGGACAGGGATGCCAGGGGCTCTTCTTGGAGGGGCAGAGGGGAGGCTGGGAAGGGGTGAGGAGGCTGCCAGGGACAGGCTGCCCAGGACCCTCCCTTTGGGTCACCTCCTCACCCCTGTAGCCCTAGCATTTGTCACTTCTATCTGACCCAGAGGCCTCTCATCCTGAGTCTGCCTTCACCATCCCGAGTCTAGTCCGACTTTCCCTCAAGGCCTGGTTTGTGAGCCCCTATTCGGAACTCTGACCCCCGCCTCGCTCCAGACAGTCCGCCCACCTCCAGCCTGACTGAAGGTGTCATTATGACTTCCCCTCCTCTGCCTCCTCCACCAGCTGGGCTCCTGGGGGGTCAGGGCTGTGCCCTATTCAGCATCCTGCCATGCCTGGTGCCACAGAACAGCTGAACTGGGGGAGCACTGGGGAATCCTGGTGCATGGCCAGCCCATGTCCCAGTGACCAGAGCCTTGGTTTACCAACATGGGCACCTGGGTGGGATATGGGAAGGCAGCACCCAGGCCTGGGTGACACATGCTAACAGAGCTCGAGAGGGCCTCAGGGCTGCAAGGAGCTGCTGAGCAGGGCCACAAGGACCTGCATACTTGGGGAGCAGTGCCATCAGGGGCTGGGATGTACTGCCTGGTCCTCAATACGAAGCTCGTGTTGGGGAAACGGAAGCTCAAGGGTTCACGGGGTCTGAGACTGGCAGGGAGCGACAGGTTTTTCCTGTTTGTGGTTGCCTGGATGCCCTCTAGAATCCTGCCCAAATGCATCTGGCCTGGCGAGGTACTCAGTACCCAGCACGGCAGATGCGGTACTGGGAGGAGCATCTAGATGATCCAAATTCCAGATCTGATGGGCCCACTTAGAACCCAAGAAGTTCACACCAGGAAGCCTCCACCTCCCCAGCACCTTCTGCCTTCCTGCCACACCTCAGACCCCACCTGCTACGTGGTGGAGGCTCCCGCCTGTCACTGAAACGGGAGCCAGGGCACAGAGACACGAACCTGCCTCAGCTCCCTCAGACACGACCAGCTCCTCGAGGGGGATGCTGGGAAACAAATGCAGGTGGCAGCCAGAGGAGCGCCTTGTCAGCAGGGCCGTTCCCTGGGGTTCTGAGACCTTTGTGGGTCCCCTTCAGGTGCGGCAGAGACGGAAACACACGTTTGGAGAAGTGAAATCTAAGAACCCAGTATTTTAAAACAGAAAGTCAAGCGGGAGCCCTGGGGGCAGACAAGGTTGTCGGACAGCTGCTGGCGTGACCAGGGACAGCCACAGTGGTGTGGGCGTGGCCTGGGCCAGGGGCAGCCCAGAGAGGCTCCACTGGTGGAATGCCAGCCAGCTTCCCTCTGGGGTCCCACAGGTGGCCTTGCTGATGGGGCACCCATGGGCTCTGGGATCTGAAATGGGGCGAGGGCAGTGCCCACCTCCCAGGGCTGCATGAAGCAGACATGGCCAAGGGTGACACAGAAGGGGCACCACGAGTCCCTCGCTGGCTGGCAGTGCCACCAGCTCTTTAACAGCAAAGGTCACTCATCGTGGCCTGGGCCAGGCGCTCAGCTGGGCCTGTGACACCTTCCTCCTCTTCGTCCTTCCACTGGCCCCCAGGATGGCAGCCCCAGTGAGGCGGCCAGTCAGCCGCTGGGTGCGGGGCCCTCCCCAGGCTCCACCAGACACTGTTGGACAGCCGTGCACACCCCAGTGTCATCAGAGTCCAAAGTCTGAACCGAGAGAAGAGCAGCAGGGACGCAAAGGCAGGATCTCTGTGCGCACCAACCAGCCAGTGACCTCAGTGGGACAGTGATGAGGTCAAGCAGACAGTCAGGCCCCCAGCCAGCTTCCTTACGAAACACGCCTGCCTGGCCTGCAGAACACCCTCCGGCAGGCTCTCTGTGACGCCTCAGCCACGGAGCTCGGACAGGGTCAGGCCAAGGCCAGAGCATCGATTCACACTGATTAATAAACACCATTTGGAATCAAGTGCACAGGAATCCGCAGGTCAGGGGAGGCTTGTGCATCTCACCCAAGCAGCTCACTTCAGAGAGCAGGAAGCGGAGGCCCAGAGGGACACTCATGGGCCCCCATAAGGTCTGCAAACCCAGCCGCAGCCAGTTGTCCCTGAGCGCCAGGGCTGGGCAGTGCAAAGGCAAGAAGTGTCTACACCTCCTCTCTGTGTGGCCTGCCACTTGTCACCTAACTCTCTCCACCCTCAGGCTCCTCATCACTACAAGGCACCAACAGTGGCTTCCGAATGGGGCCGTCGTGAGAACCGTAGTCTAAAAGGACACATGTAGGAAACACCTGGCACGTCTCAAACACCAGCAAACATAACTAACAAAACTGTAAAAAATGACATTTTATACACATTACATTATTCTATGGCTTTTTCATTTAGTATATACAACTTTCACATTATGTACATTAACATCAACCCCAAATGGAGCGAGCCCCGCCTTCCCACGCTGCACGGACCCCACGGTCTGGGTGAAGCACACCCATCCAACACACCCCAAGGCTTCCAGGGTGTCTGAGGCACGCGCTCCCCAGACGTCAGCACTTCCATTCCCAAGACCTTCCATGCCTTTCATTGACTGACCTCATAAACAGATTTGAACACAGAAAGAAAATACACGCTATTCAAACTGCCTTCTTGGTTTTTGTTTAATTTTAGAGTTCTCCAAATTTCACTTGGCAGATAGATGCTCTGAGGCTAATAAAGCTCAGTGCCCCGGTTTGGGATCTGCATGGGGTCTCCAGCTTCCAGGGACCCGTGAACCTCGCACTTTCCCTGAACAGGAGGTGAGGCAGAGTGGGGCAGAGTGGGGTGACCGGCAGCTGCGGAGGGGACTGCATATGGTTGGGAGGATGGGGGTCAGGGGCTGGGTCTCACAACCTGTGCTTTCAGGGAACAAATGGAGAAGGGTTAGGGGGACCCGCGGTGTCAGCCCAGGGCAGTGATCGAGCTGGGGCCAGGAGGGAGGACCTGGACTTTTCTCTGTGTCATGTACTGGGGAGCATTTACAAGGAAGCCACCGAGCTTGTGAAACTTCCATGTTGACATTACGAAACAGGATGAGGAGCACCTGCTGGCCTAGCCACGGCCTCCATCTCTGAAGACAACGCAGCTGCCCCGACAGGGAAGGGCACACAGACAGCACAGTCTTGACAAACGCCCCGCGTCCAAGGTCCAGGCTGAGCCAGGAAGGCTCCCAGGGGCTGAGGCAAACTCGACAGGCTGCCACCCCAGCAGCACCTACAGGGACCCCCGCTGGCGCTGGCGTCCAGGTGGACTGAGATGCCACCTGCAGGAGAGGCTCCAGCCAGCAGTCACAGTCCCTGTCACTACTGCTCCCCCCAAGGATCTGTTTTCTCAGGGCCAGATGGTGCCAAGGCAGCACGGCACTGACCAGGTGGTCCCAGGAGTCAAGAGAAGCCTGACTTCAGATCAAGGTCCCCTGGCCCTGGTCCCTCACTGCTCTACAACCTGCTGGGAGCACCTGCATTTAAACAAGGTCCCCAAGGCTTCCAGTCACACTGGGGATTGAGAGGCACCCCCTGTGAGGCTGGGCACGAGGGATGCGGGGCAGTCGGGGTAGGAATTGCTTTATGGGGCAGTCCTGGCTGAGGCTGACCCTGCTTCCTTCCGCCGGCTCCCAAAAGGCCAGCCGGTCCTGGGCCGGCCTGGCAGATGTGCTTTAGTGGCCTGGGACAGGATGCAGTAAATGTCCACCGCCTTTCACATGCAGATGCCTCCAGGGCCATCATCCAGGGCCAGCAGCCTGTGCCTTTGTGCCACAGCCCCCGCTGAGCTGGGCCCTGCCTCTGAATGGCTCCCCTTGGGGAGTCCACTCCGCCCAAGAATGGGCTCTAACAAAGGCCTGCTGGGGGAAACCCAGACCAGGTACAGATGTCCACACCCGCCCACAAGTCCTAGAGCAGCCCCAGGAAGGAGCAGGCAGCCTGGGGACCCCCAGCCATACTGCCTGGGAGGACTAGGGAAGCCTCTAGATCCTGGGCACCTCCTATCCCAGCTCTCTCCTCGGGGACCCACAGGCTGGGCTCTGGCTGGCTCAAGGTCTCTCCACCTGACATGCCAGCCTCTCTGGGCACATGCCCTTCACTGCTTATCTCCCTGATCTGCCACATTGCCTGGTCCAGAGCCCAGGTGTCCAGCCACCTTGTTCACCACCAAAATCCCCAGAAGGGTGTTCTTGGAACAATGCAAGGTGTCTGAGTGGCCAAACCCATGAATGGATGGGGAAACTTTAGAGAGTTCGGCCCTTTTTCTGCTTCTGTCAGTGTCTGAATCGGAGGCTCAGCCCTCGCCATGACAAGGGAGCGCAGCCCAGCCGGGCGTGCGAATTCCCTCCATGAAGGATGCATCGCTCTCGTCCATCTTATTTCAGAAGCTGAGTTTCTATCACTGTGTGCTTTCTGTGTGGGAACCTTGCAGAAAATCTGAGGACACCTGTTGCCACAGAAACTGCAGGAGGAGTGGGGACAGCGAGTCAGCACCTCCTAGGCTCCCGGCATAGGACACTGCTGGGGGGCTGCCATGCAGGTAGAGGCATGTGCGCCCCCAGGACCTGTCCCTCCCCCACACTTGTCCCTCTGTGGCAGCTGGTCTTGCCCCAGGAACTTCCTGTGAGCCCCAAACGACTTCAAAGGGGGTGGTACATTTCAAGGAGGACACAGAGGAAGGTGGGAGAAGGCACCACTGTGCACCTTGGTGGGCTGGGGCTGCCCCTAAAGGGAGCTCATTGTCTCAGTCACAGGGAGGAGACCCCCTGGAAAGCTCGAGCCACACTTCACTGGAGGGCAAGGCCCTGGGGGAGCTTTACATCAGGCACAGCACAGCGAGAGCCTGCGGTGCTTCCCCAGCCTGAGCAGGAAGGGTGGCCCTCTGGAGGCTGGGCCTGGTAGGGACCTTGTCCTAAAAAGCCAACCAAGGAGCTGAAGAGCACCACGGTGTGGGGCCAAGGTCTGTGGGTGTGAGCTGCTCAGGGCCATCAGTGACAACCTCACCAGGGAGTCTGTGTGACTGAGAACCAGTGAGAGGGGCCCCAAACGTCACCCGAGAAGGCTCCAAGTTGGGGTGTGGGGACATGATCCTGAAGCACAGGAGCCAGGAAGCTTCAGGGAAACCAGGCAGGCAGTTCTCTGGGACCCTCTGACACCACAATGACAAAACCTCCTAGGATGAGAGAAATAATGTCGTCTCACCAGAAGTAGCCCCATAAGCTTCCGGCAAGGGACTTTTCACCTCTATCAGCTACACAGCAGGCTGCGGCGTGTTTCAGGGCTAGTGCCGCACTGAAGCCGTCACACAGCCTGTGCTCTGGGAGAAGCCCTGCAGCATCTCTCAAGCCCAGCATGGGCCTGACTGCCACCCGGCCTTTCCACTCCCAGCTCGGCCTGCTGCACGGATGCATCTGTGTGCTCACCCAAAGGCATGTTCTGGAATGTTCCCAGGAGCACTACTCATAATAACATGGGAAACTGCACTCCACCAATAGGAGAATGCATAAATTGTGACCTTCACACAGTAATGAGAACAAACAATCGACAACCACACGCCACAAATATGGGGCAAATCTCTAAACAACACGAGTCAAAGAAACAAGACATCGCAGAGAACGTGCTGTGGGAGTTCACCGAGGTACCGCGCATGCCAGGCAAAACCAGTCCACGGTGCTAGAGATCAGGAGAGGAGTCTCTGGGACAGGGACGGGGGGCCCTCTGTCTGAAGTGCTGGTTGCATTGAGTGCTACAGCCACAACGAGTACCTATAGAGTATACTCTCTAGGTATAACTTTAATAAATAGTTGTTTTAAATGGCCCTGATTTCAAAAGAATTAATGGCATGTATAATAGAGTTTTTATCAATAACATTGAAAATGATATTTAAATGTTGCACTATTGTGGGGTCTATCACAACGGACCGAGCACTGGACCAGGAACTTGACTCACTTCATGAGACTCCAGGGCACCTGCCCACGCACCCTCCTGCCACCTCTCTATGCTGCCAGGTGCTCAAGGCAGACATGGAAGCCACCCTCTACTTCATGTTCTCTCTGGCCCCACAATAGCCAATATGTCAGCAGGTCCCCTCGGTCCTACTTCAGTCAAGTCCTCTGCCATGTGACTGCCTCCTCTTTAGGCCCAGCCTCTTCAGCTCTCCAGGTTCAGTTGAACAGTCTCCAGACTGGACACCCTGGTTCTTGCCTCCCCACTGCCTCCTGCCTCCTGCCACTCCATTCTCCAAACTGCAGTCAGGGAGAGTTACTTAGAGTTTTAATTTAGTTCTCTGAATGGGAAATACACTTGTTTTGTTTTTAAAAAAATTCTTTAAACCATTAAATCCCAAGTTTTCAATTCTGGGATATTTCAATGAAATTGACACAAGATGCATTAAAATAGGTAGAAATAAAAACCTAGAGTTTATATATCCTTTACATATTTCACAGGTATATATTTTTAAACAGTCTAATCATTCAGCTACTATTCTAAAAACATAATATTTATTTCAGAAGTTACAAGTGGCTTATTTGTTGCTCAATTTAAGTATTTATACATGTCTATTATCCAGGACGATGGCACTTAACAGGTTAAAAATGATGCTATACAAAGTCTAGGGTGAATTTTCTCCCATCCTCCCTCCCAGCATCCAATCTTCCTGGCCTGTCCCTCAGCTCCTCAGTCACACTTGGAGTGGCATGTGTCCTTCTGAGGTAGAAGAATTAGGAAATAGGTAGAAGAGAAACATAAAGAAGGACAAGGAGACGTCATTTTAATCTGAGGCTCCATTTAACTTTCCAGGCCTGTCACTCCCAAGTCACTCTCCCCCAGGGCTGTCACTGTCAAATTTCTGGGGAAATCATTAAATCTTGAAGTTATTATGAATCCACTCATTTATGATAATTCCCTTATGTACTGCTAATTAGTCTATCAATAAACAGATCAAACAAAGGGAGATATGATATTTTAAGAAACCTACAATTTAAGGGGACTTTCCAGAATTGTCTATTGATCAGGTAACGGAGACCATACTCAGCCTAAGGATCCCAAGAATGACCAAGCACCACAAGTCATCTTGTGATCACCAGACGGATGTCATACCTTCCTGTACAACCCCTCACCAAGTTTCCTTTAAAACAGGAGCTGGTTCAGTTTTTAAATAAGAATGACAAACATCTGAACTCAGAAAGAAAAAAACAAAAACAAACCAGGAGCTGGGAACCCCCCAAATGCATGTCCCACTCAAGATGGCCAACGTTCTCCCCTGAATTCCCATTCCTCACTTTCCTAATCTCTGTGCCTCTGCCACATGCTGAAATTCTTTTCCATCATGTACGTCAAGGACCACGCTTGTCCTGAGTTGAGATCCCCCCTTCTCCGTGAACTCCTGGGGACCCCCTTCCAGTGACACTTTCAGAGCCTTTGTGAGAACATGGCAGAAGGAACACATCATTGCATTTCTGCCTGTTCCACCCAAAGGCAGGTGACTGTCAGCCTGCTGTCTTTACCAGCGCGTGGCTACAGGGAGGAGCGCTCCCTCCTCACGCTGCCTGGTGCTCACCCTGCAGACAGGAAGGCAAGGCTCCGCGGTTGAGGGGCGTTTGAATAGAATTCACTCTTCTGCTATTTCAAAAGGCACGCTACAAATGACCTTGTACCTTTCACTTCTCGTGCATGAGGCAGGACAAACCCAGGACTGGAGTGGACTTGATGCCAGAGAGTGCCAGTTGGACCTTCCACAAGCACAGGGTGGCAGGGTCTGTACCACACACTCTCAGGCAGAGAATGCATTCTCAAACTTCTTGATTTTTGCCAGTTTTGTCAAATTGATGAAAAGTGGCATCTTGGTGTCATTTTCATGCATTTCTCTGAGTCAGGCTGAGCACCCTTCGTGTGTTTCCATTGCTCATGCTTCCTCTCCTGGGAACTGTGCATGCCCGCTGCCCGTATTTCCACTGGACTGTTGTAGATTTGAGGCACAGCTGTAAAGGCTTCTTTCACTGAGGTGTCAAAGGAAACCTCCCTGTTTTCATTGCACACCTACGATTCCACTTCCTACATTTAAATTTCTTTCAAACATAAATCAGATCATGTGACATGTCTGTGTAAAATCTTTGCAGACCAACTCAGGAGACAGCACAACAGCGCTCTGTGGCCTCAAGCCGGGGCCAGCAACTCGAGCAGGGCACGCTCTCTGCCTCAGGCCCCGAAGCTTCTGCTCCTTCTGCCCACATGGCTTGCCTTCTGCCTCCATCTTCTCCCTCGGGTTCAGCTCAGAGCCATCCAGGCCTCCTCTCTAGCAGAGCCACCTCCCCTGTCTTCACATCACTTATGCCAATCTGTGGTGACTGAGTCTAGTCATCTGTGTGCACAGCACTGCTGACCCTGAGCCCTGACTGCCTCAGTCACAGCACCGAGGCTCTGACCTCCCGCTCCCCCACGTGAGGCCCTCCTCACTCTAAAATTCAGCCCAGTGCCCTCTACTCCGTTTCTATAGGTGCCACCCACACGATGCTCTTGCCTGTGACAGAGCCAGTCTCAAACTTTGGGGTTAATGGAGAATAAAGTGGAAGCCAGGAAAGCACCTAGACCTGGACTTCCACCAACACAGAGCCAACCCTGTGGCCAGGGCGTCTCCCAGATCTGCACTGCCTTCACATGCGCTCTGGAGGCCAGAACTCCTTCTCACCAGTTCCCAGCATCCCAAATACTGCCTGCTTCCCTATGCAGCCCAGTTTGGGTCCATGTTATCTCAGGAGCTCCCACACATACAGATGGGTAGGATGAGGTCCCTGAGAATGAACAAGAGATTCACTTTACTGACATCTACAGAGTGGGAAACTGAGCCCAGTGAGATCAGGCCACCTAAGTCAGGGTGGCCCAGCTAAGTGACTCTGGAAGGCTAAGTCCTGACGGTCCATTAGCATTACAGAAGGGCTGGCCAGGGGCACTATGGGAAATTATCAAGCCCAGGCAGGGTGGTGCCCACCGTGGTACTGGCCGTGACCTCTAAGGGCAAGGCTGGGTGGGCCAAATGCCCTCCTCCTCTTCTCACGTAAACCATTCGGTCCAACATAATTACATGGTGAGCTACGAATGCAAACTTCTCTAGTAAAACATCAGGAGACACAGGTGGGATTCATTTGACCTGTTTATCCTAACATAGTCAAATTACTATCATTTCAATAAGTAACCATCATAAAACAACACTAATGGGCGACTTTACATTTGTCTAAGTCTTGGAAACCCGGAGTGTACGGTATTGTACACTCGTACCCCATCTCAATGCAGACTAGCCGCGGTCCAGCCGCGGGGCGGCCACGGTACCAAGCGGCGGCCCTGTTGGACAGCGCAGCTCTAATCTGCGAGGCGCAGCGCGGGGGCGGGGCCAGATCGGGGGCGGGGCCAGCAAGAAGCCCCGCCCTCCGTGGCAGCCGCTGGGGGTCGTCTGCGCCCGCGGAGCCCAGATCGGGCACCCGCCTGCGGGACAGCGGCCCACTCACCTCGCCACCGCGTCCACCGAGCCGGCGATCGGGACGCCGCCGCCCTCGCCGCTGTCGTACAGCACCCCCGAGATGTCGAGCAGCACCCCGCGCACGCCAGCCAGCCGCTCGCCCCACGCGGCCATCGCGCCCCGAGTGTGCTCCGGTCCCCTGTCCCAACCGGCTGCAGAGCCCGCGGCCGCGCCCTCCGCGCAAGGGCGCCTGGGACATGTAGTCCAGGGCGGGCATAGACCCGGAGTGGGCGGGGCCGGCGGCCCGGGCCCGCCTCCCGCGCTCGCGGGAGCGGATCCCTTGGAAAGAGTTAATCTCCCTAAAAATCAGGGCAAGGCAGACTGAGTCGAAGAGAAGGTACCTGTGAAAAGAACGAAAGGGAAAGAAAACAGGCTGTAGCCGCCGCTCGCTGGTGTTCTCAGCCTCCTGAGGCAGAGTGACAGCCTTACTGGCAACCGGTGGCGCACCTGTTGATTGACAGGCCTGTGCCTGGGAAGCTGCGCTCTGGAAATGAGTCCAAAAGCGAT
Source organism: Glaucomys volans (assembly GCA_020662805.1). Taxonomy (NCBI): domain Eukaryota; kingdom Metazoa; phylum Chordata; class Mammalia; order Rodentia; family Sciuridae; genus Glaucomys; species Glaucomys volans. The sequence goes on from JAJEJO010002331.1 coordinate 229,503, forward strand.
GATTGCAGTGTAAGAACAAGCTGGAAGAAAATTAAATGTTCAAGAATAGGAATTGTTCAAGAATGTATAACATGGGTACTGAAAGAAATACGATGTTATCAGAAACAAAGGCAAGGTATCGACCATGGAAAATACTCATGTGCTAATACATAGGGAAAAGCAAATGCAATATGGTATGCAGACAACAGTCCTGCGAAAATGAGGATTACAGGAATAGGACTGGGAAGAAAATGGTAGTATCCCAATGTGTTAGGTCAATGAGAATCTGGATGAATTACAAAATTACGTTTAATATTACATTGTTTTTCAACAAATAAATATTGATATAAAAGTGATGGTTTCACCCGGCCAGCCTCAGCAACTTAGCAAGACTCTGTCACAAAATTTAAAAAAATTAAAAAGGGCTGGGGATGTAGCTCAGTGGTAAAGTGCCCCTCGGTTAAATCCCCAGTACCAAAAATAAATAAATAAAATCCCCCTTGAAGTAATTAAATTAAAAGGAGAAAATTTGATTTTTGATATGATTTAGCTTTAAGATTTAAAGGGAGATGGAGCATATTATTCTCCCACTTCATTTCAGGCTCTTGTTTCACAGAAACAATGAAGAATTCATCACAATGTTAGAATTTTGGGCTGGGTTTGTAGCTCAGTGGTAGAGGGCTTGCCTAGCATGTGTGAGGCACTGGGTTTAATCCTCAGCACCACATAAAAATAAATGAATAAAATAAGGGCATTGTGTCCATCTACAACTGAACTATTTTTTAAATGCTAGAATTTTAACCCAGTCCAATGAATCGTGCATATTTTGTTGCTAATCTCCCTGGAGGAGCTGCTTGCAGCTGTTTGCTGGAGAAATGTAAAAGGTTGTTCTTGTCCTTGAGGGATTACGATGCCAGGGAGGAGTATTCTACATTAAGTAAGGGTCCTTCGTTGCAGACAGCAGGGGCTCCAGCTAGTAGGGTTCATGCAGGGCATGAAAGAGCATGAAGATTTCCAGGGGGACTGAAGAACCATGCTCAAGAACAACACAACCAGAAGCTGTGCATCTATGACAAATGCCTAATGGCACTGCCCCATCCCTTGGCTTCTAAGATGCCAGGGACCTAATGGTACAGTCCCCAGCACAACTGCAGCAGAAGAGCTGAACACATCCAGCATCTTCCACTCAGGAGGTTCTTTCCTCCTGTGGCCACCACCTCACTTTCACCATGTCTGGTTTGATGGAATCTAGTCGAACCAGCCAGGGAATCTGGGAAATAAGTTTTTAGCCTTCCAGACTCTGCAAGACAGGAGCTGAGTCAGTCTGAAGAATCTGCCATGAACATCACAAAACATGCATATTGAGCCTCTACTCTGGGCAGTGGGCTCCAAGGGTGCAAAATGGTCTAAGGTCTGATATTTGCCTTCACAAATCAAGACTGAGCAGAGGACAAGGTATATACCCTCAAGACTGCTGATCCAGTGTGTGCCAAATGCCAGTGAGTGACACAGATGCAGCCAAGAAGGTAGTCTCTGCAGGCCATGGAGGGCAGCAGTGGCTTCTAGTAGATGAACATCCTGAAATGGACATTTAAAGGGTGCCCAGGAGAAGGAGAATGGGTGCTTCTGCCAGTGGTGTGAGTCTATATGTACTTCTCTTTTCAACGAGTTCTGGGTGGCCTTGGGTGACTCACTTTCCATCTCTAGGACAGTGGTAGACACAATAGTGTCCCCTTGAGATATCCACATCCCAGTCCCCAGAACCTGTAAGTGTGCTCTCTTACATGGCAGAAAGGGACTTTGCAGATGTGATTATGACTGAGATCTTGTGGGGAGATGATGGTGCGTGATCCAAGTAGGCCAACATAATCACCAGAGTCCTTGTGCAAAAGGAGCGGGGCAAGGGAGAGTCAGGCGAGATGTGTGAACAGAAGCAGAGGTCAGAGAGAGATCTGAAGATCCTACCCTCCCAGCTTTGATGAAGGAGGGACCATAAGCCAGGAACAACAGATGACCTCTGGAAGCTGGAGAGGCAAAGAAACGGCTTCTCCCCAGAACCCCTAGAAGGAAAGTGGCCCTTCTAGCACCTTGACTTTAGGACTTCTGGCCTCCAGGACCACAAGATAATACATCTGTCATCTGGAGCCATTAAATTGGTGGTATTTGTTACAGCAATGATAGGGAATGAATACAAGGACCCATTGTCCTCACCTGAAAAATGACACATTGGTCCAAGGTGATGAGTCTCTAAGAGTGAGACAGTTGATTTGAGACTTGATCCAAAAGTCCAAGACTTTTCTATGGATGTAATGGGCAAATATCTTGTCCAAGGCAGGGCCACATTTGGTTATATGTGACCAAAACTCAACTCTAGTTACTGACTGTTCGTCATGTCACAAATCCAGGAGGAAGGCACCCCTGTGTGGGTTCAGCAGCTCCCAGGACCAGCAGGTAATAGGGTGCTTCCATCTTTCTGCACCATCATCCTCACAGGAGGCTTTGAGGCCCTCGAGATGCCTGATGTACCCCCTGGCATCCCTTCTGCTTTCAAGCAGGAAGGTCCAGAGGGAGGAAACGGAACTGTACCAGAGTCCTAATCAGATGGATTCTTGTTTGCATCTTTGGTGCCAGAGCTCGTGGGGAGCGGGGGGCGGGGGGCAGGCTAACACTGTGATGCCCAGGGGTGCACCTTCATCAGCAGAGCTTGGGGCTGTTACTTTCCAATGACAACTCTACACACAAATCGTGTCTGAATTTTACTCAAACATGAATCCATCAATCCTCTATGCTGTAGTCGAGGGATGTATAATCCTTTCATATTCATTTTTATTAGTCAACATTCTGGTTGCCAGTGACAGGAAACAAACTCTAAATGGCTTGAATTTAAAAGGATTATATTGGGCTGGGGTTGTGGCTCAGTGGTAGAGCACTTGCCTGACATGTGTGAGGCACTGGGTTCGATTCTCAGCACCACATGTAAACAAATAAATATAATAAAATAAAGGTCCAGTGACAACTAAAAATATTTTTTTAAAAAAGGAATATATTGACTCACAAAATCAGATAGTCCAGCAATTGAAGATTTCAGGCTGGTTACCAGCTCTGGGGTAACAGAGTCCCAGGTAAACCACCTGTGAAGAAACTTTTTTTCACCTTGGTCTAACAGTGCCAGAAGAAACTGGATTGGCTCTCTTGGGTCAGTGCCTCTACTCCCTGTGCCTGTGTTCAGAGGAAAGTGGTGCTGTTAGGCTCCACCTGACTCATGTGCCTCACCAGGGCTGGGGCAAGGGCACCTTTATACAGTCCCATCACGGTCACATGGAATGGGGGTGGGAGCCCCCCAACAAAAAGCAGGGCACTGAGAGCGAGAAGGAAGCAACCGTGTATGGGCAGAAGTTGCAGGTGCCCCCTACCCACAGGGGCCTTCTGTTCTTGTTATAAAATTCTGTCTCCCCTGGAAAGTGAGGCCAGACCAAGGGAGGTCCATGTGGGCCAAAGGGTTCCCATCTTATTGAAATGGGCTGAGGTAGGGGAAGTTTTGGAAAACCATTGATCTAGAAGTGCTTCTCAATCAGGCGCCTGGAGATTGAGAAACTAGGCTTGGATTCAGGAGGTTGGGGATGGCCCTGGGAGTCCAACACTTGGCCTCTAGGGTGGCTTGAGTATGTCACAGCGTAACAGCCAGAGTCTAAGAGGAAATGTCTTAAAAGCCATTGTATCTGGGAACAGGATGGCGGCTGCAGGCTTCTCATGACCTCACCTGAGAAGCCAGTCGCATCAGCCATGTTGGGCGGGTTACCCAGGGGCAGACCAGGTTCAGCATGGACATGAACAATGTGCACACGGAGCAGCGTGGTGTACTCAGGGAGGCCTTCTTTGGAGAACAGAGACTATTACACATTTCTACCACAGAATTGGAAAAGCCACGCTGGGTTAAATTCGTGGTCCTTCTCCTGTGGTTTTCTTTTGCGAAGATCAGGGCTGTCCAGCATGGCTGACCCATTTAAAAACACAAGGTTGTTCCTCAGAGGCATGACATTTCCCCAAGTTGGATCAGTTACGAGCCCACATCCGCACCTAAACCTTCCTTAATCTTGTCTTTATCATTAAAAAATGTTGATGAAATTTTATTTTATTTATTTATATGCATTGCTGAGGATTGAACCCACTGCCTCACACATGCCAGGCAAGTGCTCTACCACTGAGCCACTACCCCAGCCCCCTGCACTACCTCTCAAGGTATGGATTTCCAATCCGTCGTAATCAAATGGTGGGATTTGGGGCTTCTTATTGGGCCACAGTTATTCCTAACTCTTCAACCTACTCTACCAAATACCAGGATGTCTGTGGGCACAGAGACAATGTTCTGTGACCTCTTACTTTAAGACAATCCGTGTGATAAAGGCTGTGCCTGGCCGGGTTCTTTGACTCTGGCTAATTTAATTCTGATAAAATTGGGGAGGAGGCAGGGAAGGCCTCACAGAAGGAATAATGCTTGACAGAAGAGAGTTCAGGATGAAAAGAAGTTTCCCAGGGAGGTGTGGGCTGCCACCAGCATTGCTGGGCGGCACATGCGCACAGTGTGGGAATGAGGCTCTTCTAGCTGTGAGGAGTGGGCTCTCTGGGGTGGCTCACGACCAGCTGGGGAGGACTGTCAGGAGGGATGCAGGGAGGCTCACAGGGACCCTGGAATGTGTTACTCACTTATTTGTTGCTGTGACCAAAATACCTGACAAGATCAACGTTGAGGAGGAAAAGTTTATTTTGAGCTCACAGTTTCAGAGGTCTCCATCCATGGTTGGTTGACTCCTTTGCTCTGGACCTGAGGTGAGGAGAGCATGATGGAGGAAGGGCTTGGTGGAGGAAAGCTGCCCAGCGCACCGCAGCAAGGGCAGAGTGAGAAAGGAACAGACACAAGCTGTAGTCCAATCACTCCCCCAGTGACCTCTTTCCTTCAGCCACACCCCTCCTGCCGACAGTTACAGCCCAGCAGTCCATTCCAATCATTAATCCATCAACTGCACCAATCTGCGATGAGGGTTTGGCCCCCACAATCGAATCATCTCGTGCCTATACACTCCTCAGTTGCCAAACGTGCATTTTTTGGGAAACATTAAAGATCCAAACCATGACACCAGAAGAACAGCCAGCCTCAGGACAAAGGGACCTGAGGAGGCACTCATGGTCACTCATCTGTGCCTGGTGGCTTCTCACTCTGCTCTACATACCTGTTCTCTTCTATCTCCCGCTCCTGCTGAGTCTCCACTTCTTCCTAACCTCCATGCTCATGACCTCTCAGTGGCTTCCCCACTTCCATGTTCCTTGCCTTTGAGCTCAAGCACCCACCAGAGGCAGGGAACATGCCCTAGGGCCCTGATCTACACTCCTGGGAAAGGCATCTGGCTGGTCCAGCTCTGCTGGTTGAGCTGACCACACCAGTCTGGTCATTAGGCAGCCCAGGAATAGACTGCTGGTGGGTCAGATGTCTCCACACACTGATGCACACACACCAAGGCAGAGCCTTTGAGAAGATGGCATGAATAGGCAGGTGACTGACACATGGCTCACATGGGGTGTGGCCTGTCCAGGCACCAGGACTACAGGCAGTGGGTCAGATCTGGAAGGATCTTGCAGTCCGTGCTACAGCATGTAGTCTGCATCCCATGGACCACAGTAGCCACCGAAATTCTGTGAACAACTGATGGGCCGAGCTCATATGGCTTGTGACTGCCAAGGTCCAGATCTGTTTCTGAGAGCCTATTTTCAAACGTTTTGAATTGGTTGCCAGTATTTAAAATTTTGCAGATACAACATAAGAATCCAGACTTCTTGTTTCTTCTGGCCTGTATGAAGATCTGGCAGTGCTCACTAGCTTTCCTCCAAGGTCATTGTCTACCAGTTGGAGTAGCAGCAACCCCTTGTCTGACACTGTCCTTGCCCAGTTGGCTTCACTTCTTTGGACATAGCCTGGCCTTCTGAGGGCTCAGTCTGGTGTGGACAGCAAGGCCACAGGCAGGAAGATCAGGGAGAAGCTGAAGGCATGAAATCTGGATGCAGATTCAGGGAGTAGAAGGCTTTGACATTTACCTTGCAGGAAATCACCTGAAAAGGACACATAAAGGGGGCGATTTATGTGCTCTCTCCTGCTTCCTTGTCTTTATTCTGCAGATGCCTCCCTTTGGCACGGTACTAGGGTGACATCCTATGCTCACAGTGAGAGAGGACCCCGGCTGCATCTGTGTCCCTGCTTTTCCTGGCTCTGTCCTTTACCATTCTCTCCTCCTATGTCCTCAGCTTATCACTGGCTCCCCCGACCCTATTCTCTGTTTTCCCAGTTACATTTCTCTACCTTTCTAGATGACCAGTGCAGTTTGACTTGTCTGGCAATCCCCCTTTCTCAGGCTCCTCCTGGGAGTCTCTAAAACATCAGAAAACACTGACCGTAAGAGCCAAAGCTGCCACCACAGCCCACTTCCAGGCAGTGTGAGTGGGCTCAGTTATTATTTCAGAGATCGGTTACATAGCTCAGCTATGTGTGGAACTTTAAGGAAAAGCTATTTGATAAGAGTCTGCAGGTAGGGTTCATCCTGCAGCAGGAATTCAATTTCCCCAAAAGAGAACTTTTCAGAAGAGGGCTCTGAAATCTCACTGTCTGGGGTCAATTCTCAGCTACACCATTTTCTAGTTCTGGGGTATAGGCATGTCACTTGACCTCTCTGTGCTCCTTTCTCACTCTAAAGTTGGGGGTAATAGGGCCTGCTTTAGGGGGTTGGAGAGGGTTCATAAATAACACATGAAAAAGCTGGGCCCAGAGCAACTGCCCAAGAAAGAGCAGCTATTATTATTAATGCTGATCATCATCAGGACCAATGAACACGTGTTCTGCTCAACAATAACCCCTATTGCTTCCTCACCTTCTTTGATGCTTCCTCTGGATTTTTCAGATAAAGAAGTTGATTTCCAAGAAGACACACTCATTTTTTTTTTTAAAGTGAAATATGTTGAGTAAACATTTTTATTGTGTCGCAGTTTGGGGACAGGAGGGAAGGCCACACTTTGAACTCAGCTTTCACAAATCAAAGTCTCTGGGGTGAGTTTTTAAAAGGAATACTTGCTCTGCTTGTCGCCAGAGTTCAAAGCTCTGGGGGGAAATGGTAAATGCTAGCCTTAATTGCAGCAGCAATGAGGAGCTGGAGTCAAGTAAACAAACAACCAATTGATTCCACTATCAGCAGTTTCCTTTTAAAATTCAGTGCCCCTCCCATTTTATACACCCATTTGAGTTGGTGAAGCTCATTTTGGGGAAAACTGGCTGAGGCTCTGCATAAAGTGGACGCCCACAGGCTCTCCCTGCCATCCACGTCTCCCCTTGTCACTGAGTTGTGCCTTATGAAGCTGTCTCTCTGTCATATCTGTCCTGCCCTGCGGGCCAGCTCAAGCCAAGAGGTTTTACCTAGAGAATTCCAGTTGTGTTTTATCTCAGGAACATCAGATTTTATCTAAGGTGCTTTCCTGCAGCTCATAATATCGCCCTCCCTCTGCATCAACTGCACACTCTTCCCATGTTAACACCGCTCACGGTGCGGGCAGCAGCTCCTCCAGGGTCTGCTGGAATTATAGGCCACTATGTTTGTGCAATAGCTCGGGAAGCTTGGCACCATTGATTTGCATCAGTGCCTCCGGAATAGCCTTTGCCTTCTCCTTAAAGATACTATCTAAACTGTGAAATTCATTAAATAGCCCCAGAAATGGATCAGGTTATTTAACACAACATCCCTAATGGCGCAATATCTCAGCTGTCCACACTGATAGCGAACATTGTCTTGGACAGTGTTATCAGCCCAGGACACCCGCTATGAATATTGATCCTGAGCTTGTTATAGCCATCACTTGCCATCAGGACAGGTCAGGGTTGGAACCCACCTAGCATCAAGGCAATTTAAAGACAGCACTCAGGCAGAATTTTAATGCATAGCTGAAGAAAACAAATCAACTCCGTGCACAGAGAGAAGGTGGCTCACTGGATGTGCACTCGCATATTACAGAGGGATCCTTGGTATAAATACATGTGCAAGGATGCGGGCGAGTCAGACACCTCTCCAAGTTGTACCTGAAGGGAGGCCTCACTGCCTCCTGGTCCATTACAAAGCAGATGGCCAGAAAATGAATTCCCTCAGCCTCTCTGCCTCCACTCTTCCTTATGCTTAAGGGAAGGGGTTCTCTCCAGGCTGGGTAAGAGAGCATTTCTCTTCCTCTGATGTTTGTGGGAGACACACCTGTGTCTCTGATGTGTCCTCTATTGCCAGAAACCAAGTACTGAGCATCAGAGTGAAGACATCCTTGTGCTCTGCTGAGCGCACACGAGAAATGTTGGGAAACTAAGGACAAGAAGAATTTAGCAATCATGGAAAAGAAAGCATTCTGAAGGATTCCTAGGTTGAAACACTAGGGTCTCCATATGTTCTTGACTTTCTAACTTGATGCTTCTCCTTGTTTTGGCTCCTTTCCTACACCTGTAGATTTCAAAGAAAAGATGAGTCAGATCAAATAAAGTTTCCAGAAAAAAATATTTTGAGGCAACTTGTAAAATGCAATGAGAGGATCCCTGTTTGGGCTGGGGCCTTCCTTGTTCCTCTGGTTTGGGGTGTGGGTACCCTCTGGAATGCCAGCTCCCTCTGCTGTGAAATTGTCTTGGTGTTTTTCCAGGGCAGACTAAGAGGAGGGACTGTGGGAAGCCACATTCAGTGTTTCCACTCTGGAGCAAACTAAGGGAGATCTATTCCTAGCTACGTTTCCTGCTACTCAGAAGAACCTAAGGATGAAAACCCACGAACATGGGAGGGAAAAGGGAGAAGGGGCCAGGATCAACAGGGCTGGGGAGAAAAAGAGGGGGGAAAAAAGTCCAGAATTGGGAGGGAAAGGGTTGTCCAACCAGAAAAACTACCCTGTGTGCATTCAGGAAGGGCTGGAGTTAGGGTCGTGGGTGCTGCCTTCTAGTTCCAAGCCGTCTGTTCTCTGGGTTTCACAAAATGTGTGTTCCCTCTGGTAGGAGGTGGGCCAGTGGGCTTGGGCAGGGCACTTCCTTTCCCCAGCTTTAAAAGCACAATCCATCTGCACTTTAGGGCTGGAGCGAGCTTGAATTTCGGCAGGGCTTTAAAATCCGCAGGGAATACAGTGGCCACCTCTGGGAGGGGCCCAGAGATTTGAATGAGAAAAGCTACAAGGAGCGGACCTCTAAGGGCGCCTCCTCAATAACAGATGGGATTAGCAGCCCCCAGCACTTTAATGAGAAGGTTTCTCCTCCTCTTCCTACTTCTTACCTGCTCAGACAATATTAATTGCCGAGTCATTGTTTGGAAACCGCATGGGGCAGGGAAGAAAGGAGCTGCAGAGTTAGAAGTAGCCGTGGGCGGAGGCCTAGGGGAAGCCTCAGAATTTGCCGCTGAAATAAATGCTCAGTGCTCCGGGCCTGCAAATGACAAAAGCAGGAATGTTAGCTCGGGTGTGGCTGGTGGAGCTCCCCCCGGGCCGCTGCTGGCGGCCTTGGGGGCGGGGCTGGAGGGGCAGATGGGGGCCCTTTCAACAGTCTCTCTTTGATCTTAAATTCAAACCAGACAGGTATCTTTTAACCTTTCCTTTCTTGGGGCTGAGAGAGGAAGGGGTCAGCGATGCAGCCTGTTCCCACAGACTCAGTTTCTGATGCAAATGATCGAATCTGCGAAGGACGCCTCACCCGGGGCATCAAGGGTTGTGCTGTGGTCACAGCACACAAGGGTAGCCACCCGCAGCCATCTCACTTGGCCTGAGCCCGCAACCTGCCTGGCAGAGGAGGGCCGCCGACCCCACACCCTTGCTGCTCTCTTACCCAGTCCGTCTCCTAGGTGGGCGGAAAAAACCCCGGTATGGTGCAGGATTTTATTCCCCCACTTCCGAGGCAGCAGGATGTACTGAAACAAACAACAAACAAACAAACAAGCAAGCAAACAAAACTAGTGGTCTAGCTCAGACTCTGTCACCAACAAACGGCGACCCTGGGCAGATCACTGCTTACTGTGGATCTCAATTTCCTCGCCTTTAAAACGCGGATGGTAGTCTGTGCCAGGCCACGCCCACCTCACGGGGCTTCCCGGTCTCAGGGAATCAAGAGACCTAGAAAGTCCAAGGGCCTGGTAAACTGTAAACCGTGAGAACAGAAGGGCTTTAAAATACGAGGTAAATGGTCTGAAGTTATTACTGTGGCTCACAGGTGGGGCGGGAGATGTCTTCTCCAAGTCAAAGGCAGGTGCACAGGAGAAAGCGCAGCAATTTCAAGTCAGAGGTGTGTGTTTAGCGGGGATCTGCGGGGAAAGCTTCCGAGCGCACTTGCAGAGTCTGCGGGTGGGGCAGAGGCTCTGTGTCCTCGCGGACCCGGCGCGCTCACCGGCTCCGGGAGTCTCGGGCTGGCCCAGACCAGCGCCGGTGGTTAGGGCTAGTTCTGAAGCTGGGCTAGCGCTCAGCTGCAAGTGGCGGGGGCCTGGGCCACGCAAGTGCCAATCCGCGCGCAGCCCCCCGCGGCTCTCTTCCCGCCCCGCCTCCTCGCCCCCCTCCCCAGCTTCACTTGGCCGCGCAAACCGGATTCGCGGTTAGAGAGCTGCGACCGAGCTACAGTCAAGGCAAGCCGGAGCACCGCCACCCCGGACCCGGCACCGCGGGGCGGCCCGCGGGTATGCTGGCATGGCAAGACGCCGGGGCCAAGGCGGCTCCCTCCCACCACAAGATCTCCTTCTCGGTCCTGGACATCCTGGATCCGCAGAAGTTCACCCGCAGTGCGCTCCCCGCCGCGCGCCTCGCTCCCCGGGAAGCCAAGAAAAGTTTCGCAGAGGTCGAAGCTGAGAAGGACGCCAGCCCAGGGAACCGGGTCAAACACCAGGAGACCCTTGGTAAGAATGCCAGGCTACCCCAGCCCAAGTGATGCACGGGGGGAGGGTGGTGGTGGCAGGGAAGAGCTAGGGCCTGGTGAATGACTCTTGGCTGCAGAGAGAAGGCGCACAGGAGCAGGTAGGCCGTGTGCCTCCAGCCTCGGAATACGGTTGAGGCCGAGAGGAGGCTCCCTGCATTCCAGGGCAAAGATTTGCCTGGAAACCTCATCCTCGTGCACCCACGAAGCGGATGAGCACCGTAGCTCAGATTGCTTGCAGTGAAAACTAACACCTAACCTTGCCAGGCTCACTCATTTAACCGGCATTTAATGCGCTCGCCGCGTGCTAGAACCTGGACTAGGAGCTGAGATAAAGGTAATAAAAATTTGGAACCTTTGAGGTAGAAGCATCATTAATTCATTCCCATTTCATGGATGCCAGAACTGAGGCCACAGCCTGTGCCTGGGATCTCAGGGAGTAAACAGATCAGGTGCCTATTTCTTATCACTCCTCCCGACCCAACTGTGTACTGGGACTGGGAGCAGGGCTGGGATGATGGGAAGCTTTTAGTACTTTCTCCTGGAAACATTTTTTATTTAGCCCCTGACGCTGGCGGACACCCGAGGAAGGACCCAGGAAAGTTTGTGGGTGGAAAGAAGGAGAAAGGCTCGTGCTGGTTGGGTCGTGGGTATGAGATTCCCTGGAGGGATGCCGACAGTTAGGGACTCAGGTCCCCGAGGAGGCTGGATGCCTCCCAGCCTTCTGCACCTTCTCTCCAAGTTTGCTGATGATTGTCTGGGACCCCTGGCGCCTCTGGCGGCCGCGCTTGGGCCCTGGCTAAGGGCCTGGTAATTGTTCGGATCGTCTCTCCAAGGGGCCGAGCTCCCCTCCCCCCACCCCCTTGATCGATATTCTATTACTGGCGCCTGCATATCTCCTGCCCGCAGCTTGCAGGTACCGACTTCAAACCCCCTTTCCCTGTCTGATCCTAATATTGTTCGATTAAAACTTACCTTTAATAGATGACATCTATCGATCTGGCCCCGCACAAATCTGAAACTCTATTAACACGGCAGGAGAGAGAAGATGGGAAAGGGGAATTTCACTTTAAAGCGGGCGGGGGGGACTTGGAGGGCTTAATAACTTCTTCTTTAATTGCTAGGAGTCCCGCACCAAAATAGGTTTCTAGGGACCAGGGAGGCGCTGCACTAAACGCACTCGAGGTCTTAATGTATGGCCACACCCCCAAAAGGTCACTATTCTTTCTTGATGCGGGCTGGGTTGCCATTCATCCGATACATACTTCTTAAACGCTTACTTGGTGGCAGATTTGTAAAGGGCAAGAGGACACCGTAGCCCTAAATCTGCTCGCGAGGACGTGCAGTCGTGGAAACGGGGAGCGCGATGTGTGGAAGGGCACGGGACGCGGGCTCTCTTAAGGCGAGAGCTGAATGCTCTGAGAAAGGTTTGGGAACGTGGACCGGCCGGGTCGTTCCGGGCTTCTGGTAACTTCCCCCTTCTCCCTTAGATACAGCAGGCCAACGTGCGGGTCCAGCGTCCCCACTGGAGGGTTCAGAGGCCGAAGAGGAAGAGGAGGACGCAGAGGACTCGGGACCCGCTCGCGTTCCGGTGGGGCCCGCGCTCTCCCCCGAGGTCCGGGCGGCGGTGTTGGCGGCTGGAGAGAGCCAAGCGAATGGCGAAGGCGGCCTCACCGGCTGTCCCAGCTCGCCCGGCTCCCCGAGGCCCCGGCGCCGGCGCGCTGAGCCCAGCTGCACCAAACCGCGGCGAGCGCGCACCGCCTTCACCTACGAGCAGCTGGTGGCCTTGGAGAACAAGTTCCGGGCCACGCGCTACCTGTCGGTGTGCGAGCGTCTGAACCTAGCGCTGTCGCTCAGCCTCACTGAGACACAGGTCAAAATCTGGTTCCAGAACCGCAGGACCAAGTGGAAGAAGCAGAACCCGGGCGCCGACGGCGCGGCGCAAGCGGGCGGCGGCGCGCCCCAGTCTGGGACGCCGGGTGCAGTGGTGGGGGCCTGCGGCGGCAGCGGCGCGGGAGGCAGTCCCGGACCGCCAGGCCCCGGCACTCTGCCCTTCCAGACTTTTCCCTCCTACTCCGCAGCCAATGTCCTCTTCCCGGCCGCAGCCGCTGCCGCCTCCTTCCCGCTGTCGGCCGCTGCGGGGAGCCCCTTTGCGCCCTTTCTCGGGTCCTCCTATTTGACCCCATTCTACGCCCCGCATCTCTGAACCTGGAGTCCGCAGGACCCCCAGTTTGGCAGGGGCTCACGAGTGATTGGCATCGAGGTGTGGCCCCCCTTCAGAGGGGCGCGGGCGTGCGCGGACCGCCCCCTCCTGGCGCACGGGTGTCTGCGCCCCATCCTTTCCGGCTGCGGGACTTGCCACCAGAGGGCGGGGAGAAGATGCCTGTGCCCCGCCGTGCCCCTTCCAGCGGCTCGGACCCCAGATTACATGGGGGCCACAAAGGGATCGGGGAACTCTCCGGACACCGAGGCTGTCCTAAAATCTTTCCTTTTCTAGACCTTATTCTTCACTTTCCAGTCAGGTTTAATTAAGTTCAAGGGCTCTTTTTAAGAGTCAGGGTATTCGGTGCTGGGCTAACAAAGGTGCCAGGATGGAGATGGGAGGGAGTTAAAATTACCTGTGCAACAGCTTCTCGCACCTAGCATGGAGCCTAAGATTCCAGCCCACTCAAAGAGGAGGGGCTTTCCCTTTTTACAGCTCAATGTTTCCCTCGTGATACTTGGTTCTTGGCTCAACTCCAGCGTCTCCCAAGTCCTGAACAAAGCTGGAGAGAGCTGGGCCCGTGGCTCATACATTGCCACAGTGAAATGGTCTATTTCAGAAAAGCATAAAACAACATCTCTAGGTCTTCGTTTAAGACCTTGGGCACGGTGCTGTTTCTAACAGACCGCATAGGTTATTTTGAGGAGAATGGGTATTTTATTTTTCTGAGCAGGCCTGAAGTCTGAGCTAGGAAGAGCCGTGCAGCATTTTGGCTAGACTTTTGTGCTTAAGGAGACAGGTTGGCTGCCCTGCAGTGCAGGTTTTGCGGACAGCTTGCTTGTACAAGCCACAGTAGAGGCACCAAATGGGTAAACAGGATAATGAAGGGAATGATGGGCCACAAAGATCATGAAATCCACGTCCATCAGGCTATTTTGAAGTGCAGTGCTTGACACAAACTTAAGTCTTGGCTAAACGGCCAGTCCCAGCAATTCCCCTCTCCCTTGAACCAAGTTGGTCAGGCACTGGGCTATTTTATTAAAGCACAAACTTAACATTTTTAGACCTTCATCTAAGATTCTGACTTGAAAGCAATTCCGATTCCAAATAGATTCTCCATGATGGTGAACCAAGCAAAAGATTGCAAGAGGCTGGGGAAAAACATATACTTACTGAGTGTAAAGGGCTACTTGGAGGCTAATCCCTTGTTTGTGAAGGACTCAACTGAGGGACTTAATACATGTGTTCTAACTGCTGCTTTTATTGTCACCCTTTAAAAATTACCTTTTCTGTAAAATTCATTTGCCAGTGTTGTTTGGGATACTCCTTCATTAGTGTTCTGTGTGATTTGGTCTTGTAGCCCACATCTCAGAAACCGAGGTGACCCCAGCTCTAGGCCACATGTCCTTCATTCTCACTTTGATTGCGTTGGGACATCTGTGGAGAGACTATTCCTTGCTATTTCTTGGTAGCCTATACCATTAGTAATTACATTTAATGAGCACTGTCTTCAAAGTAAAAACACACTTGTTTGGTAATGTTAACGCTCCATAACATTATAATCTTGAAATATCTAGTTCTATTATCAGGAATGATAGAAAATTTCCCCCCTTTTCCCGACTTAAATGAAAACTTCATATTCATGTGACTCTCATGAGATTTGAGAGTTTGTGTTATTTATGTATTATTTGCTAATTAGACTCTTTTCCTTCTCTAAAGAAGAATGTCCCCAAACAACACATTATAACTTTCTAAAGGACAGTTGGTGCCAGGCGAGATTAAAAATGCAGTTACTGTAATTAAGAATCTAACTGCTACTCACTTTACATATGGTAAATGCTCCTCCAGTAACTATTTGTTGGCTTCTCAAAAGCAGAATTCCATGCGTATGAACAGGCAGTTCAAGCACATGAAGGCCAGATCTGCAATTTGTGTAATAAATGGGCAGCATTTCATTCCAGTCCTCTCAGGTACCAGAATCAGACTGCAGCTGAAGACAGGGAGTGGAGAGGGAGCTTCTCTGTGTGTGGACCCTTCTCCTTTCCACAGATGGTCACGGTGATCCTTGAAATGTGCTTTAACATTAGGATTTGATTTTTCAACCAAATCCTTAGATTCACTCTATTGGTGTGTGGGCCTAATAAATTTTTTTTTTTTTGTAATGCTTTCTTGTTTATTCCTTGCTCTCTATTAGTAAACCCTCCCTTCTCTTTTGGAGGTACTGGGGATTTATGTATTTATTTTTATTATTTTTATATTTATTTATTTGGTACTAGGAATTGAACCTGGGGATGCTTTACCACTGAGCTACATCCCCAGCCCTTGCTATTTTTAATTTTGAGAAAGGGCCTTGCTAAATTGCTGAGATTGGCCCAACTTGAAATCCTCTTGCCTCAGTCCCCCAAGTAGCTGGGATTACAGGCATGTGCCACCATGCCCATTCCCAAAAGCATTTAAAAGCCTAATTTCATCCTATGCTCACTTCCACAGATTCAGGGAAACAGTGCCTTAGAACTCGAGGAAAACTCCCCAGGGGACAAGTGGACAGGACAGCGAGCACCCTAGTGTCAGGGAGATTCTCCAGCAGCTTCCCTCTGAGCGCCACCCCAGCACTTCCTGGTTCACAGGACTACTGTTGAGGTGAGAGAGCAGTGCCCATGATGTGACTGGCCTGAGACAGGCTGGCTCTGAGCCTCTTCCACCCTTCAGGGGATTCATGACTGGCAAGTTACTGATGCCTTTGTGCCTCAGTGCCTTCACCAAAAGGCATACCTTAGAGGACAATGGAGAGGACCAGAGAGGTCACGTGGAAAGCACTTAGCTTAGTGTCCAGTGGAATGATGGTAGTTATCATTCCAGTTGAAGCTGAAAAAGACCTTAAAGATGCTCTACCTAACCCAACCATCTTGTTAAAAAACATTTTTTTTTTTGCAGTGTAATAAGCATTCAGAAAACTGAATATATCAGATGTCCACAGCATGGCATGTTTTTCAAACTTGGGCCACACCTATATAACTAGCATCCAGATCAAGAAATGGCATGTCCCCAGAGCCCTTTGTGTCCCCAGGCATGATCACCCTTCCCAAGGGGAGCCACTCTCCTGACTCCCAGCTGCAGAGAGTTCTTGTGTCTAGTTCTTCTTTCAGTTAAACAAATGGAATCACGCCGTACGAGCTCCTTTTTGTGTCTTTTTATTGCCTGACACATTGATGAAGTTCCTCTATGTTATTTTTACAGTTCTTTGTTCCAATTACTCCTGCTGTTTCTTCATAGTTCACAAACGCACAACTCATCCATTCTACTGTTGATGGGTAATTGCATATTTTCTGGTTCAAGGCCCTCATGACTCAATTGTCTTATACATGTCTTTTGGTAAATGCCGTTATATACCTAGGAGAGGGGTCACTGTGCATACTTAAGTCTAGCTTTAGTAGATATCACCAACGTTTTCTGGTGCAGTTTTAGCAATTTCCATCCCCACCTGCAGTGAGAGAGTTCAGGTGCTCCACATCCTCCCAGCACTCTGGGTTGCCCACCTCTTTCTTTCCAAGGATTCTGTAAGGTAAGTAGTAGTACCCATTTGGCTTTGGTATTCATCTCCTGGTAAGACACCATGCTGACTACATCTCCACTCACCTGTGGGCCTTTTAGTATCAGTTTTGGTAAAGAGTCAGGTCAAGTCTTTTACCCATTGACTCATCCCTTCATTGGTAAAATAAACTGACTCTTCAACAGGAAGTGACTTGCCCAAGATCTCACAGCTAGTAAGAAAAGGAACAGAACCTGAGCCAGGTACAGTGACCCACACCTATAATCCCAGAGCCTTGGGAGGCTGAGACAGGAGGATCGCAAGTTCCAAGACAGCCTCAGCAAAACTGGGGTGTTAATCTACTCAGTGAGACCTTGCTTCTAAATAAAGTGTAAACTAGGGCTAGGGGTGTGGCTTAGTGTCCAAGTGCCCCTGAATTCAATCCTCCATACCAAAAACAAAACAAAACAACAACAACAAAAAATACAGAACCTGAAATCCAGACCTAATGACTCCAGGGTGATTTAAATTATGCATGGTGCCACCAATCCTATAAAATATTTAGTTGAATATTTGGGAGCTGTTTGGGCACTTGTGGCTAAGGCAAAGTGTCAGTACCGGAGTAAAGGGCCTTCCGTCGCTTGCCCTTCCTGTGTTCGATCCAGGTTAACCTGCTGGGGACTGGAAAGCTGCTTTCTGCGGTACTCCCGGTCTTACTTCTCCACCAGCAATGTGTGAGGACCCCAGTTCTCCACATGCTGGCCACACCTGCTGTTTTTCTCTTTGTCTTTTATTAAATCAAAACATCCTAGCAGGTGGGAAGTGGCATCTGGTGGTTCTGATTTGTATTTCCATCATGCTGAGGTTTGTCTCTTGAATGTCCCTCCCAGGCCCACCTGGGAAGACTTGGACACCAGCCTGTGGCCTTACTGAGAGGTGGTGGAACCTGGTAGAAGGTTGGATCACTGGGGTGGACCCTTAACGGGGATACTGAGACCCAACGACCCCTTTCTTCCTCGCTTTCTCTTTATATTTTTGCTCCAGGCCACCATGAGGTAAGCAGGCCCTACAGTGCCACCATGATGTTCTGTGTCCCCACAAGCCCTGCAGGGCTGGAGCCAAATGACCACAGACTGTAACGTCCGGAACAGTGACACAAAATAAACCTGTTCCTTTACTGAGTCAATTACCACAGGGTTTTGTTACAGTAACGGAAAGCTGACTGCCACATGTTGACTGAGGACATTGTTGGCCATTTGTCTTCTGGGGAGAAAGTTCAGTCAAGACCTTTAGTCGTCTTTTAATTGGGTAATTTGTCCTGCTGCATTTTCAAAGCCCTTTATATATTCAAAACATTTCTATCTCACCCCCTTTCTTTTGTACCTTAAAATAAGTGTATGGTCCCCAAACCTCTCCTTCCTTCCCTTGTTTCCTGGGAATCAAACGAAAAACCAGGTGACTGAAGGTGACAGATAGGTGCTCAGTTGGTGCCATAGTGTGAAGAAAGTGCCATTGCTTTTTCTTTTCTTTTCTTTTTTGTTTTGTTTTTTTTTTTTTTTTTGGTCAGTTGTTTCTGTACAAAGAAACATTGTCCTTAGCACTGACGTCATTTGGCTGAAAACAAACATGCTTCTAATTCCACTTTTGCCAGGTTTGTCACATACAGACCTGGTTTGCATTTGGAAAGGTCACACCAAGTCCTTGATGACTCCAGAGCACAGCAAAACATCACTGACGAAGAAGTTCATGCTACCGCCAAGAGAGGTCAGGGTTGTCTGTTTTCCTGAGATGAGTTATTTCCCTGTGTCAAGTTCTCAGCTCCCATCAGGGTTTCCTAAAGGCAGGAAGTGGAACTACCTTCAGTGGGTTAGAGAAATCTCTGCCTTCCTGGTGGTGGGGTTCCATGTGACTATGGAGTGTGAACCCACATAACTGGATCCACAAATAGTTGAGAATTTCTTTTCAATTCTGTGAACATGCTGTGTTGGAATAGGAACTTCAAGGCAGGACAGACGTGCTAGGACGTTTTGTCCTGGCCCTCTCTTCAGAAGCTTCAGTATTTAGCAACCACCCCTGTGGAAGCACAGGGGCCCTAGCTGTGGGTGCTTATTCAAGGCTGTGACAGAACCTGCAGAGTCCTCTTCATTTTCTGTGTGCCAGGCACAGTGGTAGGCCCTGGGGACACGACAGAGAGCAAGAACAACCTGGTCCCTGCCCTCTGGTCCTTCTGGTGGATCGAGTTCCATGGACTTTGAGTGTTTTTGATCTCATACCTTTTGGAATAAAAATTATGAGACTTCATCCTCATGGTATGTATTTATTTAAACAATATACATGCACTACACTGCTAACAGATGATCTCCCTGGAAATTTAAATGTGCATTAAAATTGAGATTATACCACATAGATGGAATCTTTGATATTTTCTTCCTGCACATCCATACTTCACTGTATACCCCTTCCTCTCTGTTTGGAGATTGGTGTCCTGGCAGACAGACTGATTCCCTGATGCTTTGCTTTTCTCTGCCTGGGAGTGCAGCTCTCTGGCAAGGAGGACCTTGCACAGGTGCTGACCTGTCATGGTCGCTATCGCGTTGTTTCCCCTTGCTCCATCTGAGGATCTCCCAGCCCTGGTAGTTCACCCTTGTGTTGGGCAGGTCTTGTATCTCTCATAGCCCAGTATGCTGCTATTCAATTGAAATTTGCTTGCACTTTTTGATTAGTCTAATTATGTTTTATTCTTTGATATTAGGGACAGTTCTATTTTTCTACAACATTTTCCAAAAGTCTGGATGATAGGGTCTGGAGTTGTAGCTCAGTGACAGAGCCCTTGCCTAGCATGTGTGAGGCACTGGGTTCAATCCTCAGCACTGCATAATAAATAAATAAATAAATAAATAAATAAATAAATAAAATAAAGGTACTGTGTCCATCCATAACTAAAATAATATTTTTTTTAAGTCTGGTCAGGCAGGTTGGTGCACACCTGTAATCCAGTGGCTCAGGAGGGTGAGGCAGGAGAATTGTGAGATGAAAGTCACTAAGCCTCAGCAACTTAGTGGGGCCCTAGGCAATTTAGCAAGACCCTGTGTCAAAATAAAAAATAAAAAGGGCTGGAGATGTGGCTCAGTGGTTAAGCACTCCTGGGTTCAATTCCCGGTACCTAAATAAATAAATAAACAAATCTGAATGATAAATCTTTTTTTTTTTTGAACCAGGGATTGAACTCAGGGACACTTGGCCACTGAGCCTCATCCCCAGTCCTATTTTGTATTTTATTTAGAGACAGGGTCTCACTGAGTTGCTTAGGGCTCGCTAAGTTCCTGAGGCTGGCTTTGAACTTGTGATCCTCCTGACTCAGCCTCCCAAGTCGCTTGGATTACAGGCGTGTGCCACCTCACCTGGCTCGATAAATCATTTTGAATTCAAAATTATTCGATAGAAACTCTCACATTAACAAAGAAGCTATTCTTAATGTTGGAAACATTCTTTGATTATGAGTAATTTTAAAAGGATTTGGCATAGCAATAAGAAGTAATTTCTCTCTTTAGTTATCCCAGACTAAAAGCAATAAAATTGAAATACTTAGAAAAATGATTGTCACAACAAGTCTAAATTACCTAACTACTATCAATTTTTGCACTATCTCATTGAGAGGCTGGCCCCAGTCCACAGCCCACACACTGATCCCCAGCTTTGCTCTCTTCCCAGCCTTGGGGGGAGATGTCTTTGCCTTGAAACAGGACTGCAGTTCTTTGACCCAACACTCCCACTTCTCGGACTTTATCCTATAGATATGCATGCAGGATATGTCAGAGCCGAGGCTACCTAGTATGATATTGTCATAGCAAGATTGGAATTGTCCAAGTGTCCAACAATCTGGGGCTATTAACGTACCTATAAACAAAAGAGTGAGGTAGTTTTCTCCACACTGACCCAGACAGAAGTCAGGGCATAATAAAAGGCACGGTACAAAGGCTGGGAATGTAGCTTGGTAGAGTATCTGCTCAGCATGTGCAAGGCCCTGGGTTCAACCCCAGGGTGGCCAAGAAAAAAAAAATGTAGGCAAGGCAAGGTACAAAGAGCGCATGTAACCTGCTATCCTGGGTGTTCTAAAGTGAAGAAAATAATGAAGTGTGTTTATTTTTATTTGCATGAAGAATCACTGGAAGGATATATGAGAAAATAATACAGAGGGTGGCCCAGGAGAATTCACTGGGTGGGGTTGGAACAGGAAAGGAACTTCTCAAGTGTGTTTCTTGATTTGTCTTGATTTGTGAAGGAAGCAAATGTAGAAGTTGCCTGGGGGGGGGAAATGTCAAAGAGGAAAGTGGTGCTGGAATTTAAGGTAAATATTTCTAAATTTAAAGTAAATATTTTCAATGGCTTTTTGATTTTCCAAATGACATTTTCTAGC
This sequence comes from Glaucomys volans, assembly GCA_020662805.1. Classification (NCBI taxonomy): domain Eukaryota; kingdom Metazoa; phylum Chordata; class Mammalia; order Rodentia; family Sciuridae; genus Glaucomys; species Glaucomys volans. The sequence goes on from JAJEJO010002331.1 coordinate 250,567, forward strand.
ATCAACCTTTGGAAATCTGGAAGAGAACCGAAGCTATCTTTTGATGATCTGCCCAGCGAGGCATTGGGCTACTTCCTTGGATGTAACTCAGGCTTCCTTGGAAAGTAAAAGTACAGGTGTTACTAAAATCTGGCTAGCAGCACAAGAAGGCCAGCTCGAGGTGAAGCTGGCAGCGTGGACCTCCCTACCTCCAAGGAACAGCAGGGAAACTCCAGGGCCCAGGTGGAGCAGGTTTCTGAGCTATCTGTACCACACTTCTTTCAACAAAGTAAAAAAAATTGCATTTTCTAAATAAAATTACTCCAGCAGGATCCCAGTGATAAGACACCATTGCCCTTCTAATGGACACATTTTAAACTTTTAAAAATACATATGTTTTGTTGAGGGGCTGGGGTTGGGGCTCAGTGGTAGAGCACTTGCCTAGCACGTGTGAGGTGCTGGGTTTGATTCTCAGCACCACATATAAATAAATGAATAAAATAAAGGTCTATCAACAGCTAAAAATATTTTTTAAAAATATATGTTATGTTGAGATTTCAGTAGGAATCTCTGTAGAAGAAGATTCAAAGTTGGATGATGTGTATGTAGACTTGGACAAGAACCTTTGCTCATCATTATAAATAAAATTAACAGCACCAGGGATTGAACTGCAGGGTGGCTCAGAAGTGGCTGTGTGTTTTAGCAGCGCTGCATCTATCAGTGATCTAGGGAACAACCCAGGGTACAGGATATGTGAACCTCAGGATCTCAGGTTACCCAGCAGAATTGTCTGACTGCAGACACTGCGTGCCGACCACCACCAAGCTTGGAGTGGGGCACTTTGGCATCCAGCTAACACCTTTCGTAGAATACTACCCATAGTCAGACTCATTCAGCTTAGCTGAACATGCCGTTCACCTGCCTCAACTCACAAGGCAGGAGCTGCCACTGACTGGTGTCTGCGATTCTTCCTGGAGCTCTGCACAGTGCCCAGTGGATTGGAAGACAGTGAAAAATAGTTCAAAATTGAATTAAAAATGGGGAGATCAACATATTGGACATCCTCTCATGCTATATGCTATGTTTAATTCAGAAGTCAGAAAACATGTGAATATGTTTAATCAATGAAATAAGTCAAATGAGATATCAGAAAAAATATAATTTCTCATCTCTAATTCAATGGTTTAATTCATCTTCATCATTGAAATTCTTTGGGGAAGAATCCAGGTCAAAAGAAGGACAAGGACATATATCACAAATGCAGAGCTTATTGGTGACCCAAATATCAGGACTGGCCTTGCTGTCCATGACATGATTGGCAAAATTCTGAGCAGTCATGTGTGGTAGTGCCCACCTGTAATCCCAGTGACTGGTGATGCTGAAGCAGGGGGATTGCAGGTTTGAGACCAGGCTGGGAAACGTAGCAAGATCCTGTCTCAAAATAAAAAATGAAGAGGACTGGAGGGTGTAGTTCAGTGGTAAAGTGCCTCCGGGTTCAACCATAGAACCAAAAAAATAAAAAAATAAAAAAATAAAAAAAAATTCTGAGCACAAAATTGTAAACATCTTCAGCAAAGATGAAATGATTTATGATATGATATAATATTTATTTAAAGACATTTTTGGTCTTTTTTTCTTTTTCTTTTCTCTCTCTCTTTTTTTTTTTTTTTTAACAGTGCTGGGGATTGAACTCAGGGCCTTGTGCTTAACAGGCAAGCACTCTACCAACTGAGCTATATCTCCAACCCTACTTAAAGACTTTTAACTTTAAAATTAAGAGAATCTGAAAACTACATTTATTCATGAAGAAAAAAGTCTTGAGCCTTTCAATTAATAAATCATGGGATTAAAAATTTTTTTTATTATAGTCCCAATTACAAAGATTCAGAATTAAAGTTCTCAAAAGAAAAGTAAAAAAAGTTATCCAAGCTTCAAAATTCAGAGTTAGCCTTCTTTTTATGGAATCATTAAAAAATCATTGCAAAATACTTTGAGCCTCTGTGTACCTACATCGATAAGGGTGTCAATATTTAACTAGTACTTGAAGCTTATCTTATTTTTAAATTAATGAATGATATAATATTTTCTAAATAAACATTGCTGCTTGACTACTTTAAGTTTTTTTTCTTTTCTGTTTTCTTTCTTTTTTGGTACTGGAGATAAACCCAGGGGTGCTCTACCACTGAGCTGCATTCCCACAGCTTGTTATTTTTAAATTTTGAGACAGGGTCTCACTAAGTATCTGAGGGTCTCCCTAAATTGATGAGGCTGACCTTGAACTTGCCATCCAGCCTCCCTAGTCATGGTGATTAAAGGCATGTGCCATTGCATCTGGCATCTCACTACTTCAAATTTTTGTCTAACATTTTTACTTTAAATTTTTGGATCGGTCCAAATTCTTGCTTTGGATTGTCTCAGACATGGAACCTGATGGGTAGCATATCTGGCTTTTTGGCAGTCCTAGCACACTGGCAGGGGTCCTTTATCTTGGAATCTTGCATTTCTCTGTCTTTAAAAATGGAAGATTCTGGAGCTGGGAGTATAGCTCAGTGGTAGAGGATGTGCTTACTTAGTGAGGCCCTGAGTACCCAGTATCCAAAACCAAAACCCAGAAAGATGTGTAGTGATACATACCTTTTAAAGAGCTGGGTCGTAGATGAGTGGTGGAGTGCTTGCTTAGCAGGCATGAGTCCCCTGGGTTCAATCCCTAGAACCACAAAGGAAAAAAAAAAAAAAGAAGAAGAAGAAGAAGAAGAAGAAGAAATCTTTAAATTGGGTGTGGCAGTGCACACCTGTAACCCCAGCTACTTCAGAGGTTGAAGCGGAGCAGCACCAGTTTGAGGCCAGCCTGGGCTATGCAGCAAGACCCTGTCTTTAAACACAGGGCTGGGATGTAACTCAGTGGTAGAGTGCTTGCCTTGCCTAGCATGTGCGAGGCCCTGGGTTTGATCCCTAGTATGGGGGTGGGGGGCTTTATGGTTTTTCCAGCTCTAAAAAAAATCTATTATGCATTTACATCTCTAATTCACATGTTTGAAATAATGGGTTGCATGGTCCTAGCCTGCGACACTGGAGAGTCGTTGTTGCACTGTCCTAGTCTGCAGCAAAGGAGGGAACACCCTGGTGTTGCACTATCCTTGTCTGCAACACCAACAAACCATGGGGAAAGGAACACTCAGTCTCTGTGCAAAGATCTGAGGAGAAGAGCTTTACTGGGGGGAGATGGAGCACATGCCACAAGGAAGCTGCTTCTGTCTTTACAGCATATAACACTGTCTTTTATACATCTCAAGGTTGAGCCTTGCATAAGCAGTTACTAGCCTGTTTGGCAGATTATTGGTCAGTAACAGAAATAACAAGCAGTTTCTGCAAACCCAGGAGGTCACAAGCCACAGAATATCCTGTTCACAGAACACAGGACAGAGAAATGGGCCCCTAGTCCCTGTGTGGTCTGTTCAGCATGTCTGTCTCCTGATAGAATGTCACACAGCCCTCCTTGCAGGAGACAGGTCCCACAATAATGTCTTTATTACTTTTTGATATTGAGAAGAAGTTGACTTTTTCAGTTGCACAAACTCAATCACTTTTTAAATGTTGCAGTTGAACTGATTCAAATAGGCCTTACCTCTAGCTTGGTGACCTGGACTGACCTGGTCCCCCTCCTTCTCTTTTCTGGAATTTTCTGTTCTTTCCCTACCCAGTCTTCCAGGAACATAGTGTCCTCTGGGCATAACCACCCAGCTCCCAAGACTCTCAGAGGCTCCCTTCCAGATCTCACACCACAGGCTAAGAATTCATCCATGGCCTTCTTTCTAGCACAGGACTTTATAAACTTATCAGGCCCATGTGACATTCCTTTGGCACTTGACAGTCCTTCAGCACGTGACAGTCATTCAACAAGAACAAGTAGGGAGATGTTAATGGACAACAATGCTTTAAAAATACCCACCTCCTTCAAGTCTCTAGGGTTTTGATCTGACTGGTTGTTACTCTCTAGGCTTTGGGCCCCCTGGGCTTTTGGAGTCCCAGAACCATACCTCCATAATGGCCACTGGTTCTGCCCAGGGGGATAAAGATGAGCAGTGATAAGAGTAAAATAACAATTCCTATGTCATGGACACAGAGACTATTGGAAGGCTGTAAAAAATCCTGTAAGACAGGCTCTACCTTCAAGAAACTGCAGTCTGGTTGGGAAGAAAACACAGATAGATGGGTGGGGAGAGAGAGCTAGAGAGACATTAGAAGGTGAATAATAACTGAAGGCAGGAGATAAGAAGAGGACAGAAGTACAGAGGAGGATGGGGAGGAGACCCTGCAGCTCAGCAGTAGGGCAGGTGGCACACACGGGGGAAGGACAGGAGCTGCTGCTAGACTTCTAAGGTGAAGTTCAGTTTCAGGAAAGAGGAAATAGGTTCTCCTGGCAGGTGAATTCTCATGCTAGGACAGTATTTTTTTTTTTTTTAGATGTTGAAAAACCTTTATTTTATTCATTTATTTATATGTGATGCTGAGGATCAAACCCAGTGCTTCACACATGCTAGGCAAGTCCTCTGCCACTGAGCCACAACCCCAGCCCACTAGGACAGTATTTTAATTGCAATTTTTGAGCCTACCCCGTTCTGTTCCTAGTCCAGATGTCAGTTCAGAACTTGCCCCAGCTGTCGCTCTCTCGCCCTCCTCATCGCTTGGCCTGCCTGATCCCTGCCATTGTGGACTGGAGGTCACTTACTCTGCTTCTGACATAATTGGCTGAGCCAACTCTGGCAGCAAGAGGGACAAGTTTGGGGGCTTGGGATATAGCTCAGTTGGTAGAGTGTTTGCCTTACAGGCCCAAGGCCCTGGGTTCAATCTCCAGCACCACAAAAAAGGGAAAAAAAGAAAAAGAGGGACAAGTTTGTTATGCCGCTCAGTCTTCAGTTGGAAAGACACCTTTTTTGGGTGAATACACTTTGCGAAACAAAATTTCTCTCACTGGGTAAATAATCAACACTTGTTTTCTGAGGCTTATTATCAGATTTCCTTCTTGGTTGTCAGTGTGGATTTTCCAAATGATAAAAATATGAAGCCCAAGTATATGTGGATTATATTAATAACAAACAACAACAAGGTGGGTGATGAAGGAAAAGCAAGAAGTCTGCGTAATACATAAATTATTTTTCTGGTCACTAAGTAATTGAGAGTTGTCTATTCTTAATCTGCAGCTTTTTCAGATGGTCAAAATTGCAAGATTTCTGTTCACATCTGATGAAGAACATTTCCTGATTGTCTCTCGTTCCCTTTGTCTCACATGATCTCCCCTCATGTAAAATTCCATGCAGAATCAGGCACCTGGACATGCAAGGGACATTTGTTGAATGAACTGATGGAAGTAATTTAGGTCTTGGGTGGTATCTGCTATGAGGGTTGGTCTTTATCTCCCCAGGTTTTATGGTCCTATGGACTTAATTGCTGGAATCTATTAACAGTTTCAAAGGCTCAAACATCTTTATAATGCATGCTCTGTTCTTGATATTTCTACATTGCACAAACAATGTGAAGGAATAGAGCAGTTTTGTTTATTGGTGGAATAAAAGCAACTTTCAAGCCTAGGTTGTTCTGTCTAGGCTACAATTAAGCTAAGAAAACAACTGCTAGTAGAGAAATCATAAAATATTATTCTGCTCTTTGTACCCATTCTGATAAGAGAGAGGAGATAAAACCCAGACATTCTCAGCAGTTTCTTGCATATGAAAGCTTTTTCATTAAAGAGCATCTTATCTCTGAGTCTTAAGGCATTGCAACATACCTTGGGGTTACACTTAGCCTTCCTCCTGAATTCAATTTCTGGACTCTGTAAGAGTCCTAAAAGGGCTGGGGATACAGCTCAGTTTGTAGAATGCTTGCCTTGCATGTATAAGGCCCTGGGTTCAATCCCCAGCACAAAAAAAAAAAAAAAAAAAAAAAAAATTGCTGTACTTGGCCTCCCACACTGGCCCAGATTTGCAGGGTAGGACCCTGAGAGAAAAGAATGATTTTTCTGACCCTTGGGGCAGAATGACCTAACTTCCAGGAAATTAATCATGCTGTTTTTGTTTTTGATGGTGGGGAGGGATGTCAAAGAAATAAAAGGCAAAGCTCTGCTCCTAATGAGCTCCAGAGAGGGAAGAGCCATAGCAATCTGAACAAGTGATCTTGGTCTAGGGCAGATTAAGACGAGGAAGACTGAATTCCTTTTGGTGTCTTTTTCTGTACACCTGTAGACATTGGCTCCACCCTTCACAGCTCTGCCTCTGAGCCCACACCACTTCCCTGAGCTTCCCAGATAGCATGACTTGGGTTCAGCTAAGACTTAGCTAATTTCATGTGAAGAATGTTTTCCATTTCTCCCCCTACTTCCATTTACCAACCATGAGGTTGACCTCTAGGGATTGTCTTAAGGGGTCCTTCGGCCTCTGGCTTCGGAATGATTTGTGCACATGGAATCTTGCAGGAGAGGAGAGGTGGGGGTGCTTAGCACTCAGTTTCCTCCAGTGGGGTTATGGACGACCTCATTCCAGACAGGGGCTCTCTCCTTACACTCCCTTCGCTTTGGTTTCTGGAAACACTACTTCTGGGTCTATGAGTCCTAGAACTGATAATGACCCTTCCAGATAACTCCATGCCTGTGATTTACTCTCTCACATGCACATAACTTTTTCCCAATTGAAGTATGCCTTGTGTTAATGACTGAAACCCTGACTGATCACTGTCAGCCAGTGGAACATAGTACTGACAGGTAATCTTGTTGCCTGCAGCTGTGGCCCACAACCCTCAGAGAGACCTGGGTGGTTTATAGGACTGGGTAACTGGGTAAGTTGCTCCTCACTTACTGGGTAACTGGGTAAGTTGCTTCTCCTCTCTGGGTCTTTGTCTTCCAATATACAACAAATGTTGTAAACTGAAGGATATCCACATTCCTTCTGATTCCAACAAGCGATTATTTCGGGATACCCATTTTGGGTTCTGAGTTTTATATCACATGTGAATGTGAAGGGCACCGCAGGACAAACTTGTACTCAGTGATGCCATCATTTGAGCATCTAACATAAGCAAAGAGCAGGTGGGCCATACCTGGCTGCGGCAATGATTCTGGCTGTGCTGCACGTCAGGACACGGGACCCAACCTCTGGGGCAGAGCTAGTGTTGGTTACCGATAAGGCCCCCAGAGGTGGGGAACTGGAGGGGGGCCAGGAGCGCGGGCAGGAGGTCGAATCCAACAGCCATCCCCAGGTCGCTCCGCCACGGAAAAGCAGCGTGCGGGTGGAGATCAACAGTCTTCATTCCTTCGGGCCTCGGTCTTCTTGCCAGCAGGGGGCGGGCCGCGATGCTCAGCGTTCTGAGTGCCTCTCAGGAGGCGCAGGCGAGCCTCGAACCCGCGGAGGAAGAATCTGTCTCAGCGCGCGGCGGGGGAGGGCGGGGCGAGGGCAAGACCCACAGGATTGGTGCCCAGCCCTCGGTCCCAGCCAATGGGCGGCGAGCGCGTCCCGGGGCGGGGCGGACGCCGCGTCTTAAGGCTGGGTGACGCGCAGTGCTGCGCTGCCGCGTTTGACCTGCCCCGCTGCCGCGTGTCCGGCCCCGGCCTCCCAGGCGCCGTCAGGTACCGCGCGGGCGTCGCGGGGCTGGGGCCGAGCCCGAGGGCCGGGTCCGGGCCCGGGCGTGCGGCCGCCGTCGGAAGCGGCTCAGGGCCGGGTTCCGCAGGCATGCTGGGCATCCGCTGGCGGGCAGGCTCCGCCTCCGCGGCCCGCTCGCGCCGAGGGCGGCTCGGACCCGGCGGCCTGGAAGCCGGCCGGCTTGCGGCTGTGGCGGGCGGGGCGGCGCATCCCCGGCCCGTTCCGCGGGAGGCAGGGCGGGCTGTGGATGTGGCACCGGGCGGAGCCGGCGGGCCCTGGCTTGCGGCCCGCGGGGGCCAGGCCTCGGCCCTTCGCCCTTCCTGGTCCCAGCGCCCCGGCCCTCCGGCTCGGGTTTCCGGGAAGGAGGCGTTGGGGGCGCGGGCACCGCGGGCGCCTTCGGTCCCCGCACTCGGCGAGGGGGTGCCTGGTGGGCACCCGGGACGCCGCCGTGAGCAGGCGACTTCGGCCTCGGGCGGGGGCGCTGATGCAACCTGCGAGGGGTCCGCTGCCTCCCTGGCAGCCCCTGCGCCCGCCGCCAGCCCTGCCCACCCCTCCCCAGCTTTTCCCCCTTCAGCCTTTGTCCAAATAGAATTACGGAAGTAGATCGTACCGCACAGTAACGTGCACGTTAGCGGGGTGGTGTCCAGGGCTTGGGGCCAGCAGATCTTCCAGCACGAAGACCTCGTCCCTAGGGTTCCTTTGCAAACATTGCTAAGCCTGGTGCCTTCTGGTTGAATTCAGTGAACGCTTGCCTCTGGTGAACCACGGCCTCCCCTTGGCCTCTGTATTTTGTCTTCCTGGCGTTCAGCCTTGCTTTTTAGATAAATTAAGGTGATAATTAAGGGGTGGGGGAGAGCGAGTTTGGAACGAAGTGGCTTTATCTTGCATTACTAACTCCAATTTCTCCATTCTGAATCTAACGGGGCGTAAGAGTTTCTGTAGGTAAACTAGTTACCTAATTTGAACACAGAACAGTTCTTTAAATTGTGATCCAAAATCTTTATCTTATTACCTTGAAATAAACGGATTCTTTTCATTGGAATATCCTGGTTCTTCTGGCTGTAGAGAATCTAGTTCTTGACTATGAAGAAGAATCTTTTAATGAAAAGTAGAGTCCTTAAAAAAAAACACGTTTTAAATACAGAACTTATTGTTCCAGGTTTTGCAGTTTTTCATGGTGTTTCATATTAGTTTTGCATTCCTCCCAATAATAAGTTCTAAAAATTCTTAAAAAGGTATTTTTTTCTCAAAGAGGCTGTTTCATATGTTTTTTCCTGCACAGTCTTGACTACAGTTATTTGTGTGCACATTTTGTGCCCGTTACTGAGTTCTAGAGGATGGTCTGAGTCTCATCTTAAAAATACTAGAGAATGGGTGAATTTTGGAGGTGTGTGAAGGGTGCGGTGTGGTTTACCCAATCTTTTCTCAGTAGTAATCTTTAGTTGTTTGCCATTGACGCACTTGAGTTGAATTTTAGCCAGACTATCGATTGCATTAAAAAGCTTTTCTTGGCAGAACTTTAAAAAAGAAAAAAAGGCCTGTATTTGTGAATGGTTACCCCAGAAAAGTAAATATTTTAAATGGCTTTTTGATGACTTTACACTGATGATTCTTTCAGGGTAATTTAAGGAAATCATATTTAATAATGCAGGCTAAATTAACTCTTCAGAATGTGGTCTTTTATGGAAATTTTGTTGTAGGAAGGATCTACTGTAGGTGAGATAGCTGATAGGAGGAGGGGGTAATAGTATCCTGAGGGTTGTGTTAATTGGGCAGATTGCTTAAAACATTAAGTGTTAAAAGTGTTTAGCTTGTCAATAGTAATTTGTTCTCATTTCCAGGGTCTGAGTTTTGGTTAAATGCACAACAGTTTATAACGTTATTTTTGACCTTTGAAGGCCATTAGATCTAGTGGGGTGGACTCTTGGTGAAAAGATTAGTTTTCCAGATGCATAGAGTGAAAGCCTCCTCAATTATTTCAGCTTGGTCAGGGATGGGTGACTTAAGTCCAGCTTGGTGGTCTCAGTCACCTTCTGTTATTATCTTGTTCACTTTAGGAGTCTTGAGTCTACTTAGGAATGATCTAGATTTTGAAAGGCAGCGAATGCCAATAGAAAGCCCCGACCTGGGCCAGGTTAATTTCAAGAAATGGTTACTGGCCTTTTAAAAATGTAAGTCCAGCAGGGGCAGACATGAAACCAAGTGTCCTGAAGTGTTAAAACCTGTGACAAAAGTCTGCAAAGTTCTGGGACTCTTCTGGAGGGGCTTGTGTGGTAAATTCTTTACGGGAGGGTAGAACACAACAAGAGTGTATATAGTGTTTCTAGAAAAAAGGGTTAGGCCTGTCTTATGGGATTGCAGGTAAGTTTCTTGTCTTGTTTTCTAAATTTTTGTCAAGAAAATTCTTTTTTCAAGAGGAAAAAATCCAGCTTAAGACCTAAAATATGGCACTGTTGATTTATGTTGTAGAAATTGGCTAGTTTCCTTGGGAATTCAGGGCCTCAGAAGGGCACTTAATGGCTATTTTGTGCCAGGCTTTGCATTTGCATGTGAACTCCTTAATCCTCACTGGTGACCCAGAATGACTTCAGTCTGTTTTACAAATGGGGAAATTGAAGCTTAGAAGAATTGACAAAAATCACCCAGTGATACTCTTCAGAATTAAATTATAGAATTTAAGTCCTGGTCACCGAACCATGGACATTTCACTCTTTGAGTTTTTCCAAACCCATTTGGAAGAGGAAATTATTGATGTTGGCTATTTTTAAGACCATCTTGAATCTGTTCTAATATTTCTTGTATAGTGCCAAGCACAGTAACCTGAACACAGAGGGTTCTTTAATAGAAATGTGTTCACAGAATTCTGGTACATCTTGGTGTGTGTACCCTGTGACCTTTACCAGTCCAACTAAGTATCTTAAATTCATCTTTAAGGATGATTTGAATGTTACTGTTGTGTCGCTAATTTATGATTACCCTTTAATAAAACTTCTGAACTCAGCAGATAAATGGATTTTTTTGGTCCCAGTTCTGTTGGGAATTAGCTGAGTAGATAACTGTTATATAGAAACAGAACTTTGAATTTAGATAATCACAAGGATTCTTTTCACTTGCAATCTGCCTGCTAACTGAAAGAATGTTCAGTGTGTTTTTAGGGCTTTGTAAACCCCCCTCCCTGCCTTTTTTTTGAGTACTTCTCTTTCTGCTACTAGTGAAGTCACCACTGCCAACCTTGGTAGCTTAATCATCATATGGCATAGTTTACCCTGTCCCTGAGGAACAGATGAACCTTTGGACTTAATTATAATCAAGGTTGCACTTCCTCGAGGTAGTGACTTCTACCTTTCTTTCTTTTTTTCTTTTCTTTTGGGGGTGGGGTGGGGTGCTGGGGATTGAACCCAGGGCCTTTTTCTTGTGAGGCACGCACTCTGCTAGCTGAGCTCCATCCCCAGTCCCCTACCTTTCTTTTAACCAGGCTTGTTTTCTCAGCGTATGAACCCTATCTTCTAGTTTAGCTTTGTGGCCTAGGAGTTTTCTTTGTCTAATGTACCCAGATGGGCATCCAAATTCATTCTCAATAGTGTTTTTTTTTTTTCTGATTATAAACGTAATTCCTGGTCATTGTAGAAAGGGTGGAAGGTACAGAATAGTATGTATTGGCCACAGTGACCTTTTTGTGCCTGTCCTGACAGTTTCCTTGTATCTTTTGCATAGCCAGGTATCCCACATGTGTGCTTTTCTTCATTTGACATAGACATCTCAATGTGTCATCCAGTGCTTATTTTAGGTGGCTCCACATTATGTACATGCTGACATCGAACTGTTCTCATATTGTTGAAACATCTTTTATACATGGATGTTTCTCCATATTCCTGAACAGTTTTTAAAAATAAAGTCTTAGGAGTCAAAGTATTGGTTGGAGTATGAACACAGCCAAAGCCTTATTGTGGCTATACATCTCTTTAGAAAGCTGTACCAAGTTTAGAGGCCATTAAGTATTGCCTGAGAGGATACATTGCTGTGTTTTATTATTAATTTGTTAGGCAAAAATTAATGTCATTGAAATATTTAGGAGGTGAAACAGTTAATTGTACTGAGTAGAGCATAAAGAACTAAAGAAAGAAATGGAAACAACATTTTAGGCTTAGTAGTGGTGTTCTGGGAAGTCCTATCCAGTACAAGTGGGCGTTTTGGCTAGCAAGCACCTATAGTCTAAGGATTCTTTTATCACTTTTTTTTGGTTGTTAATACAGACCCCTTTGAGAAAGTTATGGACCTTCTTCTTAGAGAAATGAAAACCTCTGCCTAAAATTCTGCATTCTGTTTTAGGAATTATTGGACCCTCTGAAGACCATCCTTGTATCTCAGGTTGAAAAATCTGTATTTTAGTCTGAACTGTGGGAAGAAAGAATTGTTGGTGAGTCTTTGCAAACCAGAGTGCTGATTTCGCTTAGCGATTGTACATTCCTGAACACTGGCTTTTCGGGGTGGTGCCAAGTTGAAGTGGAAGTGAGCCAAGCCCAAGAACTGTTTTGCTAATTTGGCAGCTCACATCAAGAATTCTGTAAGATTGTGCATGGTTTGACTTGTCATGAACAGGCTCTGCTGAAACACGGATGAACCAGTCTTTAAAAAATAAGTATGCATAGCCATACTGAGTATGCCTAGTTTTGGCAGCTTTCTCCCGAATCTTGAATTTATCTTGAAAACTTTTCCCCCAGACATGATCTCCATCCATGTTTTTGCATTTCTTTTCTGTTCTTAGTTTCTTCCATACCTTAGTCTTTACTTCATGACGTGTCATGATCTTGAATGGTAAACTGGATATAGAGGTGGGTGAACCACTGGTGGGGTCTGATATTAGAACTGGTAGGACTGGAGACAGTAGTGTGACTGAAATATGCAGAATATATGAGTGAATAGTGTGCTCAGAGATGCTTGGAGTTTCTTTTTTCTTTTTTTTATAGTGTTGGGAATTGAACCCAGGAACTCCAGCATGCTAGGCAAATGCTCTACACTGACTGTGTCCCTAGCCCTGTTAAGGTTTTATTCAATTAATTTATTTATTTGAGACAGCCTGAGCCTGTGTTGCTCAGGCTGGCCTCAGATTTGCGATGCTCCTGCCTCAGCCTTCCAAGTGGCTGGGACTGTAGGTGTCTGCCATCATGCACCAGCACATGTTTTAGTCCTGAAATCATGCAACTAACTTAGTTGTAGTTGGATGTTTTCTAGGTCCTAATTATCTTTTTCTCCTTCAAACTGTTTTTCTGGTACAACTTCTCTTTTCTTGGGGGTGGTGAGTTTTATAGAAGCAGTTATCCTATCAAAATAGATTGTTTCTCTGGGAATTGCATTTCTTATCTTTTACATTTATATTATTTTTTGGTCTGACTATGAAAGGTTCTTTTTAAGACTTTCCTAAATTAAATTACAAAACATTTTTCCCTAGTCTTTTTGCCTTTCACCTTTGTGTATGGTAAATTTGACTTGCAGAAGCTTTAGATATTTGTGGCTAATAGAAATTTTACTTCTTGTAGTTTTTGTCTTTAGGGTTAAGGTCTTCCTATTCCCCAAAGTCAGCTTTTCCTCTCCACATCTCTTAGTTTTCCTTTACGATGATCCGTATTAATATCTTCATAGAAATCAAATTCTTTCTTCATTGCTTCACTCCCTGAAAAAGTACAGAGTCAAAATGCAAAAAAAGAAGCCAGCTGAGTAGGATGGGCTGGGGGAGGGTGGTGGTGGTGGCAGCAAAGTTCTGTTGTCCTTTCTACTCTGGAAGCTGAGGTGGGAGGAGCGCTTGAGTGCCTGAGGTCAAAACCAGTCCCTGCAGGTAGCATGGAGGAGAACGCAGAGATCAGGTAATGCCAGCTCTCAAACTAAACAATAGAAACCCTCCTTCGAACCCCAGAATAGCTGTGGGCCCTGGCTCCTGCCCCACTGCTGCTCTGCAGTAGCCTTTTCTGATTCTCCCCCTTTGCAGATGCTCAGCAAGTGCTCAGTGAGCAGACAGACGCTGACCTGGGTAGGCTTGTCCTCCTGATGCCTTCTCTTTTCCTTGGACAGGTCTTTGGTTTTCCTACTTGGAGGACAATGTTTTCCAAATTAGCACACCTGCAGACTGTGGCAGTGCTTCGCCGTGGAGTTCATTCTTCAGTGGCTTCTGCCACATCTGTTGCAACTAAAAAGACAGTCCAGGGACCTCCATCCTCAGATTACATTTTTGAACGGGAATCTAAATATGGTGCACACAATTACCACCCTTTACCTGTGGCCCTGGAGAAAGGAAAAGGTATGTTTTGAATTAATTCACTTTTGCTTGAAACTCTTTAAAAATGGATTGCTTCTCTGTTTTCTCTGTCCACTTCCCAGATGCACTGAATGCCTGTGTTGTAGATGGGGTTCATTCAGCCTTTGCAGAGTGTCCAGTGTCGCCTCAGGTCTACAGAGATGATCAGCTGTCTTCCTCATGGTGGGCCTCACCAGGGGGAATGTGGGAGAAATACAGAAAGTACCATAACATTGCTTCATTCTTTTCCTGTTAGCTTTGCTTTTGGCCTAATCTTAGACACATAGGAAAGTTGTAACAGTAATGCTAAATGTTTTCTTTTATTCTTCATCCAGATTCTCTAAGTGCTAACATTTTACCACTTTTGGAATGCTCTCTTTCCCCACTTTCACCCTATATACTGTACATTTTTTTCCTGAACTGTTGGAGAGCAAGTAGCAGACATGATGCCTCTTTACCCCTAAATACTTGGTGTGTCTTCCTAAGATATAGGACTTGCTTTTTTCTCATGTAATTACTAAAATCAGGAAATTAACACTGATATAACACCATTTTTAATCAATCGACCTGGATTCATTTGTTGTCCTTTATAACAAACGAGCTTCTGATCATGAGTTACATCCAGTTGGCAAATTTTTTGTCTTTTTCTTTGTTGGTACTGGGGATCATTGCCTCTTTCGACATCATGGAAGGCAGACAGGAGGAAACACTCTTCCTCCTAAGTATTAGGATGCTGCCTGTGTAGGGTCCCTATGTCACCCATTCCAACCTGATTCCATTATTTAGATTGACTGTGTACTGATCAGATTTCACTTACAGCTCCTGTGAATACAGCCCTTCTCAAGCGACGGCAGCCATACCACGGAACCAGGAGCTCTCCCACGAAACTACATCCCCAGCTCTTTTTTATTTGGGTACCTGGCATTGAACTCAGGGGCACTCAGACATTGTATTTTGTATTTTCTTTAGAGACAGGGTCTCATTGAGTTCATCAGTGCCTTGCTGTTGCTGAGGCTGGCTTTGAACTTGTGATCCTCCTGCCTCAGTCCCCCGAGCTGCTGGGATTGCAGGCATGTGCCTGGCTCTCAACTCTTTTTAATTTTAATTTTGAGACAGGGTCTCGCTAAGTTGCTGAGGCTGGCCTGGATCGCGCACTCTTCCTGCCTCAGTCTCCCCAGTTGCTGGGATTATAGATGTGTGCCAGTGAGCCTGGCAGGTTTAGTTGTCTTTAATCCAGAACAAGTTCCTCAGTCTTTATCTTTTTGATCTTGTTACTTTTGAAGTGCACTGACTGATAATTTTGTAGTGCACTTCAGTTTGGGCTGATGATTGCTTATGATGCAGTCAGGTTAGGCCCCTGTGTGCAGGGCTGTCCTGCCCTTCTCAGTGCATCAGGGCGAGATGTCCACTTCCCTGTTGCTGCTGGTGTTGGCTTCCATCACTTGACAAGCTGTGGTCTGCCAGGCTTCTCCAGTGCAAAGTTTTATTTCTCCCTTTGTATGAGAATTTTGTTGGGACATAGTTTGAGACTGCAGATATCCTGTTACTCATGAAACTTACTCATAATTTTAGCATCCATGATTCTTGTCCAAATAAATGACTACAGTGATAGTTGCCAAACAGTGATTTAATCTGCATTTTGAGATAACAGCCATAACAAATTAGACCAAACTTTATTATTTGGCTTTGTGCCAGAAGAGGACAATATAAGTATATTAAATATTTTTGTCATTACCAGTATTATTTGGGACCAGTACTGTAATGTAGACATATTTTCTTTTGACAAATGAAAGTCTAGATTTATGCTTTACAGGTTTGGAAACAATTTGTTTTATGAAACTTTTCTTCACATACATTAGCAGAGTGTGGTCCCTGACAGTCTGGCTGCCTGGGTTCTAGTTTCTGTTTCCTGTGCCAGCCCAGGCTAGTGACTGACTTGAGCTTCCATTGCTTTTGCTCTGCGTAGCAGGGATGGTAACTCTCATAAGGGGGTTTGAAGGTGTGGTGGCACATCACACAGTGTGGTATGTGGTAAAGGATGGGATTTACAAGCCCCTAAAACATTTTAATATCTACAGTCAGGGTTTTAGAAAAATTGTAATACACCTAACCAAAAATTCACCATTTTAAGCATTCAGTCCAGTGGCATAAAACGTTATTTACAGTGTTGCATAGCCATCACCTTTGTCTAATTTCAGGACTTTCTCTTTACCTCTTTTCACTTGGCCTCATGTTTTCAAGGTTCATTCATCCATGTTGTAGCTTGTGTCAGGATTTCATTCTTTTTCATGGCTGAATAATATTTGATCGTATGTAGCACGTTTTGTTTACTATCCACCAGCCAATGATGTTTGGGTTGTTTCTCTGGCTATTGTGGAACAGGGCTGCTATGAATGCCATACAAGTTTGTTTGAACCCCTGTCTTCCAGTTCTTTCTGGTAGACTCTAGGAGTGGAATTGCAGGGTCATTTGGCAATTTGGTGCTTAGCCTGTCGAGGAACTGCCACACTTTTTCATAGCAGCTCCACCATTTTATATTGAATACTAACAATGTATGGAGTTCCAAATTCTTCACATCCTTGCCCAAACTTGTTTTCTTTTATTTAAGATTCTAATCATTTTAGGGAGCATGAGACAGTATCTTATTGGGGTTTTGATCTGCATTTTTCTAATGACTAGTGATGTTGAGTGTCTTTTCTTGTGCTTGTTGGCCATTTGTTTGCTTTTGGAAAAATATCTATTTAAGTTATTTGTCTGTTTTTTAATGCATTTTGTTACTGAGTTATGAGAGTTCTGGATACTAGATCCTTCTCTGACATGTGATTTGCAAATACGTTCCTATTTTTTTCTTTTTTCTTTTGGTACTGGAGATTGAAACCAGGGTACTTTACAACTGAGCCACATCCCCTGCCCTTTTTACTTTTTATTTTGAGACAGGGTCTCACAAAATTGCTGAGGCTGGCCTCAAACTTGTGATCCTTCTACCTCAGTCTTTGGAGTTGCTGGGATTGCAGCAGGTGTGCACCATCACACCCAACCAAACATCCCTATTCTGTGGGTTGTTATAGATTTTTGTCTATCATGTGTAACTTCTTTGCTTTTAAATCCTAACGGCATTAAATGTTAAAATTAGATAACAGTATCACTCCAGAGTTTATAACCTTTTCATGCTGTTCCTGTTCAATGTATATTTTGAATCTGGATAGATAAAAATCTATCCTTAATAATTCCTTATAAACTGAAGTTTATTATGCTTGAGCTAAAACAACCTTAATCATAAAAAAATATGTAGAGTTTTACACGTAGGCATTCAGAGGGCTTGTTAGCAGTCTTAATCTTTGGACTTCATGTCACATAGTCATTTTCTAAAGTTATTTTCCTTCCTGACATATTTTAGGTATTTACTTATGGGATGTAGAAGGCAGAAAGTATTTTGACTTCCTGAGTGCTTACAGTGCTGTCAACCAAGGGCACTGTCACCCCAAGATTGTGAATGCTCTGAAGAGTCAGGCAGACAAGCTGACCTTAACATCGCGGGCTTTCTATAATAACGTACTTGGTGAATACGAGGAGTATGTTACCAAACTGTTCAATTACCACAAAGTTCTTCCTATGAATACAGGTAAAGCATTTCCTTTTCTTGTTAAATACCCAAGAAAATAATCTTAATTCCTGATAATTTAAAGCATTTTTAAATCCGAGCGTCTCCCCCTGACTAGGAGTGGAGGCTGGGGAGACTGCCTGCAAGCTCGCGCGCCGGTGGGGCTACGCTGTGAAGGGCATTCAGAAGTACAAGGCGAAGATTGTGTTTGCAGGTATGAGACACCATGCACTGGTATGACTTCAACATACAATTTCATTTTCCACTTTAATTACTGATGAAATATTTCTAGTGTGCTTGTTTGGCACATGACACATTATTTGGGAATGTTTCATAAAAATTAATGAGGGATTTCCTCTCAGATTTATTTCAAGTTATTTCTTCACATATGAGATTTTCTTAACTCCTACTTTTCCTCCCTGAAGTGAGTGACCCTATGATTTCATTTCTCATCTGTGTATCAGATTTCTCCCATAGCAGTTTTCCTGTTAGATGGTCTGTGGTGGAGGGGTTCGGTCATGTTTTGGGGTTAGGATATGTTAGAGGGGCCACATCTTGGGTACGATGTCACTTTTGAGTCTTAATACTGGATGTACCAGTGTGCTGTGTTCTTAGAGGCTTTTGGGAAGAGGAGGCCTTGGACTGCCCTGTTACACTTCTGAGAATGATTGAGAGGAACAACTTGAATTCTGATTAGGGAAACTAACAGTTAATTGAGATGATGTCAACTAACTTTAGGAATCTTTATATGATGTTCAATTAATAGGTTTTGACTTTTTAAGGTTTGATTTTAATTTTAAAAAGTATGTTTTGGCTGGGTGTGGTGGCGCATGGGAGGCTGAGGCAGGAGGATCTCGAGTTCGAAGTCAACCTCAGCACAGCCAAAGCGCTAAGTAACTCACTGAGACCCTGTCTCTAAATAAAAATACAAAATAGGGCTGGGGATGTGACTCAGTGGCCGAGTGCCCCTGAGTTCAATCCCTGGTTCAAAAAAAACCTATGTTTTGATTTGTCACTACATGGTCAAAATTAATTATTGTGATAATTCTTAATAATTAAAATCATTAAATATTTTACCTTGTGAACACATGCAGTTAAATTATAAACTCCATAACATAGTATAAGCCAGAGTTCAATTGATGGGCAGAGGCAATTGGTATTTGAGATGACAGATTAGTATTGCCAAAGAAAAAATCTTTTTACAACTCTATAACTTGCCATTTTAAAATCTTGTGCCTTTGTTGTAGGACAACATAACTGTCTCTTGAAAACAAAAATAGTATTTCTGGTGATTTTCATTCTTACAGACTGTTTCCAGTCTCTTTCATATTAGCAAAGGGTGCAAAGATGTTTTCACCCGAGTATTGAAAGAAGCTGGTGAGTCAGTGGGGTGGAGAGACAGCGGAAGACTGTCCCCAACTGTAAGTCCCCCATACCTGCAGGGTGAGCTGTGGAGGATGAAACACCTGAGGTTAGGCAGGGAACAGACAGGCTCATGGTCTCATTGGTGCGTTTTCCTTAAGCCTGGTCAGAATCAATATGCTGTTGTTTGTAGATGAGTAAAAGATGGGGTCACTTGTGGGCGAGAGGAGGAGGAGAAGGCTTTTGCAAGAGCAGCACTTGGAGGTGCCAAGAAGCATTATTAAGAGAATAATCCAGTACTGACTTAATGGCATTGCTGCTGGCAGAGGTGGTGGGAAGATATAAAAACATCCTTAATGTGGGTGAACCCCCGACCTCTGTTATTCTACTTGTTCCTTTCCTTCTTGACTTCTACCCCATCTGAAGTGACCTAGTGAGATGCTTTGCTGGTTTATGTTATGGTGTGAGTTCCCTGCTAGAGAGGAAGCTCCCTGAGGGGCAGGGAGCTTGCCAGCACACTCTTCCTTCATTTCCTGCTGCTGGAATAGTGCCTGACATCTGGTGGGTCCTCAGTCACATTGATTAGTAGGTAGAAGAGTGGTCCTGAAGAAAGGCAGTGGTCTGTCATTTAGATGATAAAGCATTGCAATAGCAAGGAAGGCAGAAGGGAAAGTGCTTGTTGCCTGGGATCCTTTCTACAAATGAAATTGAAAATGCATTCTGTTGAGTAGTTAGCCTGCAGTATTGGTGTTTTAAAAGGAAAACTACTGATTCTCTGTGGAGGGTATTCTCTTTCTCATATCAGTATCATGAATGTGCCTTCTCTAGAAAACACGCACTGAGGATTGGGGTTGGGAGGATTCTAAGTAAAGTGAGTGTCCGTAGGGCTCTATACGACAGTAGGGAGTCCAAGGCCAGACCTAGTGGTCTTGCATCAGATGAACCAAGGTGTTTAATATTGGATTAGTTTTCATAGTACAAGCTCATCAGAGGTTCTCCAAAGCAAATTCTTAATTTACTTTTTAGTCGGACTTCTCAAGTTATTTTGGAGGGGTAGTGCTTATTAAATTTGTGGGTTTCTTTGGAATAATCACTGTTTCTCCTTTCTAGCTGGAAATTTCTGGGGTAGAACGTTGTCCGCTATCTCCAGTTCCACGGACCCGAGCAGTTATGATGGGTTTGGACCCTTTATGCCGGGGTTTGAAGTCATCCCATACAATGATCTTCCTGCACTTGAGGTACTTCAGCGGAACATGGGGCTTAGCTCAGAGTGACTACAGATTATTTTGAATGATTTTCTGTTAAATATGTGGATTAAAAATAAGCTATGAGGGTTGAGGACATAGCTCAGTGAGAGTGTTTGCCTAGCATGTGTGAGGCCCTGGGCTCCATCCCCAGCCCTGCAAAACAAAACAAGTTATGTGACTCCAGGGAACATTTGTCCTTTTCGTTTAGGCCAAAGTGCAGACTCATCTCAGTCCTGGTCAGTAGTTGGCAATGGTTCTGTGGTCTTAATCCTTAGGACCAGCCAACCAAACAGCCTCTTCAGGTTTGCATCTTCCCTAATACCCTGAGTATCATCTGCTTCATTCCTAGATAAAATTTCAGTTTTTAGCCAGCTTTTTAAAGTCATCAAATAGGGTCTTTTAAAATACTTTCTATTTTTCTTTGTGATGCTGGGAATCCCAATCCAAGCACATGCTCTACCATGAAGCCACATTCCTGGCTCCAAAGTGGAGTACTTTTGTAAAAGAGCCTCAAAATAGCTTTAAAAGGCAATTTGCTATAGGTTTTATTTGTATATCTTATGTTAGAAAAGCATAGGATAGCATAATTTGAACCTGAAGTATTTGGAGTGTTTGGGAATTGAATTCCCGTGGGAAATGTTGTATTTGTGAAATAGAAAGTTCGTGCAAAAACCTTGATTTGCATTCTTTCAACGGGAAAATTTGTGTAGTATATGGCTTCAGATTTACAAATATGGTAGAAAGGAAGGTTTAAAACTTACTCCTGTTTCTTTTGTAGCGTGCTCTTCAGGATCCCAATGTTGCTGCCTTCATGGTAGAACCAATTCAGGGTGAAGCCGGCGTTGTTGTTCCAGATCCAGGTTACCTAGTGGGAGTGAGAGAACTCTGCACCAGGCACCAGGTTGTCCACGTTGACAGATCCAGCGGGCCCTGCTTGATTCCACCTCTGCATTCTGTTAGGATAAATGTGGAGATTAAATCGCCTTTCCACTAGGGGGAGACATAATCCAAGAGTTTAGGAACTTGCAAGTATTTAAGAGATTGCGTGGGAAGCTATTTGTGGCAGTGTCTGGAGCCCTGGGCCAGAACCTGCGCTGTGGGCGGAGCTGCAGACCTCCTGGCCCTCACTGTTTTCCTCCTCTCTTCCCCGGGGGGCCTTGCACTATTAACGTCTTCCAAGCCCTGTGCTGTGTCCCTCTGCTGCAGAAGTCATGGCCAACCCCTTCTCCACCAAGGCTGATATTAGTGGATTTTGTTGGCCATTGACAGTTCCTGTCACATGGACACTATTTGATGAATGTTTATGGGGCAATTAAGTGATTTTTATCCTAGAGGGTAGCTACCCCAGAAAAGCCCTCCAACCCCCTCACATTTGCATAAGTGGAGCAGTGCCCCAGGGACCCCTGGGGAGGTTGTGGCCCCCTGCAGCAAACAGTTGGTGTGTCTTGGGTTTTCATAGGACACTCTTGAAGTTGTGTGGGTAACTAAGACATTTCACAGACTGGAGGGCATGCAGAAGTGCGCATTTGCGCATTTGGGAAGGGGAAATAAGGCAATACTCTTTCCTCTGTGGAAACGAAAATGAGAATTAATGCTGTTGTGTTGTTTCCCAATAGGTCCTGTTTATTGCCGATGAGATTCAGACAGGGTTGGCCAGGACTGGTAGATGGCTGGCTGTTGATCATGAAAGTGTCAGACCTGACCTGGTTCTTCTTGGAAAGGCCCTTTCTGGTGGCTTATACCCTGTAAGTTTAGTGTTGCACTTTCTTTCTGTTCTCTGCTCTCCTGAAGTAGACCTTCAAACTACTTCCACACCTACTGATTGTGGCAATGAATACCTTTCAGATGGTTTGTTTTAAAATTTCAAAAAATTTAAATGTTTCTATTTGTTCTTTTTAGATGTACATGACAGTAGAGTGTATGCATACATGGACTATAGCTTGTTGGGGCAGATGGTTTGGTTTTTACCAGTAGTGAGTGCCGTGGCCACCTGGACTATCTCTGTAGAAACGTCTTCTGTGTTCCACTCAGTTGAGTTTGCTGTGGCCTTTGATTTGGATGGAAACATTTTACCTGAACACTACTTCTGTGGATGCCTGTCCTTTTGGCATAGCTAATTGCTTAGGACCACAGGTGATGGACAGAGACTGAGAACAGCAGTGTTTTGTCACAGTTCTTGGGTTTGCTCCCCAAAACTACGAGTGGAACCTGGCTGAGGGCTCTGAAGGAGAGGCAGGAGTAGCTGCCGCACAGACTGGATGCCTCGCGGAGGGGAGTGCGAGCTCTGTTTTCTAAGCAGCCCGACAGCATTTCCCCTTGAAATCAGAGGAGATCAGAAGTCATACCATTGCAGAAATGGCTTCTCACATTTAGTTCCAAAATCACATTGTTCTGTGCGGTTGAAGCGTGCCTAGCGTATTTGTGATGTGTTTGGGTGTCACTGCTTATTCCTGGTGGTTAGGGTGACACACATAAACTCTTTTTTGTTGAAGGGTTTGTGCATCTTGTATAAATATTCATGTTCCTGGTGTGCTAAGGATGACAATCTCAGTCTGAGAACTGATGGGGAGACGTCGCTGTCTTCCAGGTGTCCGCGGTGTTGTGTGATGACGAGATCATGCTGACCATTAAGCCCGGGGAGCACGGCTCGACGTATGGGGGCAATCCACTGGGCTGCCGTGTGGCCATCGCAGCCCTGGAGGTAAAACTGACACAGCCCGACACTATTCCTTTAGGTAGTGTCAAAGTGATTTTTAATTTGGGCCCATGGTATAATAAGAAATTTAATAAGATGGTGAAATAGTAGACAACGTGAAGTACAGAGAAAAGATTTCAAGAGCACAGCATTCTCAAAAGGCAGTTTAACCTGTTGCCTTGAGTTATCAGTCACGGGCTTGGGGCCCGTAGGCCCTGGTTGCCCCTGAGAGAATGCTACTCTACCGATGTACTTTTGGCTTAGCAAGCTCCCTGCCCCTGCCCCCAGTGTGGATTGTGCATTGGCATGCCTCAAGTCCTGGGCTCAGTCCCCAGCTCCACACTCAGAGCGCGGAATTTCAGTGCTTTTAGGCTTAAGGCATAAAATCATTACATAATCTCTGACGATGGATTTTTTTAGAGGAAAGAAAGGAAACTGCAGTTTACAAATTATCATCTTCAAATTAATAACAAATGACTGTGTTCAAATGATAGTATATCATAAGTGACATTAAACACATTTGTATTTTGCCATGAAATCAGATTGACAATAGATATGTGACTAAATCAAGGCTCTGAGTTGGGGTCTGTTTAATTAGAAATTAATATAGACCTTGAAAAACAAGTGTAAACTGAGTTGCTCTGAGCTTGTTTTCCTTTGCTGCAGTCCATGTTGCCCCCAGGAGCAACCAGAAAGCGCATTCTTCACAGTCATCTAATTTTGCTTTAAATACAGGTTCTGGAGGAAGAAAACCTCGCTGCCAATGCGGATAAGATGGGTACTATCTTGAGGAACGAACTCATGAAGCTGCCCTCTGATATTGTAACTGCTGTGAGAGGAAAAGGGTTGCTAAATGCCATTGTTATTAGAGAAACCAAAGGTATGTTGGTGACACGTTTTACTCCTATTTTTTTTTTAAAGGATGAGCCTATAGAGTATGTTTGACACTGCAGCTGGTTGTCACTTAGTGAACTGTCCGCTGGCCTGTTAGCCAGGCCTTTGATGGAACAGCTGGAGTGCACATTAACTAACTGACCTGTCGCGGTTCCTCTGAGGCGTCTGATTTGCTGCCTTCAGTGGGTCACACAGCACTTGGAGGTTCTGAGCTGTTCTCTGTCAGTCTGGACGGAGTGCTGTGCTTGGGAGTCTCCTCTTGGCTGCCGTGGTCCCTCACCTGGACACTTCTACACCAGCTGAGGTTGTCGGAGCAGTAATGGTAGTAGCCATGACGATGTTGATGATGATAAAACGTGCCAGCTGTCACTTAGTCGAGGTTAGATGGTCCAGCGCATCACTGGTAATGACCCTCAAGGGCTCCTTTTTGGATTTTCTTGTGATGACACTTCTTTTTAAAGCAGTGATTCCAGCCTTGGTGCACTTTAGAGTCACCTAGGGAGCCTTCTAAAAGCAGTCAAAGCCTGGCCTTGCCCTGGAGACTCTGATTTGATGGGCCAGGTGGGACACTGGCATGAGCAGTGGCTCTTTGGTGATTTTGATGTGCAGTCGGGGTTGAGAACACGCTGTGAGTGACCAGTCTAGTCCCACTGCTCAGGCAGAACATCCATTTCAGGAGTGTGTATTGTTCACCAGGTTTTGAGTATTGCTCATTCCGAGTCAAGTTTTTTTGTGTTAATTGCTGTATAATTAGGCAGAGCATTCCTAATCTGAAAGGACAAAATGCTCCAGAATTTCAAGGTTTTGAGCACCAGCATGACACCAGAGGTGGGAAATTCCACATTTGACCCCATGCCCTTTTTATTTGAGATGGGTTTTTTTCTGAGTTGCTGAGGGTCTTGCATAGTTGCCAAGGCTGACGTCAAACTTTTGATCCTCCTGTCTCAGCCTCCTGAGTATCTGGGAATACAGGTGTGTGCATGTAATTTGCTCATGTAATTTTAATTTTTTTTTTTTTTTTTTGACAGTACTGGGACTGAACCCAGGGCCTTGCACATGCTAGCCAAGTGAGCTCCACATCCTGCCAGGAGAAATTAAATTTTTTTTTTTTTTTTTTGGTACTGGGGATTGAACCCAGGGGCACTCCACCACTGAGCCACATCCCCAGCCCTATTTTGTATTTTATTTAGAGACAGGGTCTCACTGAGTTGCTTAGAGCCTCGCTAAGTTGCCGAGGCTAGCTTTGAACTCGTAATCCTCCTGCCTTAGCCTCCCAAGCCACTGGGATTACAGGCGTGCACCACCGTGCCCGGCTCAGGAGTAACTTAATTTTTGAGAATTATAGCAGGGCTGGAGTATAGCCCAGTGGTAGAGCACTTGGGTACTATCTCTAGCACCAAAAATTTAAAAATCAGAATAAAGCTAGCTTGCAACTTGGAGCTTCCATTCTTGAGCTGGTCCTGGGGATTCTCTTTTGCCAGGCTGCCACCCATGTACATGAAGGGATGTTCAGACACTTATCTTAATGAGCATATGTTTGTGGCCATTTTTCTGTAGATTATGATGCTTGGAAGGTGTGTCTGCGGCTTCGAGATAATGGGCTTCTGGCCAAGCCCACCCATGGCGACATCATCAGGTTTGCTCCTCCGCTGGTGATCAAGGAGGATGAGATCCAGGAGGCGGTGGAGATCATTAACAAGACCATCCTGTCTTTCTGAGGTGGGGCCTGTTCAGTGGCTCCTGGGGGCTGGCTGGAGATGGGGTCCTGAGAAAGCCCTGCTCTGAATGCCGGCACATTCCACTCCTGCATGTCTTCAAAGACTTTTTTGGGACATACATTTTTTTCAGTTGATACATAATAGAGTGACATTTATGAACCTGCAGGTGGCTGTGTGGCACCACTAAAAGAACGAGTGGCATCTACATGTGGTTAGTGTTCTGAGGTGTGTGTGCTTTCTAAGATGGATTGCGTCTATCTGTATAGAGACGCCTTCAAATCAAGTCCTTCAGTATAATTTATATACATTTTTATAATTTCTTTGCCTGGTATAAATGTTTTGTATTTGAAAAAGTTATCTCTGAGATATTACATGAAGACATGCTTGACTTTATAACGTTGAATCATTGCAATCATTGAGCTTTAGGGTGATTAATGGGTAAGCATATGTAAAATACTAGTTTGAAGTAAATTATATATTGGCCAGCACCAGAGTATTCTATGGATATCATCATTTCTAATTAAAAATTAATTCATAAATTATGTCTTAAGTCCTTGATTATAATTTGTAAAAATATTGTTTATTTTCAACATTTCCTTAAATTTAAAATAAAGCTTTTATTTACAATGTCTGTTTTGTGATCAGTGTGCTGTTATTGTAGTCTTATCCGGCACCTAACATTTTTAACCCTTTGGGGAATGTTCTTACCTTGCATTATTCCTTGTGTTTTCTAAGAGCATTTCAGCTTTCTTTGGTGACCTATGGAACGATAGGAATTAGAAAAGAAAATACAAGCCTTCTCTATACCCCTTTCATAACAGTGACTTTTTTCTGTGCATAAATATTATTTCTCTTAAACTTACCCTTTCTGTACATAATGTTTTACAACTTCCCTGTTTTTCCTTTTCCTGAGTGTTTCTGGCAATTATCAATTTATCTCATTCTCTCTGTGGATATGTTACAGTTTCATCTCATCTTGGGACCATTTAGCTTGTTTCAGTTCTTTCACTCTTTACATAAAGCTTGTGACTACTTCATGTTGTCGCACAATGGTGTTTGTTTTTTGTTTTTTTTTTTCCTTTTCATTAAATTTTATTGACTGTCTTTTTGGTGTGAGCATCTTGCTGAGTAAATCCCTAGAAGGTGCTTGCTGTTCAAAGGGAATGGACTCTTTCAAGTTCAGTAGTGCCAGACTGCTCCTTACCTCCGTCAGCTTCTAGCAAGGCACTCTCTCAGCAGCATGAGAATTGGGTCTTTGGTACTTGAGTGGTGTCCTGTCACTTCAGAGGAGGTTTAAATGTGTGAGCAGTTACAGGGAGGTCATTTGCAACTGGGTTGGCATCTGGGCCAGCTGTGTGTATAGCCAAGAGCAAGAACCTCCGTCTTTGGAATGGTGCTGGAAGGCAGCCTGAATCGGTGTGTGTGTGTGCACCTGAGTCTGCCTTCCCCACAAGGTTCTGTGGCATACCCGGGCCTCCTTCAGGAGCCAGTTTAATTTGCAGGCGACAGTTCTCACTCCCAGAAGGCCTTAAGGCCAGATAAGTTTAACAAATGAAGCTCCTGGCTTCAATTTTTTGAAGGTCTTAATGTGAGACCCTAAG
Organism: Glaucomys volans; assembly: GCA_020662805.1. NCBI lineage: Eukaryota > Metazoa > Chordata > Mammalia > Rodentia > Sciuridae > Glaucomys > Glaucomys volans. The sequence continues at coordinate 277,581 of JAJEJO010002331.1, forward strand.
TGTGAGGTTGGGCAGAGGGTAGCAAAGCTCAGAGTCAGTCAGAATGGTTGGGACCTCAGTGCAAGATGTGGGCAGTGAAGATGGACACCTTGGATCCCAGGCAAGCGGGAGCTGTTCACTACACTGGCATGCTGTGGGACCCCTGAAGGAAGGAAGGGAAACAGGGAAGGGGTGTGAGTTTAGCTGCATTAGAAAACCTGCCTGATGCAGGTGCTTGCCTGTAATCCCTGCCACTCAAGATGCAGAGGCAGGAGGATCGCAAGTTCAAGGCCAAGCTCAGCAATATAGTGAGACCCTGTCTCCAAAAAAAAAGAAGAAAGGCTGGGGATGTAGCTCAGTGATGGTGGGCCCCTGGGTTCAATACCCAGTAACACCAACAACCCCCCAGCCCCAACCCATCCCCAAAACAACAGCAACAAAGACTCCTGCCAGCTTGGGCTCATCCCTTACATTTATTGCTGTGCCCTTGTGTGCGGCCCAGATCCAGCAAGGTCTGTGCTTCTGGGATCCAGTGGAGGGGAGGCCCTGGCGAAGGGAGCCTGGTTGGGGCAGGCAGGAGGAGCTGCAGGCGGTGGCATTGGACTGGGTGGATCCTGGAGCGTTTGCTATTGGAGCCTCACTTTGCTCATCCCAGAGGAAAGGCGTGCCACCTGCCTTTTTGGGGAGGCATGTGACCTACAGGGCACAGAGTTGTAGGAAATTGGAGGAGATGAGAATAGAGGAGACTTCTGGATAGGGCAATGTCTGGGCATGGTGGCTTCCAGATGAGGGGGAGATGGGGCACAGCTGAAGCCTGGCTGTACATGAAGGGGAGGAGCCTAGAGCACAGGAAGCCCAGACACAGGTTGGTTATGACCAGAGCAAGATGACAAGGCTCTGAAAAGAGGCACCACCACTGCCTCTTCACCCCACTCACTGGTGACTTGTTCTTTGGGTTCTGACTTTCCTGGTCACCTCAGGAAATCACTGCACAAACTGAGGTAGGGACAGGATGTGATTTACCCAGGGCAACACACCAGGCAAAATGACAATGCATGTCCAGCACCAGCAATCTGAAATTCCCATCCTGCTCTGCGCAGCCCCATAGATGGGGACGCCACACTGGGACACTTGTAGGTTTTGATCTGTGCTTCTCCATGCTGGCTGCACACCAGTCTTCTGGCTTGCTTGATTAAAAAGTTGGCGTCCATGTCCGGGCCCCTCTTAAGATCAAATAGGACAGAATCTCCAGGGGTGGGGTCCCGGCACTTGCATGGTAAATGTTCCCAGGGGACTGTAATGCACGGTCTTTGTAGAGTGGGTGTTGAGAGTAAAGGCAGGGTGTCATCCACTCCACCCCACCAAGCCCAGGTCTGCACCGAGTCCCACTGGTGGAGGCACATGACTCCTGACCTCATGGGGCTTGTTAGGAGGTACATTTATTGGAAAAAATGTTTATTGAGTAGCACTTGGGCTGGCCCTGAGCATAGGCAGTGGTTCAAAGAAATAGCTTTTTAAAAACAGCCTGTGCCAGGCAGTCCAAAAAACATTAAGTCCACAATAGGTACTGTCATCCCCAGGGACAGATGAGAAAACTAAAGCTTAGACAGACAGACTTGCCTTAGCTCATTGAAATAGCAAGTGGTGTTGCCTGAGAGCCCTGGCAAAGTTTCTGAGGGAGGCAGAAGGTGGTCCCAGGTGTCTTGGGCTGGAGGTTCGGGGACAGCCCCTCCTTTTGTCTCTGAAGCATGTCAGAGATGCCCCTGGTATGTGCAAAAGCATTTCAGTTTTTTCCAACGCTGGGGAGGGATTCTTAAAAATACCAGTGGGAGTCATTGGATTGAATAATAAATACACAAAAGCAGCTCCGTCCTTTTAGGAGAAACTCCTTAAAATATATTTCAGTTCTTCTCCAGTGTACCCTGGATGTGTAACAGCTCTGAGGAGTTCTATTAGCTCCCCAGCCTTTATTTTGATTAACTTGCAAATGAGACTTTTTACTCTCTCTGCATCAGTCCAGGCCTTCAAATTATTCATGAAATAGCTGAGCTAATATGGTTTCATAATTTGCATCACAATGCTTAAGTGCAGAGCAGATGATAGCAAAGGATAAGAGCCTGGGTGGAGGGCAACGTCAGGGCAAGGTGTTTCCCTTCATCCCGTGAAAGTTTGTTGGAGTAAACTGACGATTAAATAGGAACGCAGGTGCAGGTGCGTAGAAAGGGAATTGCAGTCTGGGAGGAGCCCCAGGAGTGTGGTGCCCCAGCCCCTGCAGAAGCAGGGGAGGGAGGGGAGGTAGGCACTTTTGAGGGTTTGTGAGTGATTACTGGGGGAACAGATGGTCCCTGGGATAGAAATAGTTTGTAAAATTTCTCTTTGGAATCTGAATAAGCCAGGGGGCAGACGTGGAGAGTGTCAGGTGGTTTGTTCCTCAGTCTGCTCTCCTTGAGACATGACAGGTTTCAGGTAGGGATGGAAGGCCCCTTTTTTTTTTTTTTTTTTTTGCGGTGCTGGGGATTGAACCCAGGGTCTTATGCTTGCAAGGCAAGCCCTCTACCAACTGAGCTACATCACCAGCCCTGGAAGTCACCCTTTTCAGTCTGCAGTCTGCTCTTACAGCAGATAAAGGAATTCCAGAATCTCCCCACACTGGGGTGGGCACAAGCAATACACTCTCCTTAACATGTTCCAAACTGTGTTTCAGGGTTTCATTTCTGGGCCTCAAGAGCAGATCCTGGCTCAAAGCAGAGGTCCAGTGGGTACTAGCAGCTCAGGCTGCCATATAAATGGGCTGTGGAGAACCTCGGGACCCACTGGTCTTCATGGTTTTGCCTCAGGCCAGTGGAGTGGTCCTTTCTCCCTGGGATGGGGGTTGAAATGTACTAGTAAGATGCCAGCCCCTGCCTGGCATGGTGGCACACACCACCCTCAGCCACCCTGGAGCCTGAGGCCAGAGGATTGCAAGTTAGAGGCCAGCCTGGGCAACTTAGTGAGACCTTGTCTCAAAATAAAAAATAAAAAGGGCTGGGATGTGGCTCAGTGGTAACCCCTAGGTCCACACCCCAGCAAGAGGGTGGGTGGGTGCCAGCCCCTCATCTCACCTGCCTTCTTTTTCATCACAAAATCACTTTGGCTCCTGAGGGTCAAGTCTCATACCTATTAACACTGGGAGAAATTACCCCGGTAATTATTTCATGATACGTATGCAGACAATACACAAAGCTGCACACCTTCCGTGGGGTGACCTGGGGGCAGGAGCCCTGGGTGAGGGTCTGCTTCTGCCCCAGGAATCCTAGCATCATGGAGGGTCCACTGCCAGTGCGGTCCTGTTACCTACGCAGGGGCAGACTCAGAAAGGGGAAGGGACTTGCTCGAGGACACACCACTGGGACAGACCTGGCAGGTGCTGATGACATGGAGGTGGGTGGCAGCTTCAGTTTTGCTCTTGTCTCTGAGGAGCTGGGTGACCTCAGGCAAGTGGCAGCTCCATGCCGCTTGGTTCTTTATGTAAAGGGGGTCAAATTAGACCAGTGTTTTTTTCCCGCAGTGCTGGGATGGAACTCAGGGACTCCAGCGTGCCCGGTGCTCTACCCCTGGGCCACATTCCTAGCCAGGGCAGTACATCTAAAGTGGTCTGGTCAGGTGGGCTCTGGAGGTGGGGCCTGTGCTGACCCCCAGCACAGGTGGTCTCTCAGCACAGAGAAGCCATTCTGAGACCCAGGCAGAAGGTTTCACACAAGGACAAGACTGTGCCCACCACCTTCTGTGAGCTTCCATTCCCCATCGTGGGCTTGGAGATCTTGTGACTTAGCTTCCCCGGAAGCCAGCTTCCCGGGAAAAAGAGCCTCATTTCCGCGGAGAGGGGCTTCGGGTTCTGGGGAGATGACAGGGGTTTGTCGAGGTGCGGTGGGTCTTCAAAGCCCAGAGCCTGCACGCGATACACTTGCAGGCCCGGGGGTCTGGGGGTCTGGCCGGCGCAACCGCAGTGCGGGACGGCAGGGGACGCTGCCGGCAAAGCATTGCTCCCCGCCTGGCCCGGGAGCCGCCGGGCCGCGCGTGCGCCGGGCGGGCGCGAGGGCCGGGTGCTCCCGCTGCGCTGCTCTGCTTGTCGCTGGCTGACTCTCCGCGGGACCGGTGTTCCCCAGCGCGGCACAGCGATGCACTCTTGTTAAAGTTGTTTACTATTGTGGCGATCAAAGGTCCTCCTAGTAGGCAGTCGGAAAATGGAGCGAGAGCCCCTGGCGCGGTGGCCCTTCGGGTCTGGGTTCCTGCCTTGCACGCTTTCTCGTGCTTTGGGGCTCCCGGCTCCGGCTTGGGGGTGTGAGTCGTGTTCACCGCTCGGCGACCCTGCCCAGACTCCGCGCCCCTTTTGGTCCCCCGTGCAGAGGAGCCGACTCCGGAGCAGGGGGGATCTGCCCCGGCATGCACAAACAGTCCCGCGACTGTCACCTGTGCCACCGAGAGGTGGGGGCTGCCACGCCCCAGTTTGTCGGGGCCTCCTACAGTCCGCCCCACTGTTAGGGACCGGCTGTTGGAGGGGTCTGCAACCTGCAGGGCGACTGGGGCGTGGGAGGTGGGGCCCACAGTGGGGTTACTAAGGCACGCCCTGGTGTGGGGAGGGGAGCCCTGCCGCGCCTGGGTGGACGTGGTCCTGGGCTGGCTTGGCTGTGGCCCGCCTTGGTCTGTGCAGCCTTGCTGACCTCCAGACACCCGTCTCTGAGATGGCGATCCGGGCCAGCCGGGTGCCGCAGAGGTGGAGAAATTTCTCCTTCACCCATCTTGGTTCACGGCTGAGGCCTCGAAGGCAGAAGACAGAGTGACAGAGAGGAGAGCTGCAGTTTTTAAATATACCTTTTATGAGGCCTGGGGCATTCAAACGAATACCCAAAGAAGCCCCCAGCCTCCATGTTTTTACACAAGGCCTGACACGGAAGTGAGTCTTGGGGAGTGCGGACTGGGCAAAAGCCTGTGATCTGATGGGGACGTTCTGGGGGAGCCGAGCAAGGCTCAGGTCCAGGTTGTTCTGTGTCTGTGTGCCTTTGGTGAGGAGGGAGACGGGACTTCCCTCTCCTAAGGCCTTGGCCTACTTCAGGAAGAGGGCAGTTGGACTGGAGGTGAGCCAACTTCCTGCTCCAGCTGTTTTCTCAAATGCTGACATGTCACATTTTGGGGTGCATATCCCAAGTCCCATCAGTGCTAAGGCCAAGGCCAGTGCCTCAGCCCACACTCAGACTTGGGGAGGACTTCTTGGATGGGGGTCCTGAAGAGGGGTGATGCTCCCTGCCCTCCACTTTCTCCAGCAGTTAGAAGCTTGCTTCCCAGTAGAAGAGGTTGGTTGTCAGCCCCCAAAAGCAGTAAGCAGTTGGGGGCAGCCAGGCCAGGGAGGGCCAGAGCCTTAAAGTGGGGAGTGGAGGCTTAGGTGCATGGAGCTGTCACCCAGAGAGCCTGGGTAGCAGGCTGTACTGCAGAATTCAGGGAGCTCCCAGCCCTCAGGCTCACGTGCAGAGGGCTCACATTCTCCAGCCCACAAGTGGTCCTGACTGGCTTGGTAAGTATGGCTGAGGGCGGGCTGGCCAGCGTGTTTAGGGCCCGGGTCTGAGGGATGGTCATCTTCTGCCCCTGGTTCCCCTGTCATCCTCACCTGTTTCTGGCACACCTGTTTCTGTCACAGCTCCCACTCGGAGCTGTGACCCCACCCTGCCTGCTCTGGAGGCTCTCCCTCTTGGGAGAGGATCTGCCAATGTGCCTGTGGGCATGGCCAGTGTTCTGTCCCGGACGAGGGCAGGGATATGCTCCCCTGCCCGGAGAAGTGCCTGCCTCGCTGGACATTTGGGAGGGAGGAGTCCCTTCTCCTGGCTGCTCCATCTTCAGGGTGAAGGAGGCTCTGGCTCCCCGGGGAGCAGCTGGGCTGAGCCTTTGTCAGAACTGAGCCTTCCCTGTTGGCGGGCCTGGCCGTGTGGGCATCTCACCTCCAGCCTGTGTTACGGTCCACACAAACAGCCTGTGTTACGGTCCCCTGCTAACAGCCAGCTGAGGTCTGCCTGTGGTGGCCAGAGCAGTCCCCACCCAGGGCCACTTTTTCAGAGGAAAACACTGGAACCCACCCCCAGCCCTGCCTGTGTCTTGAAGGTGGGAGCCAGGGGGTGAAGTCAAAACTGCAGGGAGGGTAAACAGCAGAGGCCTGGCCAGGCTGCCCTGTCACAAAGCCACACTGTGAGGGCGGCCCTGGGAGCAGAAGGGCCCATTGAGTTCTCCCAGGACAGCCTTTGCCTGCTAATCAGGCAGGGAGCACCCCAGTGGTGTGTGGGCTGCAGGAGGGGGCAGGAAGGGTGGGGACAGCTAGTGACCCTGCTGGGGGAGAGCCTGTTGCTTCTGACCAGCCAGAACTGGGAGTCTAGCCCTCACTCTGCAGCTCAGCTGCTGTGGAACCGGGGGGCTCTACACTGGTGATGCAGGGCCCGCTCTGGACCCCTGATGAGACTACAAAGCCCAGCACTGGGTGGGGGGGCCTTACAGATGCCAGACCCCTGCCAGGCCTTCCCACTGCCGCCCCTTCAGCGTCCTGCTGCCTGAGATGGAACCCCACAGCTCCCATGGCTGGAGGCAGTCTGGTCTCCTTGTGCAGCCTGGTAAGTGTGTGCACACCCTCCCTTTGCCCTGTCGAGAGGCCCCCATGACATCTCAGAAGGCGCTGTATTATCCCCACTGTACAGCTGAGGAAACCAAGGCTAGGTGAGGCCAACTGGCTTGCACAGGTCACGCCATGCTGGGGGTGGGCCTTTGCCAGGATTTGGTCTCTTGGGAGTGAGTAGGGCTTGTGCACATGGTGCTGTGAGAAGCTCCCAGTGACTGGACCCTGTGACTCCCTCAGATGCCCAGATTATCTCTTGCCACCACTCCATGTGGCCTCTACACGTGGGTCACTTCTACAGGTGGGGTCACCTGGCTGTGGGGAGGGAGATTCCCTTAAAGCACCAGCATGAAGTCAGGACCACAAGGGGCCCTGGGCTTCCTGGGAGAGAGACCTACTCTGCAGCATGTCCAGGCCTGGCCGTGACACCCTTGTCCCGTGTGGCAGGAGCAGTCGCTGAGTCCTTTCTAGATCCTCTCAGCATTGGCTTGTGTGTTTAAAAATGGTCTGGATGGAGTAGAAGACACAGAGACAAACCCACACGTCTGCAGTCATCTGATCTTTGACAGAGGTGCCCAAAACGTACGGCCTTTTTAACAAATGTTGCTGGGTAAACTGGTGACCCATATGTAGAATGAAACCAAACCCTTAGCTCTCACCTCGCACAGAAGCAACTCAAAGTCAGTCTTGAGAATCAGACCAGAAACTCTGCAACTGCTAGAAGAAAATGTAGGGTCAACACCCCAACACCCAGTTGGGGCAGGCAACAACTTTCTCAACAGGACCCCTGGAGCTCAGGAAATGAGGCCCAGAGTTAATAAAGGGGATGACTCAGATTAAAAAGCTGCACAGCAAAGGAAACAATAAGGAATGTGAAGGGAGAACCTACAGAATGGAGAAAATCTTTGCTAGCTACTCTTCTGACAGGGTTAATATCTAGAATATATGAAGAACTCAAAAAACTTAACACCAGAAACCCCTAAGTAGCCTAACTAATAAATGAACAAATGAATTAAATAAACAGACACTTTTCAAAAGAAGAAATGCAAGTGGCCAACAAATTTATGAAAATTGCTCAATCATTAGCAATTAAGAAAATGAAAATCAAAACTACACTGAGGTTTCATCTCACTCCGGTCAAAATGACAGCCATCAAAAATACAAACAGTAATGAATTCTAGAGAGGATGAGGAGGAAAAGGAACACTTTTACACTGTTGGTGTGATCGTAAATTAGCACAAACACTGTGGAAACCAGTATGGAGGCTCCTGGGCATGGAACCACCACAGGACCCAGCCATGCCACTCCTTAGGGTTTAAAGAATCAGGTCATCTCACTGCAGTGACACACACATACCCATGTTCGTGACAGCACAGTTCACGGTAGCCACACTGCGGAACCAGACACGTCCATCAGTGATGGAAGGGATAAAGAAAATGTGGTTTATATACACAATGGAGTTTTATTCATCCATAAAGAGAAATGAAATTATATCGTTAGTAGGAAAATGGGTGGAGCTTGGAAGCATTATGTTAAGCAAAATGAACCAATCTCAGAAGGTCAAGGGTCACGTGTTTTTTTCTCATGTGGAAACTAGAGAGGAAAAGGAAAAGAAAGGTCGGGGAGGGGCAGGGATCTCATGAAAATCAAAGGGAGATCAGTAGAGGAGAGGGGCCAAGGGGCGGGAGAAGTGCTGGGGTGATATTGGCCACATTGTATTGTGTGTTGTGTGTTGTGTGCACGTGCGACTATGTAACCACAGATCCCATCGGCATGTACAACTACGATGCACCCATAAAAAATGTGGAAAGAGGGCTGGGGTTATAGCAGGGTTAGTAGAGCGCCTGCCTCACAAGTTCAAGGCCCTGGGTTCCAGCACACACACACAAAATTGGAAAGAGAAAAAGAACAGTCTGGCTGAGTCCTGGTGGCAACCCATGGATTGTGTGAGGTCACCTGACTCTGTGCCCACTCCACTCTGTGCCTGGCATGGAGTCCGGCCCTTAGCGGGCACTTGCCTAGATTGTTTGGTAAATGGTCCCAAGGGTTGGGGCTGAGGGGCTGATCAGCTATTGCTGGAGTTAGGTCCTGGGCTGAGCCATGTGTCTTGGGTCTGCCCAAGACAGAGAGGGTGACTGGCGCAGACAGGTCAGAGGGGTCCTGAGCCAAGGGGTCCTCCAGGCATTTAGGGCCTGCAGTGCTGGTATCTTGGGAATGAGGTACTGTGCAGTAGTAGGCTGACCGTGGCTCCGTCTGGGGCCATGGCTGATTGCTGGGGCTCTACTTGGTCCTTGTTGCTCCCTGTGGATGGGGTCAGTTGGTCCCTGACCTGTGCAGCAGCTATGGGAGGAACAAGACTCACTTCGTGTGGCTACTGGAGTTGGGAAGGGAGGTTTGGGAGCATCCCTACTGCAGGCTCCTCTTGCTCCTGGGCAGATGACCTCTGCACAGAAGCCCTCCATGCACATTAGGGGAGAGGTAGAGGGAGGGGAGGGCTGTGATTCTCGTTGTTACTTTCTCAAGGACTCAAAAGAATGCACTTGGACAGGTACAAAATAGTTCTGGCTTGCTTTGCTTGCAAGTTGCTCCCTAAGTAATTCACTTTGGATAGAAAAAGTAGGTTGCTTGTTTGGAGGACACTCCTTGGGGCCTGGGCCTTGGAGGCCTGTTAGGTTTTTCACTCCTGCTGAAGCAGGAGAGAGGCCTCGGCTGGGCCCTGTGAAGCTGGACGGAGCCCAGAAGGGCCTCCACTTGCCAGGGACTCTGACATCGGCGTCCCCACTTCTGCATTGGTTTTGAATGAGCGATCACTGGGCGGATAGAAGAGAAGAGAAAGTCTGGGAGTGAGTGTGACTTTCTCTGCCTCATGAGAGACTAGTGCTGAAGCTAGAGCCTCAGAATTCAGAACCACAGGCCAGAAAGAGTGTGAGGCCAGCCCTGGGTTAGCGCAGCTGGGATCTGCTGAGAGACACACTGTGGTTTCCTTGCGGGAGCTGAACGTGAACCCAGGTCCTCTGATTCTCCACCCAGGGCTCTTTCTGCAGGTGGGAATCTGAGTGATCAAATGAGACGCTCCTCAAATCTGAGTGTCATGGAGCAAACTCATGCTTATTACATAAATACAATAATATTTATGACCCACAGTGCCTTCCATAAGTTGGAGGAGTGGACTCCTATGCCTGGGGTGGACCTGTGTGGTCAGTAGGGACACCTGCTCTGTTTTACAGAGAAGGAAGCTGAGGTTCTGACCAGTAATGTGACCACCCAACCTCATGTGACATCAGTGGCAGAGCTGGCACGGTGTCCCCACCATGCTGCCCCTCTGCCAGCTTAATGATCCAGTCTTTGAATCTCATTTGATAATTTCTCTAAATTAAACTAAGTCTAGCTGAGGCCCTGCAGACCCTGACCTGGCCATCTGACCTGCCAGCAGGAGGCATGTGGGTAGACTGACCGAGCACCACCGTCCTGACCTGGGAATGTTCCATGCCCAGAGGGTTTGCTGGACACCACGGTCCCAGGCAAGCCCCTCGTGCATGCAGCAAGCCCCTCCTGCCCCCCAGCCAGCCTCCAGTGTCCCCAGCCCTCACTCTGAGTCCTTGCAGTCCTGATAAGGGGGAGACACAGTTCAGGATCTTTGGACTCTGGAAGACATGCCTCACTTCTCCCAGGGACTTGTGGGCACTTTGACAGCACCCGCGTGGCCCTGGGGGTGCCGCCACTGTCAACAGACTTCCCAGGGGCTTCTCTGTACAGTCAGGTGGCAGATCCTGGGAGGAACCAGGAAGGTTTGGTGGCTGAGCAGATGAGGAGAGGTGCCACCCATGACCTCGAGTAGTTCATGGTGTCACGTAGAGGCAGCCGCCGCCAGGTCGTCTTCCTGGGATGAACTGGTTCTGTGCCAATGCTGACCCACTGCCAGTGGTGGAGTTAGACCCCCAGTGTCTCCGGCTTCATGGGTGCTGGACGGGGTACTGCAGAGGGCAGCTCCGAGGCGGGAGCCTGGCTTGAGCTTTGCACATTCCGTCTCCCTGTGCCATGGCTTGGCCGCGTTGGTCCCCACAGGCTCATGTACTGGAAGCTTGGTCCCCAGCGTGGGGGTGCTCTAAGAGGTGGGGCTTCATGGAAGGTGGCGAGGCCACTGGGGGCACTGCCCTTGGAGGGATGAATATAGCTTTTGTGGGATCACAGTTAGTTCCCCAGAATGCATAGAATGGATGAACCTGGCCCTTGAATCCCCCTGCCTCCCTCTCCCCTTGGGACCTCCTTGAATGTGCTTTTGCCATTGTCATGGCATTTGCCATGAGTCCCTCACCAGATGCCAAACAGATGGGACCACCAGATATTGGACTTGTGGCCTTCAAAACTGTGAGCTAAATAAACCTCTATAAAGTTTCTAGCCTCGGGTATTTTGTTATAGCAACAAAAAGTGGACTAACGTATTCTGCTAGGAGGCACCCATCCGTGGAATAGCCTGGGCAGGGTGGGATATGGAGGCAGGGCTTGTCTTCGTGCCCTCAGAGTCTGCTTGACCCTGATGTTGCTGGCTCTTTGGCCCGAGTGCCACCTGAGCTCTACCCCTGCTCCCACCCAGCCTCGGCAGCCTTTAGGTCCTCTCCAGCCTGCATCGATCAGCCTGCAATCCCATGAATACGGTGCATCAATTACGCAGCCTCCTCCACAGCAAGGGCTTTGATTTCCTCCTCAGCTCTGATGGGCAGCGTTATTGATGTCACTGCCTCCTTCCAATAGTGCTGGCAAAAGCCGTTCCCGTCCTCCCCTGGGAGGGCGCCTCTTGTTGCAGTGATTTATCATTCTTCCACACTGACGTTCGCAAGGAACTGCATATTTATGCAAGCGTAGCAGTGGGTCCCCCAGCAAACCTGCGTGAAGGGAGAAGGAGGAGTGAGAGCGTGGAGGTCCCCCAGCCGGCCGAGGGGCGTCCTCTGTCTCCCCAGCTCATTGGCTCCTGCCCAGCTGGGCATCTTGAATCAATTTACACATGACTGGTGAGAAAACAGGAGGTGAATTAATTTTGGAAATTGACAAGCAATTTAAAATTCAACCAGAGTTTGCAGGGTGCTTACAGCCCTGTGCCAGGGGCCAGAGGGCAAAAACGAAGAAAAGACAGGTGGCAATTTCAGAGCTGTAGGGGAGGGAGACAAAAAGGACAGCCCATTAGGGTGAACGGGCAGCCAGCATCAGCACAGAGCAGCTGGGGTTCCCTTTAGACGGGGCCTGGCATCCCAGCGACTCGGGAGGCTGAGACAGGAGGTCAGCCTCAGCAACTTAGAGAGGCCTGGTCTCTAAATAACTAAACAGGACCTGGCAGTCTGAAGCGGGGTGGCCAGCATAGGAAAGGAGCCCGGGGCTGGGCAGGGGCGGTGGGTGCTTCTGCTTAGCTGCAGAGCGGGCAGAGCAGGTTGAAGGGAGACAGTGGGCAACTGTCCCAGGCTCCGGCCCACCAGGGCGCAGCAGCACCTGGGAAACAGATCTGATCAGTGAAGTCTAAGCCGGCCGTGCCCCCGTCAGTGCTTCCCTTCAGGAGTGGAGACATGGCCAGCCTTTCAGGGTGACTCTGGTCACTGCCTGGGTTGGCAAATCTCATGTGCTAAATGGTGGACTTGCACCCCGTGTGGGTGGCGTTAGTTCCTTCCTGAAGGCAGTAGGTACATCTGCACAGGCATCTTGTGAATATCAATTAGAAACTGCCAGTGACCAGCGCTCGTGGGCATCTGCCGTCTCTGGCCCTTAGAGTAGGGCATCTGCCCTGAGCTACAGGAAACAGTTTGGTCCCTGAAACCAAGGGCCTGAAGGCACTGGCCATCCACAGTGTGCTCTGCATCCCTGGAGTGAGGAGGCTGAGCAGGGACTGAATGGCTGAGAGGAGCCGGGTCAGGCCCTGGCCTCTCCTGGCAGGGCCTTGGGCCCTGTGGATAGGCTGGAGCTCTCTGCAGGGCTTTGTCACTGGCTGTGCCTCCTCTGAAAGTCTCTCCACTGTGTGAGGACTCCTGCAGCCCAGGAAGGGCTGGAGGGAGGCTGTGCACATCACACCAGTGAGTTCCGATGTGTGAGGCAGGTGGGCTGCGGTCCCCTCATATCTGGGCAGGTTCTGCATGGATGAGGCGCCTACCCTGGGATCTTTGCTGACAGTCAGCCACACTGGGAGGCTGGAGACTGATGGTGCGACCTTTGGGAAGTTTCATGCTCCAGGTTTGCTCTTGGAGTCTGTAAGGCCGAGAGAGGCGGCCTCATTGCTCGTCTGCCTAGGGGATGTTCCCGCCATGCCACACAAACAGCATGCGACAGCTGGACCAGACCCCTTGCCACTGCCTTGCCCTGGTAAGAAGATCTGCTCACAGTGAACAGGGAGTGAATGAAACCCAGACTGCGTTAGACGTATTTTTTTCCTGATCACAGAAGAAATTATGCTCATGGAGAAACAAACCTTTTAATGACAGAAAAATACACAAGAAGGTAGAAAAATCATCCGCAGTCCCATCTCTCAGTGAGAGTTCCTAATGGCAGGTGAGCGTAACTCCTGCTGCCTCTCCTACGTCACAGATGCTCCTTCCAGAACCCGATGTGTGGCGCCGGGTTCCAGAGCTGAAGGTAGTTCACCTTCTGTGTTTTCCTGGAGTCGAGTCTCTCTTTGTTCCAGATATGGAACCTGGAGAGTCTAGAGGCTCCTGGGGAGGAGGCTTAGAAGGGCCAGGGGCTTTGGGGGGCTGGTACCACCAAGTCCCAGTCCTTGCTGCCTGAGGTTCCGGGTTAAGGAGGACTTCTGGGATGGCCCAGGATGGCCCCTTCCTGGCCCCAGGGTTAGGGTAAGGTAATGTTGCCTCCAAAACTGGAGGAAAGGAGGCATCTGAACTGGAGAGCTGAGGTCCACTGCAGGGTAGAATGTCCTGTGGCTGCCTCTGGTCACTCTAGTCCTTAGGCCAGGGTGACAGTGTCCCGATGCCATCTGTGTGTGGTAGGTGTGTTTCCCAGAATTCCCTTCCCTCATAGTTTCCGCTCAGTCAGGGCCCCAGGAGGTGTTTTGCATGAAATTTTGAAGGCAGAGTGAGGTGGAGGCCCTGTTCCTTTCTCCTTGGGAGGCTGGTGCAGGGCTTAGGGCCCCGTGGCGACTTGCACACATAGCCGCTCACCTGCAGGCCCACTGGCAGCTCCTGCCAACTGTCCTCCCTCAGCCTCCCAGCCCCTGGGCTAGGAAGTTGAACTGCGAGGAAGGTCCCAGTGCAGGACATGCCAACGTCGCAGCGGGGCATTGAGGGTGGGAGAGACCAAGGTGGGTCCAGTCCACCTCAGTGGGCTCCGATCATCGGGTTTTCCAACTTCCACTTCACGTCCACCCTCCCCTCTCTGACTTCAGGCCCCACACGCAGAAGGATCAGCTCCCACAGAGGGTTCAAGCATCTCCCACAGCTGGACCACGCCAAATCCCTAATAAATCTCTCTCTCTCTCTCTCTCTCTCTCTCTCTCTCTCTCACACACACACACACACACACAGTGCACACACATTCATTCGCACACACACTCACTCATCCACACGCACGCCCATTCACATAGGTAGCTCCAGGCTGAATACTGGTTCCCAGAAGGTTCTGGTCCGTACTCCTGGAAGCGGACAACGCCAGCCTGCCTGGGGAAAGGCGATGAAGGATCTCCAGGTGGGAAGATGATCCCAAATTATCTGGTGGATTCCAAATGCAAACCAGCTCAAGCCCCTAAAGGGAGGTAGAGGAAGACTAGGCACAGAGCCCAGGGCAGCAAGGAGACAGCAGAGCGCTGGAAGATGCTGGCCTTACGGAGTGTGCAGCCACACCGAGGCTACCATTAGCTGGGACAGGAAGGGAAGGATTCTCCCCTGGAACTCCCAGAGGGAGCCTGGCCCTGCAGACACCCCGATTTCAGCCCAGTGAGGCTGAGTTTGGGCTTCGAGCACACCCTTGGTGTCAGAGGAGGCCGTGGCAGAAGCAGAGGTGCAGGCCTGGGAATGGACAGATGTCGCTGGGTAGGGTTCACCTTGGTGCCGCTAAACTCGGGGGGCCTCAGGGGGCCCTCAGCACCTGGCCACACTTAGCGTCTTCTTTGGATCCATCCTGACCCTTCCCTTCTGGCCCTGGCTACACAGCCTTCCTCCGGCTCTGGCTGAGGGTCCCCCGTCCCTACCACTATGCCTGCTCCCTCCCCTCCAGCCTGGCCCTCCCACGTGGGCATCTCTCCTTCCTCATGGCCTTGTTCGCAGGAAACACAGGGCTGCAGCTGCTCTGGAGGGCAGGGACTGGTCATCTTCTGAGGAGGCAGGTGGTGGGCTTGGCCTCCTTCCCTCCAGGTGGTGACGTGCCCCCGCTTCCTTCACTGGGCACTGAGTGTCAGGCTCCAGGGCAGAACCCACCACCAGGGCCCCACTTAACCCCCCAGGACCCGAGGCAGGCACTGAGGGTACAGTGGCTGTGTGTGGGGCCCCTTGAGTTCACCCCCTTCGCCCTCCTGTGATGACAGGGCCACCGTCATGAGCGCTCTGTGCCACACATTTGCCATGCAGCCCTGCACCCAGAACTCCCTCTACTGCCCTGGGGAGACCCCAGATGCGGCTCCAGAAAGAGGGGCAGGGCCACGATCTTCCAAGGCTGTCCAGGATGTTTGCATGTGAAAGCTCAGACCCAGCTTCTGTGGAGCACCCCTGCAGGGGGTCGGGGGCTGGGAGAGACACCACCCCTCGCCCTCAGGAGGTGTGCCCAGAAGTGGGGGCAGAGCACTGGCCAGCTCTTTAGGGTGGAGTTTTGAAAAGTTGCTTTATGCCCAAGTTCAGAAATCTAACAGGGGTCAGCAGCAGAGAAGAGAAGTGGGGACCCCAGTCCCTGAGAGCACCTTTGTCTGGCACTGCAGACACGCTGGGGGGATGTCAATGGGCCAGGGGACGGAGACTTAGGATGGAACTTGGCTTCTGCTCAG
Source organism: Glaucomys volans (assembly GCA_020662805.1). Lineage (NCBI taxonomy): Eukaryota > Metazoa > Chordata > Mammalia > Rodentia > Sciuridae > Glaucomys > Glaucomys volans. The sequence continues at coordinate 293,153 of JAJEJO010002331.1, forward strand.
CTGCGGACTTGGGCGGACAGCTCTTCAGCAGCAAGTCGCTTTCCTGTCCAAATGCCCATGGCACCGACGCAGGGAATGACAGCACCCCCAGTCCTTCACCTCATGCTACCTCACTGTTAGGCTCCCGTGCTGTAATTTGGGAGGATGTGACGTCACAATATGAGGCCTTCTTAACAGAGCCTTTGGAAGAAGGCAGGAGGTGGACCCTGGGGGCTGGGACCAGCTAACTGACTCTGCAGAGACTCAGTGAGGGGCTCCAAGGGACCTGAAGGAAAGTGGCCTTAGCTCACAGTGTCGCAACCATTTAGGGGACAGGCATGCAGTGTGGCTGGGTGCCCATGGAGACAGGATTCCATTTGTTGATTTGCTGAGAGTCACTGGCAGTGGCACCCAGCCCTTCTTCCTCTCTCTAGTCAGTCCTAGTTCTGGACACCAGCTCTTGGAAGCTTTCTGGAGTCAGCTAGCACTGGCCCTGGGCACACCTGACCTTAGTCTCCAGGTATTTACAGGCTGACCGCTGGGCCTAGCACTGGTGGGGGGCTGGGAGAGCGAGTGGTAGGTAGGCCCCTGGGGATAGCAGGAGTTAGATCACACCAAGCACCTGGTCACCTGTTCATGGGCTCTGCTCAAAAGGTACAGCTGGCAGGTGCACAAGGCCCAATGAGGGATGATAGAGGTGAGGGTGGGGAGTCATGCAGACTCTGCACCCTGGGAACTCAGAACAGGAAGTCCAAGTCCAAAACAAAATTCCCAGAAACACTCCAGAACATTAGAGTCACTGTCCTGCCCTGAGGTTTCTGCACCTGTGCCTCACCCCTATGTTTGCTCAAATCCACAAAGGTCCTTCTCTCTCTCTTCAGTCCTGGGGGGAAGTTCAGTGAATGCTGCCTGCTCAGTACCTGATCTTTGCCCTGTTACCCTAACCTTGTCCAGGAGGCGACAAGACAGTGCCAATGGTGGGAACTGTAAACCAGTGCCTAAGTTGACCAAGGGGGTGATTTGAATCTCAAAGACCCCAGACCAAGAGACACTTCATTAATGGGGCTTCCTGTACCACACAGGACCTTACATCATAAGTACACAAAACTGGACTTTGGTTAGAAATGTTCTCAATGCAAACAGCCCTGTGTACCTGTGTGATCTAGGACCCAAAAATAATTTAGAACGTGCTTCCAGTAGGATATCTTGGGACGTTACACAGGAAATGTCCAGTCACTAGCTAGGGGGAATCATTTTCAGGTAGGACTCCTGGCAGGAAGTGATTGCTCCCTTCCATAAGGGTTTGGTGGCCGAAGACAACATAGGATTTTGTCACACAAACCTAGAGCACATTTTGCCTGCACCCTTTCTAACTGTGTTGCCTTTTTCAAATCGCAAATCTTTGAGCCTCAGTTTCTTTATCTCCAAAACTGGGCAACAGTAACTGGGCAGTGATTGGGCTGTTATAAATAAGAAAGTGCATCTAGCATGCTGACCACAGCACTCGATCAGTGTGGCCGTGGAAGAATTCCTGGTGATGAAGGTTTATTAAGAGAGGAATGGGGTGTTACAGATGTCGTTCCCAAACCGAGCATCTCCATAGCTGTTCAGAGCTCTGGAAGTGCCCAGTCCAGTTGTTCTACTCCTGGAAGCTATCTCAGAAAAGGACTCAGGCAGCCAGAGGCCTGGGCACAGCCAGGCTTTTACAGCACAACTTACAAAGTGGAAGCTAGAAAGCAACCCCAGGGTCGGATGACAGATAGATGGCACAGGAGGCTTATGGGAAATCCTCATTCCCGTACACAGTACAGATAAGGCTCTCAAAGAACATTGATGACATGGAAATATGTCCACAACCAAATGTGAAGCACAGGACAAAACCGTGTGTAGGGTGCCTGACCTCACCTAGGCTTTGTTGAGTCCTGGGATTGTTGACTGGGGGACGAGGCACCCAGCGTCCGACCACTTCCTATGTCCTGGAGAAGAAGACCTGGGGCACTGTCCTGGGATGCATGCTTAGCACTTGTCCTGTGCTTCCTCAGACACTTTGTCAAGATGAAGAAACCAAGTTCTAAGTAGCTTCAGCTAAAAAGGAAACCATTTGGTTCACATAACTAAAAAGTTCAGCAGTAGGTTTCACTTCAAGCCCAGCTGGATCCAGGAGCCAGAGATGTCGTCAGAACCCCATGTCCCTGGCTGGCACTCAGAGGCCGTGTCCCAGGTCCTCTGACCCTCTGTCATCCCCAGAGGTGCTTTTGCAGCATGGCCAAGATGGCTGCCTAGAAGGACATGCACCCCAAACTTCACAGCAATCCCAGCCCAAACACATGATCCTTTTTAGCCAGAAAAGTCCTGGGAAAACCTTGATGAGACCCTGGAGACCTGTGCTTAAACCTCAAGGACTAGAGTGAATTTACTCCAAGAAGGACAGATTCCACCATCATCAGGAGGAGGAAGGGTTTCTGGGAAGAAAAAATCCTCAGTATTATCCTTCTCATTTTACAGCTAAAGATTCAGAGAGGCTAAGCAACTCACCCAAGAACACACAGTCATGAAGGAACCAGGGTCCTAACCCAGATTTGGCCACCAAGGCTATACTTAAAACCACTCTTACTTTGCTCCTGGCCTCCACCAGAATCCCAGAGGCAGAGGGGTTGTAGGCAAAGGTGGGAGGTGCCATGTGGACCGCATTGCATGCTGATCTCTGAGCTTAGCACAGTAGCTGAAGCTGATTCTGCTCATTAAAGCAAACAGAAATGTCCTCAAGGCCATCAGCAGCTCGCAGGACCTCTGCATGGTGTGACGTCTAGGCTCAGCGGCACTGCCCCTGGCGCAAGAGCTGGCTCTGCGGCTTCGACAGACCTGGAAGCCTCCAGAAAGGACACGTCGGTGTCTCTGCTGCCTCCAGACTTCCCAGCCTGGCAGCCACCTAGCCCCAGGCACTTTGTGTCATTGACTCCCCTGTGTCTCTATCCAGTGTGACTCTGCAAACCCCTGTTCATCTGGCTGCAGGTGTAGGAGGACACTGGGTGGCCTAAGGGAGCTGCGTGACCACAGTGAGGCAGAGCCATGGGGACACACACAGGCCCACAGTAAATACCATTATAGCCCAGGTTTCCCAGGGCCGCAGTAACAAGCCCCCTGCTGGGGGGCTCAGAACAGCTGGGGGTTCTGGAGGGCAGGTGTTGGCAGGCTGCACTGTCACTCCTGACTTCTGGTGGCTGCTGGCAACGCTGGGTGCCCCTGGCTTGCAGCCGCATCTCTTGCCTGCACATGGCACCCTGCTCTTGTGCCCGTCTGTGTCTTAGGAGGCTCCCAGGTGTGGTGGCACGCCTGTGGTCGCAGTCACCTGGGAGTGAGGTGGGAGGATAGTTTGAGCCCAGAGTTTGAGACCCACATGGGCAACATGGAGACGCCCCATCTCACCTAAAAGAAAAAAAAGGCTCTCAGTTGTACCCGATCAGGGCCCACCCTAGTCACGGGACCTGAATTTACAACTTAATTACATGTAAAGACCTTAACGCTTAATTCCTGCAGAGACCTTATTTCCAGATGAAGTCGTTTTCCAGGGGTTAGGATTGACATTTCCTTTTGGGGGACATAATTCAACCCATTTCCCTTCTTTCACTTTTCCTACATCTTCCCTTGTCTTCTAGGGGCCACCTCCCAAGTAAACCACCACATTCTTGTCTCAGGTATCTTTGGGGGAACCCAAACTAAGCCCAAGGTCAAGATCCTGAGGGGAAAAGAGAAAGAGAAGCAAAGCCCTGGGTGGGATTCAGGAACAAGGCTTTCCCTTCAGGGGGTCAGAAGTGAGCTTGGGGTCCCCAGAGGCGGGGGAGCAGGCACGCTGTGGCTTGGGCTGGAACTGCATCTGGGAGGAGGGCTGGGGGTGGAGCTGGAGTGGAGCCCCACCTGAGCTTGGGGACCTGGGGAGGGAGGTGTTCACTCTGGGTCCTCCAGTTCTGGCTCTGGCGGGGACACGGGCTCAGAGCTGACCCTTGGCTCCAGCAGGGACTGGAACCTGCTCTCTTGACCTCCGTTCTGCTCTCTCCTCCTGCACTCTGGGTTTCCCTGCACTGTGACCTGGTGGGTGGCCTGCAGCAGGCAGGTCGGGTCTGTGGGGCTCTGCTTCCCATGCCCGTGGGCTTGGACCTAGTGGGAGAGGCAGACCCGCCCATGAGCTCCGACCTGTGCTCTGTGGTGGGGCATCTTGATTAGGCTCCTGGCCCACAGGTCCCCTCCTCTGCCTTCCCACAAGGCTTATTAGTGAAGTGTGGCCGCGCCCGGGCACAGAGTCCACTTGTTACATTTACACCCTGGGAAACTCCCTGCCCAGAGACCCGAATCCTATCCTGTGAGGGCCCAAAGCTCTCTGTGCCCTGCCAGGCAGCAAGACTCCTTCCCCTGCACTGTCCTCCCGGCTGGCCTGGGAGGCCAGCCTCTCAGAAACTGGTGCCTTGGCTGCAGGGCCTACTCACCTCAACAGGCCTGGTTTACAGAAAACACCTTCAAGACCCCCTCCAGGAGGGGGCTGCCTTTTTTTTTGGTACCAGGGATTGAACTCAGGGGCACTCGAACCCTGAGCCACATCCCAGCCCTATTTTGCATTTTATTTAGAGACAGGGTCTCACTGAGTTGCTTAGGGCCTCACTAAGTTGCTGAGGCTGACTTTGAACTCGTGATCCTCCTGCCTCAGCCTCCCGAGCCTCTGGGATTATACGCATGCACCACCACACCTGGCCTACCCTGTGCCTTTTAAAGCCTGTTTTCTACACTTAAAGGGCAGAATGGGGCACTATTTAGCTCTGACCAAAGGAGACATTTCTGTAAGATGCTCAGGGTTCTGAGTTTTGGTGGGACTCACTCCCTTGTGAGTGGGTGTTGGAGCTGCTGTTTCCTGTGGCTGCTGAAATGAATTGTGCCCCATGTGGTGGCCTGACAACCCGGTTCTTCATCATCATCATCATCATCTGCCGTGCTGGGGCGGGACTCCAGGGCCTCATGCGTGCTAGGCGAGCACTCTACCCTGAGCTAAGGTCCCAGCCCCCAGTTCATTATCTCAGGTCAGAAGCCCAAAGTCAGAATCACTGGGTGACCAGAGAAGTGTGAGTGGCGGTGTCCCTTCTGATGGCTGCAGGGGACAGCCTTTCCTGCCCTTTCCATCTCCCAGAGGCTACGTATTCCTGGGCCCATGGCCCTCCTCCACCTCCAGAGCCCATCACTCCACCCTCTGCTTCTGTGGTCACGTGTCCTTCTCTGACCCTGGTCCTCCTGCTCCCTCTCAGCCAGCACCCTGCGGTGGCATTGGACCCACCCATCATCCAGGATGATCTCCCCCTCTCAAGGCCCTTACTGTAATGACCTCTGCCGAAGCCCTTGACCATGCATCATATTGACTGTTCTGGGGATGATGAGTGGGCATTTTGGGGCAGTTATTTGGCTACCGCGGCCAGCACAGCACTCCTGGGCCAGGCCCCGGCTCCTGGCCCTGTCCTGAGGTGGAGAAGGGGCTTCAGAACCCCTGTCTGGAGACCTCAGAAGCGAAGTCATTTGCTCTGGTTGCGAAGTGGGTGTCAGAGCTGAGGGTGGGGCCAGGTGTCCCCCCTCCAAGTCCAGTGGGGCCTCTGCCAGCTCACGCAGGCGCACTTGCCACGGGCTCCTGCGGGGTTCCTGGCATGGTGTCCGGCAGTGGATGAAGCCTGCGTCTCAGACCTGACTCACCAGCTGCCTCTGGAGGCCCCATCTGAGTTTCCGACCCCCCTGTGTCCGCTGTGGAGATGACTAGCGTTCTCTCGTGGGGTGCTCGTGAGGATGAAGTAGAACTCATAAACATGTGATAAATGCTGGGTGTGAGGTCAGGCGTCTGTTGTTAATTCCAACAGGGCAGAACCCTCAGTCTCTCTCCAAGGACATGCACTGTGGCCTGGGACTCCTTGGGTCCCTGCTTGCTGTGCTCGGGCCCTGTTCCCCCTTCCTTTCCTGCTGCTCTTCTCTTAGCCAGGCCCAAGTCCTCATCCCAGACCTGATGGACACTCCCCCCAGTTCCCAGGAAGCCATCTTTGAGCCAGGGGCCGCTGAGTTGAGAGCGGAGAACAGGAAGTGACCCTTGTGGGTGTGACTGTGGCGGGTGGCAGGAGTCAGGCATTGCCCTCATGCATCCAGGACGGAACCTGTGTCCCATGGCGTCAGGACCACTCTGGAGCAGACTACTCAGCTCTGATGCGGGCTGATGGTGGCGCACTGACCCCCAAGTTGCGATGGGGCCTGAGTCGGATCTTCTAGGTGCAGCCCTGTGCCTGGGAGTGGCATGTGACAAGTCCTCAGTAGGTGGAAGTTACACACAAGTGAACCACGGAAGTCTCAGTCACTTGAGACAGGGGAACTGAAGTGCAGGGGTCTTCTGCTTTGGGCTGGAGTCCCGCTCCATGTGAGGCTCATCTCACTCACCTTGGACCCCAGTTGTGGCCATTGTGATGAGCAAAACCGGGACGATAAGTGAACTTCTACGTGCTGAGCATGTGGGCTGTGCCGAGCAGTGGGGTGTTCTGTGGGAGCGGAAGGCATCCGCAGGATCCTCGGCTGTGGGGAGCAACCTCTCGGGGGCCTTGGCCCAGTGGCCTTTGTGACTACATTAAAAAATTGGTGTGGGAGCTCAGCACTGTGACCTGTGCTGACAGTCCTGCCACTCAGGAGACGGGCGTCCAGGAGTTTGGGTTCAGCCTGAACAACACAGAGACCTGGGTCAAAGTGTGTGTGTGTGCGTGTGTGTGTGTGCGCGCGCGCGCGAGAGAGAGAGAGACAGAGAGAGAGAGAGAGAGAGAGAGATAGAGAGACAGAGAGAGAGAGAGAGAGAGAGAGAGAGAGATGCTGGTGTCGGTGGTGAGCTCCCAGGCCTAGGAGTCTGGGGACGATGCTGTGTCCCCGCTTCGGTGAGGGTGAAGGTCCCCCTCGGGAGCCCATCTGGCTGCATGCTAACGGGGTGGGAGGGCGGTGGGGTGAATGGTCCCTCAGTTCTGCCTGCCTTTGTGGCCTTTATCACTGGGCCCTTGTCCTGACCCGCCTCTTTGCCTGATTGTCTGGGCAGCCAGCCACATAAGCCGGGTGTTGTCCCGAGCTTGTCCCACGTCCATAAATACCTTGTTAAAATTGCTGGGGAACAAGAATACTTTATGTTGGTGGCGACTGCAGCCCAGGCCAGCGAGCCTCTCCCGACACAAGGCCGGGCCTGCTGGGGCTGCGCTCGCGGCTCTGTGCAATCCCAGGGCCCTAATGAGGACTTCTGTCCCTCGGCCCCACGTGGAGGCCCCCTCGGCCTCCCTCAGCGGGGGCCTCCTTGCTGAGAGTGCTCAGTACCTCGAGTGCCTCCAGACAGCCCCTGTCCCCACCTGAGCCCAGGAGCAGCGCCCTCCCACCGGCCTGCTCTTCTCTGTCCCACAATCTCTTGGCTGCACCCTGGTCAATCCCCGAATTCCACGACTTGGGTGGGACCTGGGGAGCTGGGGGTGAGGCGGACTTCCAGCGCCTCTCTTCCTGAGGACAGAGTGGGCTGGAGAGGAGTGTCCAGGGGAGGGGAGTGGCCTGGCAGGTCAGGGGCAGCCCAGCTCTCAGGGTCGGAGCCCAGCACAGAGGACAAGAGAGGGGCATCGAAGAAGGAGCCCAGGTTCTGCTGACTGAAGTCTGGACCCGGCGGTGTGACCCTGAGTTCCTCCCCACCCTCTCTGAGCCTTTCTTTTCCCCACATGGTGAGGATACCAAACATAGTCGTTGCTTTCCTCCCTGGGGCTATCTTGCAGGTCAGTGACAGTAGCTGCCAAGTCCCCCAGGGCCAGCAGGAGCAGGTTTTCACCCCAGCATCAGGGGACAGTGGCCCAGACAGGGGTGACCTATGTGAAGGCCCAGAGCTCAGGGGGAAGGAGGTTTGGAAATGAAGAGAGGGCGGCTGCACAGCTTGGTGGGCCCCGAGGCCGTCCCTGAGCTATGGAGGGACCGAGAGATGAGGAGGACTCCCTGCGGAAAACACCAGATTCCGCTCAATCTCCTGGGAAGGTAAACGAGAGCAGGGACCTTGGTGCACCTCACTGAGCGCGACGGTCCTGAGAGGTCAGAATGGAACGCCTGGTGGGTAAAGGCCTGAGGCTTAGTTACTGGGAGGGTCCGGGACGTGCATAGCATCACCTTCCCACGAATCGGGTTGACACCGAGGCCAGACGGACGGACGGGACAGACGAGTGCAGGGCCTTCCTGCTCCCGTGCTGGGTGACCTGGGTGACCTGGCTCCCATGAGCACTGTGATTGTCCCGCCTCCCTCCTCCCTCCTCCCCCGGACTGTGCCGCTGGGGAGCACCAGCTGTCCTGGGCCCCCTGTGAAGCTGGGCATTGCAGGCCAGGTGAATAAGAGCCACCCTGTTGGCGCCCCCTTCCCCAAGATCCTAAGATGATTAGTTCCTGGCGCTTTGTGCGGGGTTCGGGGGGGGGGATGTCCGCCCTCCCTGTTGGAGCTTCCTTGGGACTGTCCTTCTCTTTTCCCCCTGTGATGACCACGGCTGAAATCTAGTTAATAGCAAAGAGCAGCAGTTATTCAGGCAGCCTCAGAGACTGACCTTCTCAACGGGGTGGCTTCCAGGACGTCTTTCCCAGACTCTGACTCTCAAGGCCTCTAGGGCCCATGCTGGGGGTGGCTCCCAAGGGCTTGGCTGAGGGTGTCGAGGGCAGCATGTAGGTGGTGTGGCCCTTGCTCCCCTCCCTGTGTGACCTCACCCGAGTCCCTGTCTCTTCCTGGGGTTGTAGTCTCCTGGTCCAGGATTGGAAGGTGGGCTGTGAAGCCAGAAGGTCGAGGCCTGGGAGTTGGGGGCAGGGGGTGGGGAGCGCAGGTGGGCCTGGGTTAAGTAGGGGCCTGAACAGAGCTGTGTTACTGGGAAGCGGGCTTTAGACACAGAGTCCTTACACTATTTGCCATATGTACCTGTGTGTCTGAGATACACTGTAATATTCGTCACGTTATTTCATGTTACTTTATATACACACGTGACGTTTTCAATTCCATATTCTTGTCTTTGTGCACAACTATCCAAATGCCATATGGAAATGCCGTGGATAATTGTATGTGTAGAGCTTTTAGGTTCTTTTCTTCTTTATTACCTATACTAAGAATTTCAAATATCTTTTTTTTTTTTTTTTTTTTTTTTTTTTGGGGAAGCAACCCAGCGCCTCCCCCCTCCTCGGTGAACATTCGACCACTGAGCTACATCCTTAGCTCTTTTGAGGGACGGAGTCTTCCTAAGTTTGGCTGGCCTCCAACATGTGATCCTCCTGTCTCAGCCTCCTGAGATTCTGGGTGTGTGCCACTGTGCCCCCCTCTAAATGCCCATTTCTAAAGTAAGTAAATATCCAGGATGACTCTTCTTGCTCCTTCCTTCTGATTTCGTGCTTTCCTGGTTGGGAGGGCAATGGCTCATCCTGGACACTTCACCTCTAGGTTTTAGAAGCTGAATGCTTTGGGCCTATCTTTCCTTTGTTGGTCTGATCATCTGCTTAGTTGGGTGTAGGGATTTCAAGTTCTGCTTTTCATTTAGAATTTGCTTCTTTCAACCACGTTTCCATGCAGGAAACATTTGAATTAAAAAAGCACTTAATATGCATTAAACATCAGGAAATGTCACAAATGTATGCTGAAGTTGTAGGACTCACAGTAGCACCCAGACCAGTGATGGCCATGTAGGCAGCATGGTTGTGGGTGGCCAGGTGTGGCCTGAGCGGGGGCTGGACACTCTCCTTGTGCAGTGTCACCTGGGCAAGGTGGCAGCTGAAAGACCCAGCATCCCTCACCGGATCCTTGGTCTTTCTCTGTGCTTTTTGATGCCATTTCCACTGTTCTGGTTTGATGCTTGGATTCCATTCCATTTCTTTGATCTTCGCATCTTCCCACACCAGCACCACTCCTCTTGATCTCTTTAATGAAGAGATTGTTTGAACCACTCATGAATCTTAATTTTTCATAGGAATTTTCAAATCAGTTTGTAAAGTTCTTGAAAATATGCTGCTGTGCTTTTGATTGGATTTAGTTTATTTTTAATCTGCACATTAGTTTGAGGAATATTGTTCCAGAGAGTGTTAAGTGTGCTGCCCGTGAATAGGGCCCAGATCTTTCTATGGGTGTGGTGCTGGGGATGGAACCCAGGGCCTCGTGCTGCAGGCAAATGCTCTCCCGCTGCACCACACCTCCAGGCCCTCAGAGCCTTTGGTGCCTTTAGCTGATCCAGAATGTTCTCCATAAAGATCTCATGCTTTCTTTGGTGGGTGTGTGTGGGGATGTAAGAAGAAACCACTGAGGAAGGAATCGTACACTAGGCTGTGGAATAGTACAAATCCTGAAGGACACTCAGGATTGTTCATGCTTGGGGGCACACCCTCAAGTGACTAGACCCGCCGACCGGCCATTGCCTTAGCGAAGATTCACTCATCCTCCTCTCTTCCCTCCTCCCTTAACAGAACTGTGTAACTCCTAATTGGACCATCCTGGGCTGGGGATATAACTCAGTTGGTAGAGTGCCTGCCTTGCAAGCACAAGGCCCTGGGTTCGATCCCCAGCACCGCAAAAAAAAAAAAAAAAAAAAAAAAAAAAAAACTAATTGGACCATCCCCACAAGATATCATGTTACACTACCAGTTCTTTGTTCCCTGACTCCCCTCTTCTATAAAAGTTCTGTACTTCCTTAATAAATTTTGAGACTATGTCATAGAACCTGCTCTCCCGGAGTTGTGGCCTCCGTTGCCTTGCCCCCTCCAGAAGGGAAAAAGATCCCACGAGGTTGAGACCCAGCCAAATGGCTATACAGGTGTGGTCCTAGACATGCACATATTTTTTTGCTGCTTCTAATAAATGCTATTGTATTTTTATTTTTTAAAACTCTGTTTTGTTTATTAATATTTATGTGATGCTAAGGTTCAAACCCAAACACGTGCTAGGCAAGTGCTTGACCACTGAGCCACAACCCCAGCTGCTGCTATTGTATTTTTTTTTTGAAGAAATCTACTTTAATTCCGAGATTAATCCAGAATGCACTATATATTTTCTGCTATTTCTGCTCATGAAGTGAAACAGTGAAAATAACAATTTTCTATAATATACAACACAGATTCTCTTCCTTTATAAACATGTATTGTTTCCTTACTTATGGATTCTATGTATGATAATTATAGCTTGACTTCAATGACTTCAATGTGCTCATCTTCTGAACTGCTCAGTAGCTCCAAGTGATTTCCAAATTGGGAGGCAAATCACTGGCAATAAATTCATCAAATTTAGATCTGTCTTGAACTGGGACATTATAGAAATCAAGAACATATTTGACCCTGCACATCTTTGACCTTGCACATCAGGTAAAGCCTGGAGTTAGGCACAGCATGGCCCAAGTCATCAGCTAAATGTTCCAAGCGAGTGAACTTCACACACAATCTTCCAGGGAGATATCTTGCCAATTACTAGGAAGGAATGAACCAAAAACTTCTTTCACATGAGATTCCAAATGACTCTGAAGATCTTTAGGAGGTACGTATGTTTGGCTTTGTGAGGGAGAACATACCAGAATAGGCTCTTTTTTTCACCTCTTCTACCATCTCAGTCTCTGCTGGCTTTTTCTTTTCTGGATCCAGACCAAAGTTCTCTGTGTGTCATCCCTAAGACTATCCACACCAAACCCCTTCTAGCAACACTGGACGCACACAACGCTGCCATTTTCGCAGAGTCCGCTGCTGTTATCTTTTTGACTGTGTTTTTCAGTAGCTTCTGCTGGGATGAAGGAGTGTGGCTGCTTTTTGTCTATTGAGTATGCATCTGGTAACGTGCTGAGCTCTCAGACCAGCTCCCCATCTACTGGTTCTTCTTTTTTTAAACTTTATTTTCTGACTATTGGTCTGTTTAACTTTTCTACCTCCTTTGTATCCCTTTTGGCACTTTATTTTTTTTTTCAGAAATATATGCATTTAAATTTGTTTTTAAATATTGGCTTATAGTTACAAATAATATTTCTTAAATATTTAATGTAAATCTATCTGTTATATTTGGGTTGTCCGTGTTTTTGTTTTATAGTCTATCATAATCACATGTGGCATGTGGATATTTCGGCCAGTCAGTGGCAGAGTGTGTGTACCTGAGTGCCCCTTAGCATCACCTTGCTTAGTGACGTCATAGCTGTCAGTAAGCGATCCACGTCAGTAAGCTCAGTGATGCTCACACAGGCACACGCTTCTCAGAAACTGTTCTGCGTTAAGTGGTGCGTGACTCTCTGTGTCTGTTGTGGGTTTGGGTCAATTCTTTTCTTTTTATTTTGGAACCAGGGATTGAACTCAGGGGCACTCAGCCACTGAGCCACATCCCCAGCCCTATTTTGTATTTTATTTAGAGACAGGGTCTCACTGAGTTGCTTAGCACCTTGCCTGTGCTGAGGCTGGCTTTGAGCCCACGATCCTCCTGCCTCAGCCTCCTGAGCCACTGGGATTACAGGCGTGCGCCATCACGCCCGGCTTCAATTATTTTTCTTTTGTTCTCTTTTCTATTGAATTCTACCTTTCTCTATTTCTGTTTTTTTTTTCTTTCTCTCTCTCTCCTTCCCTCCCTTGCTCCCTCCCTCCTTTCTTTTTTTGAGACAGGATCTCACTGTGTGGCCCAGGCTGGTCTGGAACTCCTGGGCTCACAAGATCCTCCCACCTCAGCCTCCTAGGTTCCACCAGGCCCGGCTACCTTGTCTGTTTCTTGGTGACTTTCTTGTTGTGAGGTGGCTCTGTTGATGTTTCTTGGCCCTTGAATTGAGCTCATTGGTTCTCCATTTTTCCTGTTGGCGAGTGATGACTAAAGGCATTGGCTTCTCCCCCAGGAAGGCCTCAGCCACTGTCCTCATGAGTGTGTCCAGGATCAGTCACCGTTTTTGTCATTTCAGTCATTCAGTGCATTTCTCTGTGACTTTCTTGTCAACTTTGTTTCTAAGTGATGGGTCTTTAATGCTTTTGGACTTAAAAAAAAAAAAAAGAAAAAAGAGTTCTCTTTGAATTGAAGATGACCTGCCAAAAGGTGGAGGTGAGCGTGTGGCCGAGCCGGGTGGGTGGCAGGGGTCAGGGTCTGCAGGGAGGGCTGGAGGGGAAGGGAGCCCACACAGAAAGCCTGGCTTCAGTTTGAGTTGCAGGTGACAGGGAGCAGGACTCCTCCCTGTGGGCAGGTGCTGGAGGACCCACACCTCCAGTGTGAGACGTGCCCAGCATTAACAATGGGCCGCTAAAACTGGCGATGCCGGGACTGTGCCAACCACCACCTAGGGACTTGGCAGTGATTGTCACGGCCATCTGTAAGGTAGGAGCTATTGTCCTCAGGTGCATAGAGAGAGGGTTGCCAGATCAAATGTGGGGCACCTGGTCAATTCCAGATGGACAATGATTCATATTTTGCTATAAGCATATCCCAAATATTGCATGTGACATACGTATGCTAAAAATTCCTTGTTATGTACTTGAAATGCAGTTTTATCTGGGTGTCCTGTATCTTTATTTGTTAAGTCTAGCAATCCAAGTTGGAGAGAAAGCTCTAATAATGATGGCATGAATTTGCCTTCATCCCAAGGGGAGTGGGGCCCAGGGCCGGATTCATTTTGCTTTTGAAGAGCATAGGAACCATTTCTTTGGGCCTTGATGAGTCCCCAGTAAAATCCACACTGAGGGCAAGGGATCAGGATAGGACTGATGCCTCGCTGGTTGGGCCTGCTCTCCCAGCCCCTCCTGGGTTCTGGAGGTGTCTGCAGGGCAAGGACCCCACTGGGAAGGGCTCCCACGTGTCCTGGGTGCATTTCATGCCAGGAAGCCAAGCTGGCAAGTGCTTCATGGCACTTCACCTTACTGTTTTTCTCTGATTCCTGGAGTAAGCCACGTTCATCACTGAAATCTGGAAAATACAAGAAGGGGCGGTGAGGAACCCTGAATGTCCCCTCATTCAGGACAGTGACTGTCCTGGCCCTGTGAAAGCCTCGCCTCTATTCTTCTCTGTGTTTGTGTACATATATTTTGAAAATGAAGACTGGATCCTACTCCATGCACTGTTCCGTTATTTGTTTTTCTCTTAAAAATAGAAGGGGGGAGCACTGTTGTTACATTTTCTCCCAAATATTAGGTTTGTGACTGTATCAGATGCCATCTCATCATGAACCATGGTAGGTGAATTATTTTAATCTCCTTGGCCAAATGGAAGGTTTCCTTGTATCACTTACTAATCTATTCACTTAAGTACTTACTGAACACTTAAAGACTGCAGAGTAGAAGAACTCTCCAATGCCCAGGCTGGGTGTGGCTCAGTGGTGAGCACTCGCCTGGCCCTGGGAAGCCTGGGTTTTGAGCCCCGGCACCCCAACAGACAAGCAGACAGTGGCTCGTGCTGCTGGCTGCTGCTGCTGACCCCCGTCAGGCCTCAGGTGAGCGGAGGCCGAGTTGGACCTGGCCTCCCTAATCGGAGGGGTTGTTTCTGTGGCTCCCTTAGTCTCTTGAGCTCTATTCCAGTCATTGCCAATAACAGGAGAGATGAGCCTTACTCTTCTGTGTTTTGAGAAAACCATAAAAACATCGCTGTAAAAAAATTAATAAAAAGCAGTGGGATGATTCATCCCCCGCCAGAGTCTGCACTTCCGACTCGCAGCCCACAGCTGCCTCCCCGGAGACAATGGGGTGTGCTTCTCATTAGCCGGGCTTCTCAACAGCACGCTGGGCGCGAGCTTCCGAGGTCAGGGAAAAGAGTGAGATGAGGCTGCTCAGTGTGCGGGAGGGACAGCTCATCCGGGCCCCGGGGGCTGAGGCCAGGGGGACGTGAGCACACAGGCTGAGCCTGCCCATCGCCACCCTCCTGTCTCTCTCACCGACCTGATGGATCAGCCTCTGGTGGCTTCATGCAATAGCTGGAAATGTTCACTGAGAATCTGCCGCCTCCTCCAGCTCTGCCCGAGGCATCGGTGTGGCCGGGAGCGGGGACCTGTGCTCTGCAGCCCGAGACTGCTTCCCCTGCCCCTCAGTTCCTGCATCTGAGAAGCGGGCATCGTGACACCTGGCCCAGGGTGAGATTTGAGTGCCCTGCCGGCGCCTGGCTTCTCTTGTTGCTGTGGAGGGCTTCCTGGGAGCCCGTCCCCACCCCCTAGCCTGTGCCCTCCATCTCGGGTGGCCCTCCCCATCCAGAGTCACACCTGAGAGCAGGATGGAGGGAGGTGATCTGGGAGGCACCTGGAGTGGGCAGGTGAGATGAACCAGAGGAAATGACCTTCGGGTCAGCAGGGTCCCATCCCACTGGGGGCTCCGGGAACTTCAAGTCTGAGGCATCCCATGAGAGTGGTGAGGTTTCGGGGGCTTTGTATGCCAACCCCTGCCAATCGTTGGGTGAGCACTGCCTGAGGGGCCCCATTTCTGGTGCTCTGGGCTGGCAGTGCTTGTGGTCAGGGAGAGCCGTGGCCCCAGGCACCTCTAGGCCTGTGTGTGATCCGGGTGTGTCTGGCATTCCCTCTCTGGGCTCAGTGGGGACTCAAATCCTGGCTTGGTTTAACGAACACAGATAAGGAGAAGCCTGGACACAGGTGGGGGCCCAGGAGCAAGAGGAGGTCACACTCTGGAGTCCAGTTGGATCGCTCTCAGTGTTCCCAGCTCTTCTCTGAGCCGTGCCACCCAGCAGTGCTCATGGGAAAAGGGCTTTGTCTTCCTTCGGTGGCTCTCAGGCTGTCCATGGCTGCTATACCTGGCTGGGCGAGTGCCATCTCCCTCTCCATTTTGCATTCCAGGTGGGGTGGGGAGACTCAGGTCCAGAAAACCTCTGCGTTCATTGGAAGTGGGGTCTGCAGGGCCCAGGTTCTGGAATCCTTCAGTGGAGCCCCAGAGAACCACAGCCATTGGCCAGGTCCAGAATGGAACCAATGGCTGCAGGTGAACCTGGTCTGTGGCTCTCTGTGGGGTCGAGAGACAGATGGGGCAGCAGAGGTGATGAGGGCAGGCTCAGGGGAGGGTCCAGGCAGAGCAGGAGGAGCGGGTGGGAGGAGCTACCCAGGTGCAGGCTTAACCCAGCACAGCTGCCCGCGGCTGTGCCAGTGCCCGCTGGGGACAGGAGGGCAAGCCCAGGGTGCCTGGCCTCTTCTTGCTGAGGCTGGTGGTTTGGGCACAGGTGTGCCCTGTTGTTACCTGGGGCCTTTGAAGTCCAGGGACATCTGGCCAAGGCCTGGTTGGATGTGTCTGCCACAGCGTCTCTTGCGGCAGCCTTTGTGTGCCTGAGTTGAGCTCCGAGGATGTGTGTGAGAGACAGATGAAGACCCTGTGGCTGGGGGAGCCGGAGCTGCCCGCGGCCCAAGCAGGGCACAGGGGAGAGGTGCCGAGTTCCTCCTGAGGCTGCTCCGTCCACCTCCACATCCCTGCTCTGCCATGACCCGAGTGGTCAGGTGGCTCTGCATGCCCAGCGGGGACCAAGACAGAGGAGGGGTCGGGCCTCACCTTGGCTCACACAGAAGTGGGGGC
This sequence comes from Glaucomys volans, assembly GCA_020662805.1. Classification (NCBI taxonomy): domain Eukaryota; kingdom Metazoa; phylum Chordata; class Mammalia; order Rodentia; family Sciuridae; genus Glaucomys; species Glaucomys volans. Next base: position 309,653 of record JAJEJO010002331.1, read on the forward strand.
TTGAGTTGGGGACCTGGAGCTGCCTGCTCCGGACAGGCTCAGCCCTCTCCATGCCAGGGACCTGCTCCATGTCACGGTGAATGGACAAGGTCCACGTTTCTCCCAAGGTCATAACCTGGCTTCAGAAGCAATCTCTGGGAGCAACTGGACTCTGTCTTCGGACTCCAGAGGTCAGGGCCTACTCCAAGCCCCCCAGGCTGGCCCCTGTGATGAGATAGAGACAATTAGGGCTGTTCTCAGGCCAGGAGCCCCTGTAGGGAGATGCGGAACTAGATCCTTGCTCCCCTAGCTGGGGGATCCTGGGTGAGCCAGTTTTGTGCCTTCATGCCTCAGTTTCCCCTCCTGTGAAGTTATAGTGCCTCCCTCTGGAGCTGCAGAGAGCATATCACCGTTAAGCACTGGGCTCACACCCGCCCTGGCATCGGCACCCCAGCTCTGCTGTTGGAAGGGCCTTGCCCTGCTGGTTGCCTGGCAACCCCCTCCTCTGCAGATCCTCAGAGAGCTGCTCCCTGCCCACCGCCCGCCTGAGGAAAAGCCTCCACATGGGCCATCTTGTCCCTCTGTGTCAGACTGCATCCCCCCAGAGACTCACCTCCCAGGCGCCCAGCAGTGACCCGCCCTGGGCTCAGAGCAGGAGAGACCTGGCCTCATTTCTTTGTCAGGAGATTGGTGCCTGCAAGACCCCGTCCTGCAGAGCCAGGACCTTGCCCTGCACTGCCCCAGGGAGGGGCATTTTGGAAAGGAGAGGCCTTTCCCAGGCACTGTGATCCCTTGTGTGGACTGAGGAGGCCTCTGCTTGGAGGGGGCGCAGCATTCTGGCAAATTTCACCCTGTGGGGGGCCTGAGCAGCCAGGAGGGTGTTCCTGTGGAGGCCCGGCCTCATGCTGTGAGGATAATGGCCTCTCCGCAGAGGAAAGCAAAGCCTCATTTTATTTGGCATTCCTCTAGGGTTAAGACTAGGGACCCAGGGGGGTCAGCGCTAAGGGAACCACTTTCCTGTGGGCCTGTGGGCCGGCCTCATCTGACTTCCAGTGGCCTGGCCAAGCTGGCTGGAGAAGGGGGTGTCATCTCGATTTCCCGAGAGGCTGGGAGGCTCTGATGGGGTAATGTGCCAGAATTTATCAGAGCATTCCTCTCTCACCTGGAAAATGGGGTTAAAATAGAAAAACCCTTCCTGAGAGGGTTGCTGGGGGAGAAAGTGAAATACCAAAACTTTGGCTAGTTCCTGGTTCCTGCTGCCTAACTTGGAGGACAGGCACACTGGGGGCTCTTCTGCCCATCTCAACAGGTTCTGAGGTGGTCTGAGGGGGCCTCCAGGGCAGGACCTGCATCTCTCACAGGCTCCAAAGGAAGAGCCGGTGGCCAGTGACCGGAAGTGAGCTGCAGATGCTGGGGTGAGCGGCCCAGAGGTTAGTTTCTGGATGGTGGTCAGGAGGAGGCAGGAGTCGACCCCTGCAGAAGGTCTGATGGGAGCACGCTTAGGGTGCACAGCGCACACCTCAGACCTTTGGATACCCTGGGTGTTGTATGTGTCTGTCCCTCTGGCCTGGCCACCACAGGGACAAGGACACTTTCGATGACCCAGCAGGAGGGCAGGGCCACCAATGGGGATCAAGCTGCAGGGGGCTCTGCTTGTGTCCGGACTTTATTTAAAGCCCCCTACCTTTAAAGACGGTGGCATAAAAACGGGCACACAGACCCATGAGACGAATAGAAGTCACAGAAATAAACCCACAGTCCCCTGATCATTGGCAAAGGTGCCAAAAGCAGCCTGGAGGACAGACAGCCTTTTTTAACAAATGGTGCTGGGAAAACTGGAAAGCTATATGTAGAAGGCTGAATCTAGATCCCTCTCTCTCACCCTGGCAAAAGTCAACTCCAAATGGATCAAAGACCTGAGTATAACACCTGAATCTTGGAAACTGTTAGAAGAAAAAAATAGGGGGAACAATTCAACATGCAGTTGCAGGGGACAACTTCCTGAATAGGACTCTTTAGTCAGGAAATAAGAGCAAGAGCCAATGCATGGGATGGCATCAGGTTACAAAGCTTTTGCACAGCAAACAACTAACAGAGTTAAGAACCCACCTATAGAATGGGAGAAAACCTTTGCCAGCTCTTTTTCCAACAAAAGACTAATGCCAAAATACACAAAGAACTAAAAAAATTCAACATTAAAAAGATTTTGGGGTCGGGAGTGTGCACTACCATGATTGCTGGATGTGTCACACATAGTGACAGTGTGACATGGAGACTGTGTGACAGTGATGTGGCCTGCCTTTGCTCTGGTGAGATGGTGTGACGTGGTGACACAGTCTTGGTGATTGACAGATGGCAGTGTGCTCCGCGCAGTAGCCCTGCTGTGCTGATGCTGCGAGGCTAGAGGCTATCGCATGGTCACACTGTGACTTGGAGATGCTGTGGCATGGTGGCGGTGTGAAGTGGGACCCTGGGACTCCCCTGAGGCAGCCTGCGAGGTCTGGGGAGACCGGTGGATGGAGCAGGGACCCCTGCTGCCAGGCTGGCCTTGTCCTGCTCGCCTTTGGTGGCTGACTGGTGGGGTGAGCCCTGCCGTCTGGCCTCTGCCCCAGCTGTCCTGGCCGCCTGCTCTGCCCCGTGGGGCTTGATGGTGGCGGGTGACGCCAGGACAGCCCCCTGGCCCTGGCAGGGGGAGTTGTTTCCTGGCAAGCCCTCCAGGAGGCCCCGTCTCTCTGCTGCCTTCCTGTGTCACAGCACAGCGGGGACAGGGCCCCTCACAGCACTCTGGACTTTGCTCCCTGACTCGTGGAAGAATGTGGGTGTGGAGTCCCTGTGCAGCCCTCTCGCGTGACCCCGGCGCCAAGGGCGAGGGCCGCCTGCACCTGTTCCTGGCTGTGCTCCTGGTCAGCACTTTGGCTTTGGCATCGTCCTCCGTCCACAGTGAGCTTCTGCACCTTCTTGGAGCCATACCCTGGGGCTCTGATTACACCAGGGGCTTGCCGTGGAGGCTGCCTCAGTTTCCCCAGCTGTTGAATGGGTGTATAGGAGTGTTTCCCTGCCTGCTTCCTGCCCTCGGGACCTGAAGCAAGACCACGTGCAGGGGCACCGAGGGGGGCGAAGTGCAGAGCCTGCCCCTCAGCTACTGCACGAGGGCGGAGGACCTCCACGGAGATGGGCCCAGGCACGCAGAGGGTGGGGTCGGGTGCAGGGTCCTGAGGTTTGGTGGGTCTCTCTAGGACTATGGGCTGCACAGCTCCGTCCTGCTTGCCAATTCCCCTCATCCCGAGACCTGGAGCGAGCGAGAGGGAGTATTTAACCACGGAAACCTGGCGGTGGGCGCGGGAGTCGCCGAGCCCTGCTTGGTCTCCGGTTTCTAAACTCGACAGTGACAACCGCTGCTCTTGACGGACACTAACGAGGGGCCTTGTGCTGTGCCAGGTGTGTGAGTTCAGTCCTCACCTCTGTGCTGTGGTGTCCCTGGAAGGGCGAGGACACCGAGGTGTGAGACTTCCAGTGACTTGCAGAGGTCTAGTCTGGGCTCCCTGCCATCCCTGTTACCAGGGCACGGTGGTGGGCGGCAGGGACAGTCCCTCTCTGGAACTTGCTGTGCACAGAGACTTCTTCCTGGGCTGCAGGTGGGGGTTCTCTTCTGGTGGCTGTGGCTCTCCTGCAGCCAGTTGGCCACAGTGACCTCAGGAGGGAGCTGGATCATCCATACTGGGGAAGGAAGGAAGTGGGCTTAGGGAGTTGCCCCGGGGTGGCCTCAGACCGTGCTCAGCAATGTGAACAGTGGGAAGGAAGATCCTGGTCACAGTGATTGGCAAGCACATGTTCCCAAGGGTTTTGAGGAGTCTGTGACCCTGGCGGCCATTGCTTGGGGCTTGCTCCTGTGGCCTGAGAATGGCCCCTCAGGAGAGCAGCTGAGGTCGATAGCTAGCTTCTCGCTGGAAGCTGATCAGCCCCGGGAGGGTACTTGCAAGAGCGTGACTTAGAGGAACACAAATGTTTTGAGAGTAAACAATTTGATGCAGAGAGCACACTTGGTCAAAGCCTGGGAAAGTGGCAGGTCATGGCCCAGAGCTGGACAGAAGTGCACAGAGACGGGATGAGATTTAAACAGTTCTACAGACCCAGCCGCCACCCTGAGCTGCCGTGTGGTCACTGTGGGGCACAGATCCATGGTGGGGAAATGGGGAATGACCTTGGCAGAGGATGTGCTTCATGCAGGATAGGGACAGCCTCAGAGCGAAGGTGGAGCAGCAAAATAAGTTCCTCAGAGTCCAGACTCAGACCCAAGGTTGGGTCTTGATTTAGTGATTGGACAAGTTACTGCCTATCTCTGAGCCTCAGTTTCCTGATCTGAAGAATGGGGTGGTAAGTTAAGCCTAAGAGTGTACAATTGGCCCACAGCTGGGAGCACGGTTACGTATGCAATGCTAACCCTGATGGCATCTGACTGACAGCTGTCACTGTCCCTGTTTACATCAGCCATGGGTTTGCTGCTGCTTGGCTCCCAGAGGTGATGTATGTGGCAGGGGGACCCAGGGCCAGGGAGAGGCCTCTCCCAGACCTTGTGCTGGAAAGTACTAGTGCACGTAAAGGTACCCGTGACACCATGATGGTGTCTGACGGAGCCTGGGAGGACCCTGTCCGGCCCCCACTCCCTGAGCAGCCTGCCTGGAAACCTAGAAGCCAAGCAAGTGCTCAGGAGCCACCGGTGGGAGAATAAGGAGAGGATGGACGGGCACTCAGCAAGCCCACAGGGCAGCAGGCATTCCATGCGCTGCCCAGTGCGGTTGGTGACCGAGTCCCCATTTCTTACCTGCCCTCAGCCAGCTCTGTCCACGGCAGGCTCGCTCTGGGCAGCTCAGTAGGAGCAAGGCTGCTGGCTCATGGCCAAGCCAGCTCCCTACTTTGCGCTCACCTTGCAAGGCTGGTCAGGGGGCTGACGGGAAGGGTGTGCGCCCTCGCCCTGGGTTATGGTGGGCAGGAGGTCTGTGCAAACCAGCCCAGGGGCACAGACATCTTGGATGAGAGAAGGCGGGCATGCACAGTGGACTGGATGGTGTCCCCCCAAATTCTGTGTTGGAGCCCTGACCTCAGTGTGACGATGCTGGGAGATGATCCTGGCACTAGGGTCCTCATGGTGGGATCAGTGCCCTGTGTGATGAGGCGCCAGCCAGCTGCCTCCCACGGTGCTGAGCAGCAGGGGTCCGGGGTCCTCTCTGCCTGCTCTTGATCAGGGGAGAGTGCTTGGTATTCCACAATTAAATACCAAGTTAGAGGTAGGATTTTTGTACTTGTCCTTTAGACCAAACCCAGGCTTTGTCTAACACTGGGATGGTGTCCTGGCAGGCTGGTGGGACGAGTCACCCTGCATCTGACATCCTCAGCGTCCCAGAGAAGAAGAGCTGTGGACCGTCCTGGGATCCATGCTCAGCACCTTCTCTGTCCTGGTTCTTGGGGGAGTTAAGGAATTTCCCTTGTATTTCTTGTTAGCTAAGATTTTTTTTTTTTTTAAATAAATGGATGTTGAATTTTTTCAAGCTCTTTTTCTGCGTTCATAGATGTTGTTCTGATCTGTGAAGGTGCCCCAGACGCTAACAAGCGGCTCAAACCACAGACACTCACTTTCTCACAGTTCTGGAGGCTGCAAGTCTGAGATGAAGGTGTGAAGGGGTCGCTCCCTCTGGGGCTTCTTCCAAGGCTGGCAGATGACCGTGTCCTCCCTGTGCCTGTGTCTCCTAAGCCCTGAGTGTTTGGATCCCCCAGATTCACGTTAACAGTCTCATCTCCCACCTGATGTGTTTGGACCTGGGGACTTTGAGGGGTGAGGGGGCTGTGAGATGAGCCCTCATGAGTGAGACTGGCGTCCTCAGGAGAAGAGGGCAGAGAGGTAGCTGGGTGGCTTCTCGCCCTGTGAGGGGACAGGGAGCAGCTGGCTCTCTGCAGCCTGCAAGAGGCCCCTCACTGAGACCCGACATGCTGGCACCTGGTCTTGGGCTTCTAACCTGCAAGACTGAGAAAGGATTGTTGTTAAGCCACCCAGGCTAGGGTCATATGTCAGCTTGAACTCAGAGTATGTCCATATCTCTTTTTCCTTTAAAATAGGACATCAGTCATTTTTTTTTATTATGACCTCATTTAACTTAATTATCTCTTTTAAGTCCCTGTCTCCAAATAGAGTCACATTCTGAGTTACTGGGGGTTAGAACTTCAACATAGGAATTGAGGGGCAAACAGATCAGCCCATAAGAGAGAAGATCATTGAATTTTTTCTTGTCTAGACTGTTAATATGGTGGATCACACTGAGTTACTTCTAAATATTGAAGCAGGCTTGCATTCTCAAGATGAATGAACTTTTGTCATTGCTTTAGTCAGTTTTCTATTACTATTATGAAACATCCAGGCAATAAACTTGTAAAGGGAAAAGGTTTATTTTGGTTCACAGTTTTGGAGGTTTCAGTTCATGACCAATTGGCTCTGTTGCTTTGGGCCTGTGGTGGCACATCATGGTGGGAGTGTGTGGTGGAGCAAAGCTTCACTTCATAATCAGGCTGTGAAAAAAGAGAGAGGGAGTCCCCTAAGCCCCTCCAAGCGCATGCCCCAGTTACCTAAAACCTCCCAGTAATTCCAACCTCTTAAAGGGTCCTCTGCCTCCTAGTAGCACCAAGCTGGGACTAAGCCTTGAGCTCATGGATTTCTGGGGAAACATTTCAAATGAAGCTGTGGCAGGCATGATGGGCAACTGCTTTGCAAATTGCTTGATTTGACTGGGTGGCATTTTGTTGAGACCCTTTGCATCTTCGCTCATGTTGCGTTTTCCTTTCTTGCATTGCCATCGTCTGGTTTTGATAGCAGGACAATGGTGGCATCATAATGTGAGTTGGGAAATGTTCTCTCGGCTTCCATTTTCTGGAAGTGGTTTTGCAGAATTGAGGTTGTTTGTGATTTCAATGTTTTGTGGAATTTGCCAGTGAAGCCATCTGTACCTGGAGAATTCTTTCACGGAAGAATTTTTCCTAAATGATGTTCAGTGTCTCCAGCAGCGATGGTCTGTTCCATTCTCTTCCGTCCCAGAGGAGTGGCTGGGTTTCCCTTCCCAGGGCCCTCACGGTCTCTCCTTGGGTGCACCTGCTCAGGGCTTTCCTTTGTTGTTGTTCTGATGCCATGGCCTTTGCAATGGCGTCCCTTCCTCATTCCCGATGTGCTGATAGGGGTCCTCCCGGGGTCCTCCCTCTACTGTGATTTGTCAGTCTGCAGGAGGTTCGTCAATTTTATTGATCTTCTCAAGGAGCTGTCTTTGGGCCTCATTGATTTTTCTCGCTTGCTTTATGCTTTCCTTCTCGCTGATTTCTGCTCTCTCTAGGATTTCCTCTCTGCTTGCTTTAAGTTTATGCTGTAATTCTTTTCCTAGTTTCACAAGATGGGAATTCGACTTACTGATCTGAGACCTTTCTGGTGGCGGGTTCAATGCCTTTTTCTGCTCTCCCTTCTCTCTTCTTTCTGGGTCCACCAAGTGACTCTTCTTTAGTCTAGGAGCACATTTGCTGATTCTTCGTGTATGTGGTATTTTTTGATTAGAGAACGGACTGTGGGTTTTATATGGAGTTCTGGGTTGGCTGGACTCCTCTAACCAGTGCTGAACTTTTCAGACCTACAGTTACCTTGTTGACTGTTTGAGGTGTGTTTTTAGGATATTCAGGCAAGTACCAAACAGCTCCTATTCGAAGGCTGCTTTAGGCCCTGCTTTAAGGCCTGGCCTTCTGCGGCCTCCACTGACTGCCTCCTGCATTGAGCATCTCTCTGCTCTGGTGGGAGCTTGAACAGTCCGGCCCCAGGTGAGCTTTTGGGATTGCTCACCCTGCAGTTCACCAGCAAGTCCTCTTTCTGCCGTGCACGGGTATCACCTCTGCACGCGCTGGGGACTGTGCAGCCTGGACTCCAGGGGACACCTGTCCAGATTCTGACTTTTTTTTTCCCTCTAATGCTTCCTCCTCTTGAGTTCCCTTCCTACAGGGCCTAGGTCTCCCTGAACCTCCATTGCTTCAACTTGTGCACTTGAAGATCCCTGGGTTCTTCTTGTTCTGCACACGTGTTGGCACACAGCCTGGGTAACCAGGGTTTGGCTTTTTTGTTCTTTTTCTCAGACACCATCATCCTATGATGTCTGTTTTCCAATGTCTGAAAAGTCCCCTGCGTTCTGTCCAGCTTCTACATGGCCGGAGAGTCCCCGCCAACACGCTCACTCCCTTGTGGCTAAACGTGTGTTTCTTTGCTTGGAAAGTATTTGCGTTTTGCTCTTGCTTTTGAGTCATTTCTTTGTCAGGCAACACTGTTCTAGAGAAAACACATTTGGTCTCTGGACTTTGAAAATAGCATTCCACGGGCTCCTTGTAGCTGCTGCTGTCATTGAGAAATTCGATGCCAGTCTGATTGTAGGCAGCCTGTCCTTTTTTTCTAAATACTTGTAAGATTTTTCTCTTTGCTAGGAGTTCTGATATCTGTCTTGACATGGCTATCTCTGCATTAATTCTTCTAGGGATTTGTTAAGTTTCTTGAATATGAGCATTCACATCTTCAATCATTTCTAGAAAGTTCTTTTTCCAATATGGCTTCTTTTCCATTGCCTCTATCCTTTGTTTTCTGGAACTGTTATTCAAAACTTGTTCAACATGTCTTCCTACTCTTAACTTCCCTTTCTTTGCTGTATCCTGGGTACTTTCTTCATGTTTCTCTTTCAGGTCACTAATTATCTCTTTAGCTCTGTCTATCCCCTCCACCCTTCTCTACAAGTTTTATTTGATTCCTTTTCAAATTCAAGTCTGCCTGGTCTCTCTTTTTTATTTAATTTTTTATTTGTTCTGATTAGTTATACATAATAGTGGAGTGAATTTATGCATTTTGAAAATCATACATAAATGGAGTATAATTTCTCATTTTTCTGCCTGGTCTCTTTTAAGAGTGTCTTATTCTTCATGTTCTTTTGTCTTGTATTATCTGAACATTTTAAACTTGCTTATTTGTCCTGGTGTCTGATAATTCTCCTGTCTGTGGGGTCTAATTTGATGTCCTCTGTCTTGATTCTTGCATGTCGTGCACTTTCTCACCAGGTTGTGAGTTCGTGTGGGTGTGGGAGGAGTGATGTGCTCACTGGGGGTATTTGCACTTTTTTCTTCCCCTCTCCCAGGTGTCTCCGAGAATAACTTTTGCTTAATTTCTTGTCTTGAAGTTTTCTGCAAGCACCTGTAACGTGTTTTAATCTCAAACATGTCTGAGGGCAGGCTCAGTTGTAGGGGGAGAGGCGTGTTTCCCTGTCTTCTCCCTTTGTCGGTGGGCAGATTCTTTTTCCCTCTGGTCTTTCACGGAGGATGAGGCCTTTCAGGGGTCCTGGCTGTGGGTGGAGGTGGACATGGGCCTCAGTGTGAGACCTGGGCCTCACCTCTGTCCTGTGTGGTTCTTAGAACTTCAGTCCTGTTCCCCAGGTGGCTGTGACAACATCGTCCTCGTTCTGGTTTTTATCTGGTTTGTGATTTACTGTGGGCCCTTCTGGGTAGGGATGGTGTTTTCTTTCACCAACATTCCAAGGGGTTGGGGAGAGGGACCCACACACTGGGTGGCTTAAAGCCAGAGGAGTTTCTTCTCTCCATTTCTAAAGCCTGGAAGTCTGAAACCAAGGCCCCAGCGGGACCCTGCTCTCCCAGAGGCAGCAGGGAGGCCAGTTCCTGCCTATCCTAACTCCCAGTGTCTGCTGGCCCCCTTGGCTTTGCTTGGCTCATGGGTGCGCCCCTCAGCCTCAGCTTCTCTTCTGTGTCTGTGCCCAGATTTCCCTCTCCTCATAAGGACATGGTGGTGGGATTTAGAGCCCGCCCTAACCTGGCACAGTCTAGTCTTAACTACACCTGAAAAGACCGATTCCAATGCACTCACCTCCATGGGCTCCAGGTGGTCATAAGTTTTGGGGGAACACTGTTCAAAACAGTACAAAAAATTTTTAGGGTACCCAGTCTGCCATAGCTCCAGAAGCTCAAGTCTTCCTGGGTAACCTTTTGTGGCTTCTTGGAAGCACTGGAACTAATTGGTGGCTGGGCCTGTTGCAAGATCCCTGGTGGGAAGGCACGGTGGGCTCTGGGGAAAAGAAGGAAGCGGGTCTGCCCAGTGAGGCTGGGGGTGATGGCTCCCTGCCCTTGGGATGAGATGGCGTCCATCTTTCTCAGCAGCATGCAGCCTCAGTCATGAGCAGGCCCTGGAAGAACCCAGGGGATTAGAATTCCAAACCAGAAACAGGACTAGGCTTTGTGGGCAGGCAGCAGAGAAAATTTGGGACAGAGATGATTCTAGAAGACAGAAGAGGTAAAGTGTAAAGTGCTGATGTTTTCCCTCATTTCCCCAGGGCCCCTGCTCGTGTCAGTTCCCTTGGGGTGTGTGTGTGTGTGTGTGTGTGTGTGTGTGTGAGGGATTCAGAAGGCCTGCCCTCTGCTCCCCTCATTACTGTCCAGGCCCTGGTGTCCTGGACTGCTGAGGGTTGGGCGCTATAACAGGAGGGAGCCTTTGGGAGGGCAGAGCCAAGAGAAGAGACTTGTGGACATTCCAGAGTCAAGGGCAGCCCGTCTGGTAGGGCCAGGTGGGAACTTGACTCTGAGGCTGGATCTGGGCAGCCCACCTCCATCCCTCAGGACCCCAACTCCCCCTGCTCCTTCACCATCCTGGTCACATGTATGGAGTTACCCAAGGGGACTGAGGGACCAACTTGGTTAGGGGTGAGAAGGAGAAGTAGGATTCTAGATCAAGACAGAGGGGTTGGACAGGACAGGACAGAGGTGAGGAGGGGTTGGGGGTCCCTTCTGCCTGCTCAGGGGGCTCAGCTGGGTGAAGAGGAGATTGGGGGATGCAGGATTCCTGCACCTTGCCCTCTGGGCTGCTGGGTGTTGAACAGTCTAATTGGAAGCTTTTGGGGGGCATAGTCCCTTCCTTGCAAGGCTTAGAATCATGGAAGGAGTCGTTTGTGCCCAACTGTGAGCTAAGCAAGGTACGGGGACCTGAAATGGGTGGGACTCGTTCCTGCTGTGACGAGCTTAGCACTCTGCAGACCCTCTGTCATGAGTCCTCAGTGTGCCTCTGCTGTGGGGTGCTGCTGAGCGTGGCTTCCCTCCCCTTCTCACCTCCCCAGGGATCGTCTAGGACGTGGGAGGGAACTGGCCCTCCGCCTGCACCCTGTCCACGTTTAACTAACCCCGGGCAGCCTTCGCCAACCATTCTGTCCTGGGAGCAGAGCTATGCCTCGGGGGACTCTCCCGTTGCTCTCCATGGCCCTGGGTGGTGGAGCCTGGACCCTGTGTTTCTAAGTGCAGTGGCATGCCTGTCCCCACTCCTCAGGTGGGCTGGGGGAGGCGGGAGATGTTGCCACCCAATGCCCCCTTTCAGGGTTGTCCAGTTGTGCCTTCTGCAGAAACACTTGGTGTGGCTGCTCCTGTCCCCCTGCCTGCCAGCAGGAGCCTGGAGGGTTCATGTGGGGGACGGGTCTGTTCAGGAGTTTCCAGCCTACATCCAGGCAGGGGCAGTGTCTTGCATTCCGGTGACCAAGCACGGCATGGTGAGGGGCAGACAGAGCTGCTTGGCAAGGCTGTGCCTGGGTTTCTTCTGGCCGCCCAGCCCAGCTCTGCTCTGCATGAGGAGAGATGGAAACAGTGCCCATGGCAACCCCTGAGTTTTGGCGACTGCCCCATCTCACATTGAACCATTTCCAGGTCTCTTAGCAGACCTGCGTTCGTAGGTTTGGAAACTCATCTGTGAATTCCATCTGGGCAAAGTCATGGAGCCCACCGAGGGATCTGGCATCAACAGGGACAGCCTTGCTGGCAGGCCTGGGAAGTGCAGAAAAGCAGTGAACTGCATCCACGTATAGGAAGTGAGGTCAGACCTCACGGGCACGGAGAGGTCAAAGTCAAATCTGTGAGTGGACAGAGAGGGCCATCCCTCACTCCCTGAGACAACTGTGAATAACCTGGTCTAGCAGAGGCCAGGGAGGCTGCCGACTCCTCCCACCTGCACAGTGGTTCCTGGTCGCCCCTGCCACCTAAGCCTTATCTGTGAGTGGGGACTGGATACCCACCAGGGTTTCTGTTTGGGATCCAAACCAGGGTGAGAAATTCCAGAGTGGTGAGGAGATCAGCACTGAGCCGAGGCAACTCAGTTGAAGGCTGATCCAGGCTCAGTGAGGACTCTGCATGTCAAGCCGTAGAAAACCAGCTCAGACTGGTTTAGCGGATGAGTGAATGAGCACATGAGGAAATGCACGAGGAAGGCAGGGTTGATGTGTACCTCCGGCACCTGCAGGGATTCCTTGATCCATGTGTCTTTAGGGCTTAGTTCTCCTTCCCCCTCTTTATCCCCTTGCTTTGCCTATTTCTCAGGTTCTGTGTTGGTGGGGTGGCCACCAGCAGCTCTGGGCTCAAAACCATCCCTGGGTCAAGGACAGCAGGAAGGAGAGAAAGCCCCTGAGTGGCAGCCTGCTGTGCCCTCTTCAGTTCCCCTCAGTGCTTGACAAGGATTCCACTGAGTTATAGAGATGTTTGCAAGGTCTCATCTTCCTGGGAATTGGGGCCGCTGTTTCCTGTTGTCTTGTTTAATTTGCCTCCCAGTTAGGCATGGATTCCCTGACCCAGCCTTCCATGCCAGGTGAGTATCCGGAGGGCTGAGAACCCAGTGCATTGGGACACACACAGGAATGTTCACAGTGGAGTAGCCCACAGCTGCCCGAAGGAGAAACAGCCCAAGTTCCCATCAACCGTGAGGAGAGAAAACGTGGTTCAGTCGCCTGCTATGGAGGGACGTTTCATTGATAGACCACACCTAGGTAGGTGGTCTTTTAAGATTGTGCCACTTGGTGCCATCGTCATGGTCATCTGAGTTTGTGCAAGGATGCTCTATGCTGTGTGCCTAATGACACGTTTCTCAGAACCTATCTCTGGTCAGCAGTGTGTGACTGCATATTCGTACAGTGTAATGCTTGTCAGCAGAAAGGATAAAATACCTCTGTCCACAGGGATCCCGTGTAGGGCGGTGAGGATATTGACCAGAGAGCATGTGTCCCATCTGGGAAACCCACTCTCTGTCCTCCCTGAGAAGCAGGAATCCAGGGCTTGGAGGAGGGTAGAGTCTGGAGAAAGAAACTGGACTGGGAATGGAGGATCTGGAGAATACAGACTAATCAGGGAGGTGGATCCAGGGCCAAAATGAAATCCAGGAACAGCACACAGCCCCATACACCATCCATGTGTTGAGCTGAGCAGAGGTAAGCCTGGTACCCGCAGCGGCAGGTGAACAGGAGTGCCAGGCCTGGGAGCAAGGTCCGGGTCAGAGAACGAGGCAGAGCTGACTGTGCTGGCATGGGCTGGGTGAGGCTGGGGGCTGCAGCCAGGGCACCAGGCGGGGCTCCCTGGAGGACCTCTCTGTTCCACAGGAAACAAGGACGGGTGAAGGTGCCCTCATGGGAAGTGCTGGGGAGTGAACCGGGTCAGGACAAACAAGGAGTTTCTCTGGGTGGATGATCAGAGGGTTCAGGAAGGAGGTTGGGGCAGGCCCTTGAAGGATCTGTGGATGTCTAGCAGTCAGAAAGGTGTTGGAAGGCCTCTTGGCCAGGGAAACAGCTTGAACAGGGTGGAGTGTGGGTGTCCACCAGATGGAAAGTGTGTGGAAGTCTTTACACTTAAAGGGGAGAGCATGAAGGTCTTCATACCTGGTGGGGAGAGAGTGAATGATTCATACCAGATGGGGAAACATGGAGGTCTTCACACCAGATGGGGGTGGGCAGATGAAAGCCTTCACATCAGATGAGAAAACATGGAGGTCTTCACACCAGATGGGGGAAACAGGTAGGTCTTCACACCAGGTGGAGAAAGATGGAGGTCTTCACACCAGATGGGGAAAGATGGAGGTCTTCACACCAGATGGGAAAACATGGAGGCCTTCACACCAGATGGAGAAAGATGGAGGTCTTCACACCAGATGGAGAAAGATGGAGGTCTTCACATCAGATGGGGAAGCGTGGAAGTCTTCACACCAGATGGGAAAACGTGGAGGCCCTTCACACCAGATGGAGAAAGATGGAGGTCTTCATAGCAGATGGAGAAAGATGGAGGTCTTCACACCAGATGGAGAAAGATGGAGGTCTTCATACCAGATGGGGAAACGTGGAGGTCTTCACACCAGGTAGGGGAACATGGAGGTCACACATGTGGATGCCTTTTCACTGGATGGAGTATAGAAATGGTCTCAGCAGGGAACCTTGGGGCCCTGAGATCTGAGCTGTAGGGCCCAGGTGTGAGTGAGCTGATTCTTGGCATGGAGACCACAGGCTCTGACCTGACATGCAGCAAAGAGGTGGGGCATGGGACCCCAGCCTCCAACAGTACCCACCATAAAGGTGGAGTCAGGGTTTTAACAGGGTCTGCAGGCACTGTTGCGGGGGACGTGGAGATGGAAAGTCACGTGTGCAGCGGAATGAGTGTGGGATATTTTTGGCTCTTCCCTGTACTGTGGGAGCAGTGGACTGGCTTGCCTGGGCCACCAGGCACACAGCCAGTTGTAGTCCCCTCGTAGGAGCAGCTTGGCCTGAGCCACGGCCAGCCGTTCTGGAGGGTCTGGTTCTGGGGAGAGGGCTGACCTGGAAGGCCTGGGAGCTCAGGAGTCAGCATAGATGGGGTTCCATGCTCCCGCCAGGGTAGCTGTGGAAGAGGACAGCTTTCTGGCTACACAGGTCCTTGGGAAGGACTGGCCAGCCCAGTGCCCCTTCACCCTCCATCAGTACCTTTTATTCTTTTGTTTTTTACTTGGACAGCAGTTACCTACGAAGTGCTATGTCAGGGCCCGTGGCAAGCAGACGAGGTCCCTGTATGTCCCTGTGGATCTTGCAGCCTGCAGAGGGGACAGACAAGCTCTTCCCTTACAGAGTGATGGGGGCTTCAGGGGGCTTTCAGGGGAGCTGAGGGGGGCATTTAACCCCAGTTGGAAGGTGGTCAGAGAAGGCTTCCTGGTGGCAACACATAGGCGAGGACCTGAAAGGCCATGAGGAGCCTTGAGAAGGGGTGGGGAGGGATGTCTGGAGTAGAGGGAGCCCAGCCTGGGGCAGGAGAGAGGAGCCCAAGGTGGTGCTGTGGCCTGGATCCTGGCTTGGAGGCTGAGGGAAGTTTGATCCCTCTCTGCTAATCCTTCCCTACTGCTGAAAGCCTGGGGGTGGCTCTGTGTGCGCCTGGGGTGTCAGGCTGACTCCCGAGCAGGCCGACTCTGGCACTGAAGCCCCAGGGTGCTGCGGGGACCTCTGTGGCCAGAGCATTGCAGCTGTGGGACAGGGCCCAGCCCCAGGAGGCCTGGAGAAACACGGCCCATCTAGAAGATGGGTGCAGCTGGGAGCCCTGGCAGAGCCAGGCTGCTGGGACGTACACCCGGGAACCTGAAGGTGACAAGTGTCCTCCCCTAACTACAGCATGGTGGAGGGACCGAGGCCAGGGCTGGAAGATGTGAACTGGGCTTGTCCGTTGGGTGGGCCGGGTGCAGATGAAGAGCACCAAGGTACCTTTCCCTCCTGATGCCGGGCCCGTGCTCCATGGTTTAACTCACCTCAGTTCCACTGGGCACCTCTCGTCAATGAAAGATGACAAGGTATCAAACATTAACGGGCCACAGGGCCTGGCAGGCGGCATGCGGCTGTAGGCGTCTGGTCGGGCCTGGCCTCCTGCCCACAGCGCCTGCCCAGGCTCAGTCTTGCTGGCTGAGGATCAGACGCAGGGAGGATGTAGCCCAGGAAGCCCAGCAGTGGGCGAGCCTTCTCTGCACACCCCGCAACACGCGGGCTCGGTGGCCAGAGGCTGTGCACCGATCAGCGCATCAGTGAGAGGAGCTGCCAGGCAGGTAGGCACGCTCCGAGGTGGCAGGTCCTCTTCCAAGCAGGGACGCGGGCTCTCTGCTTAGAAGGTGCATTTTCACCTCCTCTGCAGATCTTTGAAGCTTGAGGCCCACAGCGTGTCTGGGCAGGGAGGGGACCTACGCGTCTCTTTTGATCACTGGCAGCGTTTCGGGAGCTGCCAGCTGCAGGGCTGGGCTTCCTTGCAGCCTCTGGACCTGGGCTCTGGGCTTTCTGCTGGTCAGGTCTGCACCCCGTTGTCTGAGGAGCCACTGTGCCTCTCCCTCTGTGGAGATGGGTGGAGGGACCCCAGAAGCCTCCAGGGCAGGTGTGTGGCTGCTCTGCTTCCTTTTGCAGTAGAGGGTCTCGGGCCCGGTGGTGGCTCATCTGTGGCATCGGCCTGAAGGAAGGATTCGAAAGGGTTGTCTGCAGGTGTGGCTCCGAGGGATGGTGCGTGCGGAAGGGGACCAATGGCCCCCAAATCTTGGACAGGGTCCCAGCAGAAAGCGGGGTGCTTGGGGCGGGCCATGAGGGTGCACGCAGGAGGGCTGGGTGAAGGGAGCACAGCGGGTCTGGTCTGGTCTCCGGGGGATTTTAGGAACTGCTAGCAGATCTCCTGGGAGAGGGTGTGGGGGGAGGGGGCAGCGTGGGGCCCACACTGAAGGACTTTGCAGGTGAGAGGTCGGACGAAGGAGGGAGCCAAAAGTCCAGGGGGGCCCCAGTTCCTTGAGTGTCAGCAGGGCCCCAGTCAGAAAGGATGACCTGGGGCACCTGGAGCTGTGCAAGCTTGGTGAAGGTACAGATTTGGGGTTTTCCTATTACAGGGTTATTTAACTTCATAACAGTACTTCCCTCCTGAGTACCTACTGTGTGCTGGTCCTGTGCCTCCTACCCTGCATCCGGGGTGGGTGTGCTCTCATCTCGTGGAGGAGTCAGACAGGTCTTGGGAAGGTGTGGACCCCCCCACGCCCGAGACTGAGATGGAACCTGGCCTGTCTGGCTTCCGGCCTGGGTCCCCTCACTCACACCGTGGCTCTGTGGGGTGCCCTGCTCAGCACCTGGCAGGTACTGGGTGCTCAATAAATGTTGAGGGGGTCCTTCCCCACTGGCCTCCTCTTCCCCTCTGGGTCCATTCAGGTCAGCACACTGATGGGCCTCATTTGCGCCTGCTGCTGGGCACAGGTGATGGTCCCCTGTGCAGGGCAGCCCTGTCATGGGTGGTGGCTCCCCACCCAGCAGCCATACTTCCACTGCCCAGGGAGAGGCCGTGTGGTGAGGTCTTGCTAATAGAACGTGAGTGGAAAGACACGAGTCCTAGGTGACAAGATGGAACATGGGTGTGCCATCCCACAGAGAGTATGCCACGGGCCACGCAGGGAGGAGCAGGATGGCCGGGGCTGGGTGCCCGGATGAGCTCGGGGAAGGCTGCCTGGCCAGGAATGCGGACGCTGTGCATGACGTGAGAGCAAAACTGCTACTGAGATTCTGGTGGATCTGTGGTAGCAGGTAGCCTGGCCGTGACTGTCCAGGGGCTTCAGAAATGAGGATCAGTGACCCCCTCCTTCCCTGGGGGGCACAAGGGTAGGAGGAGAAGGCAGAAGCATGAGAGCTGGGCTCAAGTGGCTGATGCCTTCAGAGCAGCAGAGAAGGATTGGGGGCCTGTTTCATCAGGGATGGGGGGAATTCAGAGTGTGGCCAGGAAGAGGGCATGTTAGAGCTGCTAAGGGAGAGAAGAGGGAGCCCCATCTGAGCAGAGATGAGAGCTGAGGCCCAGGAGATGTCTTTGAGGACCCGGGGTAGTAGTGGGGTTGAGTCTTGCAAGACTGAAGAGGTGGGCTTGGATGTGCAGGCTCTGGGAGCTATAGAAGATTAATAAGGGAGAGCATGAGACACCCTGCGCTTTAGGCAGGCCCTTCCAGTGGAGCAGGAAATGCTAGATATGGAAGAGCGTGATGTGTGGTAAAGGGGCAGAATCCCGGTACCTGGGGACAGAGGGACAGTGAGGAAAGGAAGATGGTAGTGTGAAAGGTCTTCCTTCCCTCTTCCAGGCTATGCAGACAGGGAGCCCAGGAGGGGACAGCAGAATGCAGGGGAGACAGTGCCCAAGTCTGTTGACCCAGGTGGTCCTGAGACTCAGCCCAGGCTCTGCCATTCAGCGTCTCCAGAATGCCCATGGCAGCCCACCCCATGCCACCTGTCCCTGGGCCCTGGGGGCACTTTCTGGCGCAGTGCTGGTTCGGGGAGGGAGGTGCTCAGCAGTCTGAACATGTAGGGCAAACAGGCGAGGAAAGTGCTGAACTAGGTGTTTTTGCGTTGCTTTTAAAGCATCTATTGCGTTTGCTTTGCCTTCTGCCTCTGTGAGAAATCTGCCTCGCAAACAGGTTTCAAAAATAATCCTCTCCCGAATCTGTGCTGGGCTCGCCGCCTGCGGGACAGGGTGTGGATGTCGGGCACGGCCTGTGGTCCAAGCTGGGCCTGAAAGGAGAGGACCGGCTTGGGTCACTGCGGGAGGGACAGGAAGAGACGTGGAGAGCTTTGCGGCAGGCTGTGAGGGATGGCGAATGACCAGCCAGCACCCCAGGCCTGGAGGACGGAGGCCAGGAATACAGCCCTTGAGGGGGCGGGGGCCATGTCATGTGCACCCGATTCCATGAGGGCCTCAGGGCTCCCAGGCAGACCTGGCCCCTGCCCTCTCGCCAGGGTCTCCTGGCTCATCAGCAGCCACGTCACACTGTTCCTGCTGGCCCCTGCGGCTGAGGTGGGAGGCGGGCCTGGCTCTAACCTCATGGCTGCAGCACAGACTGAACAACCCGGAGCCCAGCTTGTTCCAGCCTGTCCTCCTCCTGCCCGGGCTGCACTGTCAGCTCCCGCCCCTGCACCTGCTGCCCATGCCCACGGCCTCTCCAAGCCGCATCTAGTCAGCCACAGGGCCTGTGTGCCACCCTGGAAGGGTCCTCGGAGGCCTCCATCCTCTCCTTTTCTGCAGCCATGACCTTTTGAGGCCCAACAGCTCTCCCCAGGGAACTAGTGATCGTGCCAAATCTCTCCCTCCACCCTGCTGTCGCAGGGACAGGCCTGAAACCCCATCTGCACCGCTCGCCATCACTCCAATGCCTAAAAGGCTTCGTTTAGCTGGGTATGGTGGAGGCACCTGCAGTCCCCGGGACTCAGAAGGCTGTGGGGCGAGGATTGCTTGAACCCAGGAGTTTGAAACCAGCCTGAGCAACGTAATGAGACCATGTTTCAAAACAAGCAAACAGCCAGGTACTGTGGTGCACGCCTGTCATCCCAGCAGCTCAGGGGGCTGAGGCAGGTGGATCACAAGTTCAAAGTCAGCCTCAGCAACTTAGTGATTCCCTGTTTCAAAATGGAAAACAAAAAGGGTTGGGATGTAGCTTAGTGGTTAAGCACCCCTGGTTCAATCCCTGGTATGAAATCAAACAACAAAACTCTCAAACCAACCAAATCCACCTTCTTTAGCCCCTGATGTCCATGTGAATTTCCTGTTTGGTGTGGTGGGGAGTTTCCTGGGTTTTCCAGGTCTCCTTTCATTCATGGAACTTGGCCCCATGGTAGTCCCTCAACCCCATGGGCAGCTCCTTGTGCCCAACTGGGAGCTTGCTGCTTTTCGCCATCTTTCTGTCTGGGAGGCCTGCCTGGGAGGGGGTGACATGGTGCACTGGGTGGGGGTTGGGAGGAGCGTGTGAGTGTGTGTGACGCCTGCCCACTGGGTGGGGGTTGGGAGGAGCGTGTGAGTGTGTGTGACGCGTGCCCCTTTGCACTACAGCCTGGTTCTGACCTGCAACAGGAAGGCATCCTCTGCAGCCTGGCTTGGGGCTGCAGCCCTGGAAAGCCTGCCAGTCCTCCTGGGCACGCTGGCTCTGCCCCACTGCTGACATCTTGTCCTAGAAGCCAGTGTCCCTCAGCAGGAGTCTTAAGAAGTCCACTCTCTAGCACCAGCCCAAGGTCTAATCCGAGCCCCTGCAGTTTGGGCAGGCCCTCACTCTGATGAACCGTCTCCAGAGGTTTCTCTGTAAGCAGTGGCCCTGGGCTTTGCAGCTTGACAGAGGGCTGGGGACCAGCTCCTGCCACCGTGGCTGAGAGTTTCCTCTGCTGGCTCTGTCTTTGCCAGCCACTTAGGGGAGCCACCTAACTGGTACAAGCTGTGTTAGACAGTCTCCTGTCCCTGGAACGCGTGCTTGGAGAGTCAACTTACAAGGAGAAAGTTTGTCAGCTTGGGGCTTTTGAGATTCCAGCTCATGATTGGTTGACTCTGTCGCTTTTAAGCCCTGGCGAGGCAGCATGCCATGGTGGGAGCTGGTGTCCAGCAGAACTGCTCACCTCATGGCCAAGAAGCGAAGAAGAGAAAGGAACCAGGGTCCACAGTCCCCTTCGAGGGCATGGCCCTAATGACCCAAAGACCTCCCATGAAGCTCCACCTCCCAAAGACCCCCACACTTCCCAAGAGCAGCACCTGGAAGGAAGCCTTCAGCTCATGGGTTTTTAGGGGACATTTAGATCAAAGTGATAGCCCACATCTTTTTGTTTCAGTTGCTGTTGCTAGGTAACAAGCCCCCCCAAACCACTTACTTAAATATCCATGTTGTCTTGCTCATGGACGCGGGCCAGGGGTGTGGACGGGGCTTGCAGGAGCTGTGTGCTCCGAGATGATCAGGGCTTCGTTGGGAAGTCTTGGGGGCTGATGACTTGGGTGTGGCTGTCTGGGGCCTGGAATCCTCTGGAGGGGTCTTCCCCATGTCTGCCAGCTGACGCCATCTGTTAGCCAGCCTCCCAGCAGGTACGTTGTCCTGTTGGTGATCTCCACATGGCAGCTTCCCGGTAGCTGGGCACTAGCGGAGGCACAGGCTCCATCCACAACTGCACAAGCTGACCAGGTGGAGGGCACCTGCCTCTGGGGACCTAGCCTTGTGGTCACATTACATCAGCTCTGCTACACTCTGCCCCAAAGCCCAGGCAAAGCCCTCTTCCCGCAGGTTCAAGGGAAGGGAAATGGACTCCACCTTGGTGAGGGTGCAGCCAGTGTCCAGATGGCATGCCGGGCAGCAGAGGCAGCACGGCCATCTCAGACAGCACCATCTGCACGGGTGAGTTTGAGGGCACCTTGTAGGCCACCAAGATTTAAGTCCTAAGGGGGCAGGAGGGGTCCTCTCTGGAGTTTGAAAGACGTTTTTGTTCTGTGTCACGGGAATCATTGCTAGGTGAGTCACAGGTGAGGATCTGCGGGCCCTATCCTTCTGGGACCCTCCGCACACCCTCTGAAATCCTAACTTTCCCCTCCCTTTACAGGCACTCAGCTGTAAAGGAAGGAAACAGTGTTCTGTGCGAAGCGCTTGTGATGTTTACAGACATGCAAAACACACTCGGGGATGTGTTGATGGCAAAGAATCCATTAACAGGAGGATGGAGCAGAGCTGTCAGAGGAATCCAGGCTGACCCCTTAAAGTGAGAGTCCACCGGGCCATGGACGCTTCGTCGTGGAAACACCTGCCACGCCTACAAAGGGCCATATCCCAAGTGTTCAGCTGGAGAATTGTCACAAAGAGAGCACAGCTGTGCAACCAGCACCCCGATCAAGAGACGGAGCGTGGGCTGGAGTTGTGACTCAGTGGTAGAGCGCTTGCCTAGCATGTGTGAGGCACTGGGTTCAATTCTCAGCATCACATAAAAAGAATAAATAAATAAAATAAAGACATTGTGTCCATTTACAACTAAAAGAATAAATACAAAAAAAAAAAAAAAAAAAAAAAAGAGAGAAAGAAAGAAAGAAACAAATGTTCCAGGCTCCTCAAATACCCCTCATGTCCTCTTCCAGAAGCTTCCACCATCCTGACTTTTGCCAGCAGGGTTGAGTTTTGTGCTTTTGAATATCACACAGGCTAAGTGGACTCACACAATTTGCATTTTTGTGTGTGTGTCTGGCTGCTCTTCCTCATCATCATGCCTGCGAGACCCGTCTACAGCAGTAGCTCATTTTGCATAATGTGCTGCATGGGATAAACTTGTACTAAAAACATCACTGTCATTTGTCTGACATTCTAATTTAACCGGCATCCTTCGTTTCGTCTGGCAGTCCTGCTCCATTCTGCAGTCAATGGACACTTTTTACTTTCCAGTCTGGAGCTTTTTAGAATGTCAAAGCTGCCCCAGCATTCTAGTAGGTGTCTTTGGGTGAACATATGGCCACGTTTCTTTGGGGTCTTTACCTAGCAGTGGAGTTTCTGAATCATTGCGAATCCATGTGTTCAGAGCCGTGCATGTGATGAGCAGGATTTCAGATGGTACCATTTTATCTGCTGACAGCAGCAACTGGAAAGGTCCAGGGCTCTGCCTCCTTGCCAGTCCTGGGTATTCTCTGTTTCTTTTAGCCACGCTATGAGTGTTTTCCAACTTCACTGTGGTTTTAATTTGCATAGCCCTGATGGCTCATGAAGCTGAGCACCTGAGTGCATGCTTGGTGACCCTCTGGGCCTCTTTTGTGAGGGTTCTGTGATAGTGTGTCACTGTTGTTCTATGGAATGCCTACCTCTTAACAAAATGGCCCCAGAGGCACTTCTGCCATCGTCTGGCATTGAGGTATGTGTCAGGTTCGTATTGAACAGATTCTCCTGGGGGGAGTTTTGGAGAACACCTGAGAAAGGATTCCTGGTTAGTTGTGGATGCTGTGGGTAACTTAGAGGAGGAATCCAGTGAGAAGAGGATTTACTAAGGATGCTAGAGATAGGGCACCGGAGGTCCTCTGCTGGCCTTTGAGAGGTGCAAATGGGGACTAGCCTTTATTCATTATGACACTGGACCACTCAGGGCCCAGAGACAGAGTCAGGTTTTGGCACCAGGGTGCAGACAGGTTTCTCTTGTATTAAGCTTATAATGTGTCTTTAGAAATTTAACTGGGAAGAACTACCAAGAAATTTGTATATGTCTGTATTAGCTTCATGTTACTGCAACAAAATACTTGAGGCAATGAACTTGTAAGGAGAAAAGTGTTACTTAGCTCACAGTTTGGAGTTTCAAGTTCAAGATTATTTGCCCCATTGTTTTGGCTTCTAATGAGGACTGCAGATGGCGATGTGGGGACGCATGTTGGAGTGAGCTGTCATGTCGTGAGCCAGGAAGCAGAGAGAGACTGAGAGGTTGGGGTTCCACAATCCCCTTTTGAAGCCATGCTTTCAATGCCTTAAGGACCTCCCCTGGGCACCACCTCCTAAAAATCCACAGGACTCCCCCACACTGCCATCTGGGGACGGAGCCTTTACATATCCAGCCACAGCAATGTCCCAGCATCGACAGTCCAAATCATGGGGGGCAGAGGGCAACCCCAAGGGAAGGGCCATTGCTATTTTTCATATAGGGGAAAAATACCCAGAACACATACTTGATAAGAATAAAATGTTCAGAATTTGAAGCTAGTGACATCGAAAAACTACACTTAATTCATAAATCAAGAGTCCGTGGCAAGGGATATTCATGGTGAATCTTGCTGGGGAAATATTAAAATTCATAAGAAGTGTAAATGCTATAACACAAAATGCTACAGTCCCTGGTCATAATTGATGACTTCCTTTGGATATATTGAATAAATTAATTTCATGGCTATACCGCTGACATTAATATGCTTTTATAATTAATTTAGTTCTGAGAGCTGCTTGGGTGTCAGGGTTTCTCATTGGAGGGAGGAAATGGCTCAAGTAAAAGGTGATTCATGAAGAATAATTTGGAATCGAAATAAAGAATAGACCTCTAATAGGAAATGGCAGGCTTGGGTGATCCTGTTGTAAAAGAAAATACTCTGGGGACTTGCTCTGCGAGGCGGTTGGAGGGCAGGACTCGTGTTTCCAATATTGCTGTGTTTGCGCTGGGATTTTTCACATCCCGTCCGCCGTGCTGCACGGTGGAAATCCTCTCTTGTCCAAGGGATCATGGAGCCATCTCGGAATGCCAGCCTTCCACCTCCATGCTGGCCTTTGCAGTGTACCTCTGAGGGGCCCTGGCAGGGGCATTGAATGATCCAGGACCCCAGCTTCCTGGAAAGCAGTGTGACCCCTCCTGTGTGAGCCCCACACCAAAGCCAATCAGGACCCCACGGACCCCTCCTTCCCTCCAGACTCTGTGCTTTTCTCTGCATTCACTGCATAACCCACATGAGAGAGCGCAGGGCGTTGGACATTCTTTGGAAACCTAGTGCAATAGACTCAGCCAGGACATCAGCACTGGAGAGCTCCTGGTCAGCAGGGCAGTGCAGGCTGCAGCCCCAGAGCCCGGGTGGACAGTGGGCCATGTGCCAATTTTGCAAAAGTTCCATTTTCTATAAGGACCCCAAAACCTGGAGAGGTGCTTTGCATGAAGAGAAGTTTTTCTGCTTTCCTCTCTCCCAGGTGCTGGTAAGAAACTGTAAGACTCAGGCACTCTCTGACTTAAACAATTTCTATTTCATTAAAACCCCTTTAAGTTGTCACTCAGATGCAGCTGTGGGTGGGGAATGGCGTTTCTCTAGTCTGAGGAGCATGAGTGTGGGCTTTGCTCACGCAGTGAGGGTCCAGGAGCTGAGGTTAAACAACTGGAAAAATGAACTAGGAGGAAGGATCCCCAAACCCAGTTTCCTCTGACCTCATGCTTCATCAGTGAGGTCACTTTGATGGAGACCCAGGACCCACCAGGCTCGGGTCTCATCATTAGAGAAAAGGAGGCAGAAAGACACTGTATCCCTGGAAGGCTCCTTTAGTTCCCAGGAACCCAGCCTACTCAGGGAATAAGGAGGCCCAGGCCAGGGGTGCCCCCGTCACACTAACCTAACACCAGGACCCTCCCTCCCTTATGCATGCTGGGAATTAGGGCAGGTTAGTGCCACCTGGAGAAAGCTACTTTCTTGTGTATATGCTGGGACACCTGCTCCTTGGGGTGCTGGTTGTGCAGTGGGACAGAGCACCGTGGGGAGGGAGGTGGTCTTTCAGGTGGCTGTCCCTGAACAAAGTGTGGTGAGGGACCAGAGGCTCTGCGTGCACCAGAGGCATGCCTGTCCAGCCTGTTGCCACTGACCTCCCCACAGCATTTCTCCATAACGCTGGTCTCACAGCCCAGCTCCGGTGTCCTCCTTGGTCTCTAGGCGACCCACCCCCTGCCCTAGCATGACTGGGTGGTGGAAGGAACAGCGTGTGTGTGTGTGTGTGTGTGTGTGTGTGTGTGACAGAGAGAGATTGAGAGGATGCAGGGGTGAGTGGACGCTGCTGTCCTGCCCCCAGGAAGAGGACACAGAGCCTGCAAGGCCATCCTGACTTCTTCCCCACCGCCTTCCTCCTCCACTGTCCTGAGCTCCCCTCAGGCTGCTGGAGAGCCTCTGGGTTCCTCCGGGAGGCCTCTCAACCCCTGCTGAGGGGAGGCCAGTGCCACCGCTATCCATGGGGCAGCATGGTGACGGTGTGTGGCAGGCAGCTGCCAATAGGAAGCTGAGCTCCCTCCCATTGAGGATCATCTGGACTTGCTGGATCTCTTTGCAGTCCCAGAGTGTGGCAGGAAGGGTGGGATGTGGCTCCCAAGCTCGATTACAATACTGTCCTCGTTCCTTCTGTTTCTCTGATGTTGTTCCAAGCTGCCCTGTTGTGAGGACACTCCAGGGGAGACCCTTGTTGTGCCCTGAACCATGCACCTGCTAATCCATGTGGGCGCTCCCCCGGCCTGCACCTCAGAAGTGGCTGGATTTGGTGACAAGAGTTTTACAGGGGTAATTAAGATAAAAGGAGATCAGAAATGTGGCTCTAATCCAAAATGAGTGGTGTTCTTATGAGACAAGGGGATTAGCAACAGGCAGGGACAGAAGGAAAACCACGTGCGGACAGAGACTAGCCAGCCATCCACAGCCAAGGAGAGGCCTTGGAAGAGTCGGCCCTTCCAGCATCTGCTCTCGGACTCTAGACTGAGAGGTGAGCCCACCATGCCTGTTGGCTGAGGCGCCTGCTCTGTGATGTTTGTTCCGGCAGCTCCAGGGCCCGGACAGAGGCCGCAATCCACGCTAACCAGCCTGGAAGCAGGGCAGAGCCTGTCAGCAGCCGTGTGTGAGCTTGGATGCCGGGGTCCAGACAGAGGGGCCTTGAGGTAGCGTGGTCCTGGCCAATGGCTCTCCTGTTGTCTCCTAGCCGGAGGCATCCAGGAATCACCTCGGGATCGCTTCCTGTGTGTGTGATGCTGGGATTGGACCCTGGGGCTTATTAGGCAAGTGCTCCGCCACTGGACCAAGACCCCAGTCCCACATCTGGAATCTAGGTCCACTTGGTACCTCAGCTGTACTGTGGGATACTAAATATTGGTTGTTTCAACTGCTAAGTGTTGGGGTAACATGTTCTATAACAACAGAGTGAACGTATTTTGTTAACAAAACCAAGGCACTTTTGAGGATAAAAGAGACTCTAAAATATAAATTAAAAATTGGTATGTTTTGGAAATCTTTTTTTAAATTTACTCTATTACATGTTATTAATACATAATAATTGTACATACTGATGGGATTCAGTGTGATATTTCCATACATGCATGCAACATGACCACTCTTCTCCACCAGGTCCTCTCATCTTCTCCTCTGAAAAATTTATTTCTTGATTGATCAGTTGATTTTAATTATATTGTTTCTATAAATGGTTCTATAAAACCATTTTCAACACTGAAATTCTTTCTTTCTTTCTTTCTTTCTTTCTTTCTTTCTTTCCTTTCTTTCTCTTTCTTTTTTTTTGTGGTGCTGGGGATTGAACCCAGGGCCTTGTGCTTGGAATGCAAGCACTCTACCCACTGAGCTATATCCACAGCCTAAAATTCTTTCTAAAGCAAAAGTAACACATATTCATGTACAATAAAATAAAGTTGAAATACACCCCTTCATTTTGATTATCTGAATATTAAAAAGAAAACAGAAAGGTCATATAGTTCAATCAGTTTTTTGGGGGGCAGGTACCAGGGATTGAACTCAGGGGCACTTGAGCACTAAGCCACATCCCCAGCCCTATTTTGTGTTTTATTTAGAAACAGGGTCTCACTGAGTTGCTTAGCACCTCACTTTTGCTAAGGCCGACTTTGAACTCACCATCCTCCTGCCTCAGCCTCCCAAGCCACTGGGATTACACCCAGGTTGGCAGCACTGTGCCCGGCAGTTCAATCAGTTTTTAAGCCATACCTATCTCCTAATGTGGTGTCAATGATGTAAGGAAATTTTCCTCAGTATGATGTCATCATTTGTTATTTTTTAAATAAACTTTCCCATAATCTTTAAAGAAACATTTTGTGGTTAGTAAATTTGAAATTATTGACATCTTTAGTCTACTCCTCACTGTCTATCATGTTTGTCATTGGGAGAATACACTCCCTACAGATGTGGAGGCACCTAGTCAGCTCAGGGCAAGGGGAGGGTATTCTCAGCATGAACCTTCTGGCATTAAAGTGTGAAACTCACAGCTGAAATATTTTCCAAGGAACTTGTCGCCTACTTTCAGAGCACTTTCTGCAATAAATATTTTTATAAGATGAGACTCATTCAACAAAACATCTTTCTTTGTGATTTTTTGGAATTTTACATTAAATTAAGATTCTGCAAAATGACAAGGCTTCCTCGGTTTTGTGTTCTTTGGGGACAGCACATACCTTTTTCTACTTAAAAATAGAAGCTTCATCAAAAGAGTCTTATTTCAGGTCAATATATTCTGGAACACCTTTCTATAAAGTTGTTTTCATATTGAGGTCTGATTTAATAAGAAATTGAGTTTTCCTTTAGTTTTTAGGGATTTTCTTTTATTTTTTTTTCCTTGTCTCCTCTTCACACACTTGGCTGTGTAATGATGCAATACTTTCAAAGCTTCAAAAGCTGGGGAGTCTGTGTTACAGCGTGGTGAAGCAAGGCCTTTTGTTTCTTGTTGCTGGTTTTGTTGTTGTTCTTAATCAGCTTTGTCTCAAATTTTTTGGAACATGTCTATATAAAATGTGTAAACGCGGGCAGCTATAACTTTCCCTGAAATTGGTAAAATATCCTAGCCAGTATGGTTCCAATAAGAGCACCATCACTCATTCCAAGTACATTTCTGTTTCATGGGGTGCCCACCACCTCCAGCACAGGGAGGGCACATCACCTTCAGATGGGGATCTGGTGCTCAGAGCTGGGGGCATGGTGACTGAGCTGGAATAGGATCCTCATGGTTCCAAATCCAGGAACAGCACTGTGAGGGAAAGAGGTCTGGGGTCTCTAGAGAGTTCATGTTATGGTTTGAATGTAAGGTGTTCCCCAAACTCCTGTGCTAATGCGGAATATTCAGAGGTAAATGATTGGATTGAGAGTGCTGTAACCTAATCAGTCCATCTTAGTCTGAATGGATTCACTGTGTGGTAACTGAAGGCAGGTGGGGAGTGACTGGAAGTGGTGGGTCACTTGGGGTGTGCCTCGAAAGGGCTCCTTTGCTCCCTGCCCCCCTGCCTCCTGGCAACCATGAGTAGAAAGTGCATCTTGGGCTCAAAGCAATGGAGCTGGTTGACCATCGACTGAACCTCTGAAATTGTGAGCCCAAATGAACTTTTCCTCCTCTAAGTTGTTCAGTTTTGTCAGGTATTTTTGTTCCAGCCCTGCAAGGCCGATTGATACAGGCTAGGATGGAGGAATAGACAAGACTTGTGGACTAAAGGGAGAGGAAGGAGTGACACTGGTAGAGGGGCCAACATAGAAATAGAGGTGTGTGTGTGGGGGGGTGTGCAGGGGAGACAGCTGGGCAGGGCCTAGGAGAACATGCCTTCTGGATGTGTGGAGCCTGAGAGTCTTGGAGATAGAGGTGTTTTCAGTGAGAGGGTAGATGTGCCAGTCTGTGTGCCAGTGTCATAGTCCAAGAGGCTGATGACACAGCAAGGACAACTAGCTTCCATGGACAGGGTAGGAGGGAGCAGAGTTCAAGTCCTGCTCTACCTGGATGCAGGGGTGTGGATGATCCATCCATCCATCCATCCCCCATCACACCAACTGCACTCCTCTGATGTTCAACTAATGGCCAGGCACCAAGGGACCCTGGGTGGAGTGAACAGGCTGGAGCCCCTCACCAGCGTTGCCCCTTGCCTCTCTGACTCCTCTAAGTGGCCCATGAGATGCCCACTGTAAGTGCCAGCTGTCCACATCGTTGTCCCAAGATTTTGCTGCTCTGTGGCGGGCTCCAGCTTGTCTACTCACAGTCCTTGTGTGCTGCATTTGAGCATGGATTTAGGTGTCACTCAAATGTGGGTGTGACCCTCAGTTCTGCCAGGTGACCTTGAGCAAGTTGCTCACCTCTCCAAGCCTCAATTTTGTCTTGCGAGCAGCTGGGACAATAACTGTTTTCAATACCTAACTTTCTAAGCCTCTGGTACAGCACTGTTCCATGGGGTCACAACACCCATGTGTCCGGGTGCCGTGAGGGTCAAAGACAGAACTGAAGGGAGGCGTTTGCGTGCTGCTGTGCTGGTGGTCGCTGCTTTCCAGCTGGGGAAGCCCACCCCGGCTTTGGCAGCTTCCTCAGCATCCATGACGGAGCTGGTTTCCTGGCCGTGGTGGAGAGCTGGGCCCTGGTTCTCAATGCGTGGCCTTTCCATTCCACTTTCTCTGGCTGCCCTGGGTTGTACAGCCTGGGCCCATTGCCCAGGCCAGGGGGCCGTCCGTCCGTCTGCTTCCTGGCCCAGCGAGAGCAGGAAATTGCTTTCCCAAACAAGAATGTGTGACAATTCCCGACACCTTCTCCAGACCAGAAAGGCTTTATAAGGCAAAGTCACACCTCTGCTGAGACCAGGGCCTGAGCAGATGGGCTGCTTCAGAGGAAATGGGGACAGGGAAAGAGCAGCTAGACCATGAAGCCATTGCCAAAGACTCCCGTTGTCAACTGCCTGTTCTAAGAACTGCAGAAAGGGGTGGCTGGTTGTCCCAGCACAGGCAGCGCCACCACCTCCTTCAGCAGAAGTTCTGATCATGTGCGTGGAGGGGGACTTGACTTGCTGAGCACACCAGCCTTGGACGGCAAACGGCAATCGTCCAGGATGCTGCTCAGAGGAACGTGTTTTGGTGCTGAGTTTGCTGGGCTACTGAGCACGGTTCAGACTTTGCAAGTAAAATGCAAGCTCGTCTGGAATCACAAATCAGCTTGTGTGGGTGAAGCCTGCTCCCCGAGCTTGCTTTGCTCTGGGGCGGCCTGCTGCTACTCAGGGACAAGAACAGCCTCACATTGTCCAGGAGAGGCGGTTTGCAAAGCGTTCCCACCACCTGGCTTGCACGTGGTCCTTCTGCTCCCAGGGAGGTGGGCAAGCTGGAAGCACGTCATTCCAGGAAGGGCAGGCAGGGACAGCCTCGTGCGCCTGCCACCTGCATAATCAAAGTCCCTGCGATCACAGGGCCCCCTTCTTGGCTTTATGCTCTTTTGTCACCAGTTTGAAGTTTTAATAATTTAATGTTCAGACCAGTGGAGTCTGATGGAACCACCGAGCAGGCACATTAGCATGGGAGATTTGTACAATACCCACGAAGGTTGTATCTTGTAAACTTATTTGCATAGCATCTTCTCATTGCCCCATGAGCACAGAACTCTGGAGTACTTGACGTGCGGGAGCTCAATGACACTCAAGCAGAATCCGAACGCATGTGTCACAGCTGCATCTGAGAGAGTGGGTGCTCAGCACTGGCTTTGAATGCAGGAAGAAGCCTTTGAAGAAACACAAGGAGCTCTTCCTCTGCTTACGCCAAAAACGATGACCCCGAGGGAAGGAAAGGAGAGTCCGCTGTGCTTTCTTCCTCTCAGTTCTTCCTGACTCATCAGCAAGCGAGGCTGAGGGTTGGTAGGACGATTCTTTGAGGAGTAAGAAAAAACCGGAAGACAGGCGAGCTGCTTTCGCCTAGCGTTCGCACTGTGGTGGGTGGAACAAAAAAACATTGCATATATAAACTACAAAATGTGAACCATGTAATTTTGATGATTCCACTTATGAGTTAAATGTTCCTATATTTGCATTTAAAACTGCATGGCACAATGTAATGATGAATGGTAAAATTCATGCTAGTAATTACAAATTTTAATTTTCTTTACTTAAAATGGCATCAAATAGCAAATAAAACCCACCACAACAAGATGAGAAAGACAGACTGTGAAAGAAAGGCAAAAGCTTGGCATTTTAGTAACTTTGATGATAATTTCCACCTGCTTTTTTCAACACGAGTCCCACATTTTCATTTTAAATAAGGGACACCACAATTGTGATGATGGCCTGGCAAAGCTATCAGAGACCAAGAGGACAGGCAGCCCAGCCACAGCCCAGAGCTCTTGTGAGATGAGCCAGAGTGGGGTGCTGGACTCTGCAGGAGTCTGGGAGCAGGATGGATGGTAATGATGGTGGTGATGATGGTGATGTTGATGGTGATGATGGTGGTGATGGTGATGTTGGTCATGGTGATGGTGGTGGTGGTGGTGGTGGTGATGGTGGTGGTGGAGGTGATGATGACAGTGGTGGTGATAATGGTGGTCATGGTGGTGATGGTTCTGATGGTGATGTTGGTCATGGTGATGATGGTGGTGGTGGTGGTGATGATGAGAATGGTAATAGTGGTGGTGATGGAGGAAGTGGTGATGGTGATAATGGTGGTGATGGTGGTGGTGGTGTTGGTGGTGATGGTGGTGATGGTGGTGATAAACTAAAATTATCGTGCAATAGCTCATTCATCTTCATGACAATCTGGGGAGGCAGGAATAATTACCTTCCTCTTTTCAGACATAGAAACCATGACTTTGAAAGGCTGAGCAATCCTTTTGAATCATTGGACAGGCAAGCAATGCAGCCAGATACCTTGGACATTCCAGACCCCAGTTGCCAACTTCTCTGCCCTCCTGCTTATTGGGGGTGGCACACCTGATTCTCCTGTTTTTGTCTCTTTGGGTCTCAGGCTCCACCTGGTAAGAAGTGGGGTCATTCATTTTAATTATTTATTTTTCTTTTAAAAAATGAATCATGAGCTTCTGCTCCTGGATGAATGCAGTGGTGTGTGTTAACTGGTCACATGTCTTCTTGTGCCCTTCCGCATTCTCCACGCAACATGAAGCCAGAACCATCTCTTAAAATTGGTCATGTGGTCATGGTACTCCTTGATTGAAAGCCTTTGATGGCTCCCAACACACTTAAAATGAAGCTCCAACTCCTCGGACACAGCCTTGCCTAGCTCTCTGCTGGCCACCTCCAGGCTTCACTCTGACCTCCGTGGCTGCTCCTTGAGCCTCCATGTTCCTACCGCATTGGCCTCCAGCCTGCTAGGCTCTTGCCGTCTCAGGACCACAGACATTCTTCTGTCTTCCTGAGATATCTGTTTCCTCCCACTCACTTTTGCCTCGGCTTGTCTGTTAATTTATAGCCTCAACATGAGAACAAGACTCTACATTTGCTCTTCAACCTGGTACATGACTGATGCCCAGTAGATGACCAATAATTTCATCTTCTGTTATCCAGTTGGTACTAGCAAAAAAAAAAAAAAATGAGAGAATAATACTTCATGAGTAATAGAATGTTTGAAATACGCAGAAATATTTTTTGATTTGTGATAAAGACAGTCTTTGTCCCCCAGCAGCCTCCTGGCCCTTCCCTCTTTAGAATGTACCCTTCTAGATCATTCTCCATGCACTTAGGTCTCAGGAGAATGGTCAAGATGGCACTTTCTCCTCATTCCAAGTTATCCACACTGCAGACCCACCAGGTAGCCAAGCATTGTAGTTCTAGCAGGAGGTTTGCTAACAACCTTGGGGTTCAGGGCCCAGAGAGGAAGATGTCTGGGAAGGAGACCACAGCCCCCACCCATGCATTTGTGTCCAAGACCAGACAGCTGGGACATGTGGGACTTGGCTGTCCCAGGCTGGCAGGCTCCTAAGGGTGGACATGGGCCAACATGGGTCACCTTGGAGGACCAGCTCTGTCCTTCCCAGCAGGTCTGGCCTTGGGCATGGTGGGTGAGATACAAAGACTAGGGTCACTCCTAGAACTTGAGGCCAGCCCCTTCTTTTCAGTACCCTCCATGACTGACCTTGCTGGGCTGCTTGGCCAAGCTGTGGTCAGGCCCACTGAGGTCACCAGGCTCTGCCCATAAATGGTACAATTCTTGGTGTCCTCATGCTGCTGAGCAATGTGAGCTGGGCTTGATTCTCTCCCAGACCCTGTGCCTGGTGACTCTCAAATACCTTTTTCCACCAGGCCAGACAGAGGCCAGTTTGCAGGAGAATCTGGGTTGGAAATCATGAAAGATTAACTATCATGACAGCCAGCTGGGTTTGGGACAAGGTAGGGAGATTCTGCCAGGGGTAGAATGAATGAGCCACACTGAGTGAGCTGTGGTGGGAGGAGGGCACCTAGGGCTACAACCTCTCATGGCTGGGAGATAGGGATCCACATCCCAGGGGACCCTAGGGTCAGGGTAGGCTCTGAAAGACTCTCATACTCATAGAAAAATTGCAAAATTCAGACAAGTATAAAGAAAAAAACCTAAATGACCACAGTTCCACCACTCAGAGGTCATTGTGGTTAGGGTTTAAGTGTGTTTTATTTTAGTCCTTTCAAAGCACATATTTAGAAATTTTCATAAAATCAGGGCTGTGCCCTGCATGGAAAAGCCCTCTGTCTGGCTTGCCTGTGGGGTGTCTCCTCTACACCCCACTGTGCTACGTGGAAGTGGCTCTTTGTTCCTCTCTGTTGTAACCACCAAGGTGACATCTGTGCTCTTGTGTCTCCTTTAGACCACGGCTTTTTAGTATCTTCTCTCAGAAAGCGTTCTGCCCATTCTTAAAGTTCCAGAGACGTGGGCCCAGATTGTTTCCCTAGAAAGATCGTATGTCCACCAGCAGGACCAGCATTAGAGAACTTGGACACAGGGCATGTGGGGGCTCCCGAGTGTCAATAGGGGCTCAGTGGGTCATGGGGTGCATCTCTCATCAGGGGCAGTGGCCACTATCCTGCTAACCCCGAGTTGTCCAGGAAGGCAATGCTTCCTGGGGTGGAGCATGTGGCTGGTGTGAGCCTGAAGCAGAAGGGCAGCTGTGCAGGGCCCCTGTCCTCTGGAAGCCTCATGTTCCTGCCTTCTGGAGGCTTGAGGGTGGAGCTGGTGGTGGGGACCCAAGCCCTACCTTCCTGCAGATGGATCTGCCGTGGAAGCTTCCAGGTGTGCTCAGACCTCAGCAGGCTGGGGCACCCTACCTCATGCAGGCACAGGGCACAGGGCATATCCTAGCAGGATAGTGGCCACTGCCCCTGATGAGAGATGCACCCCATGACCCACTGAGCCCCTATTGACACTCGGGAGCCCCCACATGCCCTGTGTCCAAGTTCTCTAATGCTGGTCCTGCTGGTGGCCACAGGGTATCTGGGACCCTGCGTCCCCCAGTGCTGGTGCAGACTGGATGAGCAGAGCTGCCCATGCCCTGGGGCAGTTTCAGTCACTGATGACAGGGCTGGGGGGCCCATGAGCAGCCTTGGGGGGCCCTGTGTGCTTCTTCCAGAGACTGTCAACCTTGGCTCTGGTCTACCCTTCCCTTCCTCTCCCACCTGCTTCCTGGGCTCACCCGCCCTCCCCCCCAATAGATCACCTGCACTGAGTCTCCGGCTCAGGCTCTGCTTTGGAGGGACTCCACATTAGACAAGGCTTCCTGCATGACGGTGGCCCAGTTCCACCAAGATGAGTAGACACCTCTGATGATGATGCGCATGGTCCAGGAAAACCCTCAGCGGAGGAGCTGGCAGAAGCTCCATGCTGCCCCTGACCTCCGCCAAATGCAGTGAGGGCTGGTGTCCAGGGCGGGGAGGCCAGGTGAGCACAGAGCCAGAGACGCATCCCGCTTTCTGGGGCATCTGATGCTCCCATGATACGAGCTAATTTGAAATGTCATTTTACTAAAGCAAACTAGTAGATTATGAATTAAACATAAAGCCTGAATGAACTTTGAAGATAAAATGAGAGATCCCACAGAAATTTGACATTTTCAGAGTCGTTCTGAGTTACTCTTTCTGAGAGTCCAGAAAGTTCAAGTTTACCTTCCTCTGCAGGACGCCCCTAGGACCAGAGGGAGGGCTGTTAGCAATTAGTGCTCCCAGCCAGAACTCTAGATTTGCAAAGGACGCCCATGTTTTTGTCTTGCAGCGTGTGGGCATCTTGCTGCCCCCAGTGGGGTTGGCAAGCAGCATACGTTGCTTTTATTCACAGTTTAGGCACAGAGAGGTGAATCAATTGCCCAAAGTGACAGCCAGCTGTGACTCACCCACGTGGGGACTTTCTCCTTGCTGCTCCGTTCTGGATGCCACAGGGCTGCCTGGGGCAGGGGGCTTGGGTTTGACCAGGACTCACAGTTAAGCTGCTTTAGGAAATTCCCAAGTTGCTGCACAGCTCACCAAGGTCCTGACTTGAGATGAAGGTAATCTTGTCCATAGAGGCAGACTGGGGAAGGTGGCCCTCTGAACTTTGGTTAAAGACGGCCACCCAAGTGCACGTGGATTGCTGGTGGTGCACGGCGGTTCTCTCTGCCAAAGGAATGTTCCACCTTCCTTTCCCTTACCTGTACCAGGGTCTGTGTGCACATTTGGGAAGCAGTCTTGAACCCCCCCGTAGAGCACCTTCTCCATTGGCCCCAGTTCCACCTGGGGAACTCTGGGGCCTGGGAGGAGAAGGGAAAGCTGGCTGGGATGGTTCTAGAAAGAAATGCATTTGTGTTGGAGAGATGCACTCTTCCTTCTGGGGGCGGGGCAGTGAAGTGTTTGGTTGCTGAGTTGGTTCAGGTTGTACGAGGGGAAAGGCCGCTCACCCTGCAGGGGGAAGCCTTGGGGGTGACGGAGCACACAGCAGGCAGGAGCGGGCTGCTTGGGTCCGTGGGGTGAGTGTGGCTGGGGCATACCTGCTCCTCTTGCCCCAGCCCCTCCGAACCACGCGTTTTCTCACTGCTGCAGAATTCTGGCGGGAAGGAGGTGTGCTTCCTTGTCTCTAGGCTGTTGTCAGCACATGGCCACTGCCACACTCTGCTGGGAGAAGCTTGGCCTGTGGTTAGCGTAATGAATGGTAGTCACCACAAGCTGTGAGCCTGTGCTGCTTAACCTGAACCTGTCACTGCACTGGGTCCTTCCTGGCTTTGGCACATCTCCACGTCCTTATGATGGATCTCCTACTGGTCCTGGTACCCAGGCCCACCAAGGTAAGTGTCTTTTTCCAAGTGGCATGATTACCAAAAAACAGTTCTAGGCCCCAGGGCTGCAACTCTGGGCCATCACTTGTCAAATCCTGAGCCCCTTTTCTGTGCCAGGCCTGGGGTTCTGTCCATGGGTACCATTCATCTTCATCTCATAACGACCTCTGAGGCAGGTACTGCTGCCATGTCTTCCGAGTTGGGGGGCTACAAAGGCCCAGTGATTTGCCCTGGTCACACAGCTCATAAATAGTGGACCAGGCTCTCAAACTCGGCTCTTATTCCAGCACCCCAGCTCTTGACTACTGGGCTGCAGCTCCATGGCTGTGGGGCTCCAGGAAGGAGTGTCCTTGCATTCACGAGAGCAAATTAACTGGGATCCCAAGACAGGTCATGGCTTCAGATTCCACTCTCGCTGGGTACAGAGCAGAGGCTGTGTTCCCAGGGAGGGCTACTTAGGAAAGGCCAAGCCACCTCATAGTGATGGTGGTGCCCAGGACAGGGCTGGTGTCTGCTGTCCCGGTGAATGCATGGCCCAGGGCTGGCCCTGCGTCTCTGAGTTGCTGTTGAACTGGAAAGCCTTCAGAAAAGCTTCTCCCCAGACCTCTAAAAATCCACGGTAGCCTGGACAAGCTGCTTAATAAGTCACATAATTAAACTGTGACATTGCCATCCTTTTGACAAAAATGATATGTTAGCATTTTTCTGTTCACCTAGAAATTCATTTCTCACCTAGAGAATACAGACAGAGCCAGGAACATTCAGGGGGGTTTGTGCCTGGCACTATTGTGCATGGATCTATTGCTTCATTCATCAAATGTTCTTGAGTCCCCAGGCCTGTCCTTAGGGGCCTCAGAGTTTCTGGGGATATGGGGAAGTATTTGGCAATGTAGAATCACAGGGGTACTGATCAATTGACCTATTAATTCATTCAATGAATATTTACTGAGCATCTATTATGTGCATGAAATTGATCTTTAAATTATTCATCTTTTGCATTCATTTAATGGTTTTACAATGGTAGCTCGTGATATGCTCTGTAAAACCCACAGATTGGTGACCCTGTTCACTTGGGGATAGAGATCATCTACAAATCAAAAACTGGATTAAGACTTCAAGTCGTGCCCACCTGTCATGTTTTTGCGTGAGAGTGCAGATTCACCCCGGGGTTTTCCACCCTGGCTGTGCACTGGAATCTTCTGTGGAGGTTTATGAGATATCGATTTCATCCTCTGGGCCTCAGCCCTACAGATTCTGATCTGGTGGCCTTGAGGTGGGTCCCTGGGGGAAAGGTTTGCCTTGACCATTCCCCAGGTAGTTTTCCTGTGCAGACACATGTGGACTCTGGTCTATACCAGTGGTTCTCAACCTCACTGTACGTTGGACTCTCCTGGGGAGTTAAAATAATCCTCATGCCCAGGATGCACCCAGTCATTAAACAGAATGCCTTGTGGTGGCACCTCGTCATCAGAATATGTGAAGCTCCCAGGTGATTCCAGGTGCAGACGAGATTGAGAACAGTCCCGCATCTATATTATAATTGTAAATGGGCTGGGGTGTCATCACAGAGGGTGTGACACTGAGACTGGGTTTTGAAGCTTGAATAAGAGTTTTCTAAGACATCTACAGTAAGAGTTTTCTGTGACCCCTATCGAGGAAAAAGGGACATTTCTGGTAGAGGAAGTAGCAAGTGAGAGTGCATCTGGAAGGAGAGTGGAGGTCTTGGGGTGCATTGTGGATGGAGCAGAGCAGGAAGCTGTGCAGGCCAGGAGGTGTGAACGCTGCCCTTTGGGTGACTTGGTCACATCCTGCTCTGAGGTGAGCTGCCACGGGAGTCCAGGTAGGGAGCTGCTGGACCTGCCTGTGGTGAACACCCCCTTGGAGATGGACGCCTGAGGAGCAGGACGCAGGTTGTTTCAAAACTCCAAGGGGATCGTTCTCAGCCTATCAGCTAAGACCAGGCCTAAGTGCCCAGTGGGGAGCTAGGCGGCCCTGGACAGGGCCCCCGTGCCTTCCGGAGTCAGTGCTGCCATGGGGGGTGGTTTGCAAACACATCTGCAATTCTTTGACATTTCCTATCAGCAGGTGGTATTGATGTCCCCTTCCTTGGACTTGGGCCAACTCTCCAGTGACAGAATGCAGCAGAAGTGACAGCATGTACCCTCGAGGCTGGGTCTGGTTCTCCCAGGGTGCTCACCTTTGGAGTCCTTGACATCCATTTGAGAAGGCCACCTATGCTGAGCTGCCACACTGGGAGAAGGTGTGAGCCACATGAGGAGGTCTTGGACATGTCCCATCCAACAGCCTGGCAAGGTCCCACTCAGCTCAGACTGGTGAGTGAAGAAGTCTCCTGACGAGTCTAGTCCCAGTCCTCGAGTCTCCCAGCTGAGGCCCCAGACACAGGAGGGACGATTTGTCCCTGCTGAGCCCTGCATGGACTCCTGGCCTTCAGCAGCCAGCCCGTGACTACCTGAATGCTGGCTTAGGGCACCAAGTTTCAGGGTATGTCAAATAGGAAGTCACTGGAACGGATGGCCCTGGGACTTAGTGCCAGTCAGATGCAGGGGTTGGGAGAAGAGGGAAGGAAGAAGCCCTGGGCTTCCAGCCCCTGTTGGAGGGGCTGTGGGATGCTGGCGGGCCAGCAGGGAAGGGGAGGAGCTCTGCAGACCATTGTGTCACGGGGAGCACCCTGGCCTCGTCACAGACCTGTGCTCACCCCTTTGCAGCTTGCTGCAATTCCCACCGAGGTGTGTAAGTGGCACCCCGGGGCTGGCTGCAGTGTGGACTTGCAGGTGCCCACCCTGCTATGAGCCCCCTAGGTCTGGTGTTTGAGGAGGCAGGAGGCCCTGCATCGCTCCTTCTCGTGATGCTTCTCGGTCTCTCTGGGGCTTGTGAACCTGCACTTCCAGGGCTCCGTCCCGGCCCACAGATGAGAGCCCTGGGGAGGCCCAGGGGCCATGGGCCTGGCTTCCAGGGAGCTGCTGGGCAGCAGCTGCAGTGACTAACCGAGTGGCTGGCCCTATGGGGCTGGGGGCAGCTCTGTGGGTGGAGCCCAGGAAGGGCTGTGCTCTCACCGGGAGGAGCCAGGGCAGCCGTTGCTCCAGCAAAGGCTTCTAGTTGTTGGGACAAGATAGCCCAGGCTGAGGAGCCTCTGGGGGAACCTTTGGAGGCCAGTTGCCTTTGAAGGCCAGCCATGGAGCTTTGGAGACATTTGCAGGGGAAGAACAGCCGCGGCAGATGGAAACGAGGTTCTGGGAAGGTGTCACCTCCCAGGAGCAGACTGCACTGCGTGGGGGTTTCCAAAAAGCCAGGGACACTTCGAGGAGGCCATGGCACGCTCAGCTCTGTTTTATGACTGAGTGTGGAGAAGGCAAAACCCTCTCCAGAACCTGGGACTCATTTGGCATGGGGACAGATGGAGCTGAGGTCAGGCAGGGGACAATGTCCACCTGAACTGGCAACCTTGGGGTTGGAGGCAGTGTCTCAGGGGCCACATCCAACCACCGTGCCTAAGTCCTGTTTTGCCTGTGGGATGTGGGAGCCCGAGGAGGTCAGGGGTCTGTGTTGGTGCGCTCATGGCAGTGTGTGTACGTGTTTGTGTGCATCTGGTGTGTGTGTACATGTGTGTACCTGAGCCCATGGGTATCAGTGCATTTGTGTGTGGGGGTATGACAATGTGCGTGTCAGAGTTTGTGTGTGTGTGTGT
The DNA here is from genome assembly GCA_020662805.1 of Glaucomys volans. Classification (NCBI taxonomy): domain Eukaryota; kingdom Metazoa; phylum Chordata; class Mammalia; order Rodentia; family Sciuridae; genus Glaucomys; species Glaucomys volans. The sequence goes on from JAJEJO010002331.1 coordinate 349,429, forward strand.
GTGTGTGTGTGAGGCATGGAAGTGGCACCACCCAGGGCCAGCTGCAGGGCGGACTCAGGTGAGTGTCAGGGTGTCTGTGTATTTTGTAGGTCAGGGTGTGTATATATTTGTGCGTCTGAGTGTTGGTGTGTCTTCTGTGTGTGAGTCCGTGAATGTCATTGTGTGTGAGTGAGTCCCGAATGTCAGGGTTTGTACTTGTGTTGGTGAGCTTGTGTGTGTAGCTTCTCTGAGCTCCTGACAGTCCCTGAGGGCTGGGGGGAGCATCTGCTACTGGCTGGATAGAGTTCGTGGTGGCCAGGCCCCGGGCCTTGTGCTCCGCAGCCCCGTGGACTGATGCCAGGAGACCATCCTGCGTCAGCCCTGGGTGTGACCAGCTCCATTACTTGTACTGTGCAGGTCAGGAATGGAGCCCCCGAGGGGCCCGTAACCCAGCAGCTCATCTGATTAGCAAGTGGACAGTTGGGCCCCACCCCCAGGTGTGCACTTAGCCACGCCGCAGACCCCAGTAGTACCCCCGACCCCAGGGAGCACCTGGCCGCTGCTCCAGGTCCAGGGCAGGACCCTCCATTCTGATTCCAGTGCTGGAATCCTGCCTAGGCTGAGGTCTCCCTTCCAAAGTCTCCCGTCCCTCATTAGCACCCAGCAGTGCGCTCCGTGCAGTCACTGACGCAGCTTCTGCACCACCCCCAGATGGGCTGAGCGAGGCAGAGTGGCCGCCGGGCCCTGCCCAGGTGAGGCTGTTGCAGCTGCGGGCAGTTGGCAGCAGATTCTCGTGCTCACGGGGGCACGACTGGCGGGCACTGGGCCAGGCCTCTGTGCCTCTTCACTGGAGGCACACCTGTGCCAACCCAGTGAGACAGAGGGGACTGCTGATTCCAAGATGTCACTGGGCTGCTGAAATGTGCTGATTTAAAAGAACCAAGGAGAGCAGTTTACTTATTGCCAAAGTCGTTCCAAATGGAATTAGGCACCTAAATCAAATTTGCTCCGGCTTCTCTGGGTTTTTAAACCACCTCTGGAGCTCAGTGTTTGCGTGAACTCTGCGCCCTTGCAGAAAGCGGGGCTGGGGGAGAACACTGGAAGGGCCTCGGGTCACTCGGTCAATTCATCCTCCCATTGATTATTATTGAAATTACATGAAGAGATCACAGCGGGGAGACAGGACTCGGGGGGCTCAAACCTGTTCTGTAGCTGTGGGTTCTCCCAGCAGTTCTGGGACAATGTTTATTGTTAGCCCCACTCGCAGGAAAGGAGAGAACGTCACACAGCTGAGGACAGGGGAGACGGGGAGGAGGCAGGGGAGCCTTGGACTCCACGGGCTTCTGGCCAAATCCAGACCAGTCTGGGGATGCCATTGATTTTGAGAAAGTTGCCACTTTGAACCCTGCTGATCTTTTTCTGGGTTTATATTTGGTCACCAGGACCTTGTGTGGGAAGAGGAGAGAGCTCGGGCCTCAGTAGCCACCCTAAACTTCCATCAGGGTTGCTGGCAGTGGTGGGGCTGACAGGAGGGCTGTCGGTGAAGTTCCCCCTTCAGAGGCCGCACACCTTATCTTAGCCTAGCTGAACCCCACGTACCCACGTGGCATACCTACATGGCATCTGTGTGTGCTGGGTGCATCTGTGTTTCCACTTGCCAACTCTGGCCTGGCGCTGGTAGATGTCCATTCATCCTTGTCCCCTGAGCCCCTCACTGCCAGAGCACTGGGCCATTTTCCAGCCCAGCTCAGTCTCCTCTGGGTGCCCTTAAGGGAAGCTCCGGGGATGCCCTTGTCACACTGGACAGACTCTGGATAGATGTGGACTTGACCTTAAGGCCCCCAGGTGGCCAACCTCCTTTTTGTCCTTGGTAGTGGGTAGCACAGCCCCTTTGGGGAGGAGGTCAGGGTAGTGTCTGCCTTGACCTTGGGTGAGTCACCTCACTTATCTATGCCTCAGTTTCCTCATCTACAAAAAGAGGGTGGTCACGGAGTCCACTTCCCCCGGGGTTGTCTCAGGAGCAGACGCTTGCCACGTGCCTGGCACCAGTGTGCACCACCAGGGGACTTCTTAAGCAGGACAAATGTCACAGGACCAGCCAGGATGCCCTGACCAGGGAGGAAGCGAGTCCCAAAGGCAGAGCCCGGAGCCCCTGTGGCCCACAAGGAGGGGCAGGAGGTCTGAGGATTGCTGGGAAGGGGAACTGTCCCCCGGAAATGCCACTCCTAAGTATTTCACGGGCAGCAGGGTGCCTCCCATCTGTGGCTTCACCGGTGGCAGTCATGCTGGGAGCATTTTCATGCCTGGGTCTCCACAGAGGAAGCATAGGTTTGGGAAAACAATGGCCTTACATCAATGCCCTCTGAGCTCTCCAATGTCACTCTGGCCCCGCGTGGCAGCCCCCTGCAGGACCCCTGCCTTGTCCCTGGGGCCTTCTTAGGCCCTGGCAGTTGTGGGGACAGTTGGTTCCCCCAGATGCTAAGGTCCCTGGGGCAGGACCAGGTCAAAGCCCCAGGCCTGGCCACCGAGGGAACTGAGCCTGCTGACAGGGTGGAGTGGGCGCCATGGGGCTTGGCATAAACTCCAGGCGGAGCGCCCCCTGGAGGCGTGGAGGCCCACGCGATCCAGCTGCAGCTCCCAGGCTTGGGCCCGTCTTCTCTGCCGGCAGGAGACTCCCAACATGTCCCCTCACAGGCATTCCCGGACCCTGAGCTAATGAGCGTATTTTTTCCTTTAAGCAGAAGAACCTTCCCCAGGGATGACAGAAGTGATGTGGGCTGCTGATGGCCCTTATGACAGTGGACTCTGAGCCATGCATGGAAATGGCGACTCCTGACCATGTTGTGGTGTCTACTCATTGAACCCTCCTCATGACTCTGTGACTGGGTTTCATATGTTCCCGTTAACAGAGGAGGAAGAGGAGGAAGCTGAGACTCATAGAAGCTGAGTGACGGTGTGGAGGTCACAGGCCAGCAAGTGGCGGAATTAGACCTTGAACCCAGGCCACCTTGCTGTGAAGTAGGTGAGCTGAACACCTTGCTGTGGGCCCACCCCTAAGCCCATGGAAATGTTTATTACCTGGCTGGGCACCTCTGAGGACAGAGCCTTTCAGCCCAAACCAACCACCGCTCCCCAGCCGCCTTCTCTGAGCACCTTCTCAGGCAGGGGCTGAGCTGGGACAGGAGATGGAGATTCTGACCACAATTCTGGCCTTAGAGGTGCCTGTAGGATTGGGAGAAATCGGTGTGAGCAGAGCCATGGGTGGTGGTCACCACGGAGAGGTGACAGCCAGTTAACAGATGCCTCTACCCTTCTGGATGAGCAAAGGGACATCAGGCACTGGCCTGGTGCTTGTGCCCCAACCCTGTCCCCAGGCCTCCCACACCTTGCGGGCCAGGGCCACCGCTTCCTCATTCATCTTGCTTCACAGCCACTTCCCTGGCTCCCTGAGGGGTTCTTTCTGCCACCCCACCCACCCACCCACCTGGACTGAGTGGCCCCATTCAGAGGGGACCACCGCAGGTCCCTGGCAACACATGACCTTTTGCTTTCTGAAAACAAAACCCATGAGCCCATCCTTGAGGAACAAGGATGCTGACATGGTGTCAGGTGCCTCGGCTTCTGTCTCTTAGCCCGTGAGTTAGATCGTCCGGAATAAGATGTTCAGCCCCTGGTCAACAAACCCACACCCGGAGTGGCTCAGCTATCAAAGGTCACGGGATTTATCGCATCATTTCCTGGGCTTGTGAGAGAATGATCGACTCACAGGGAAGCCCAGGTGGCCGGTGCCCAAGCCAGCCCCCCTAGCCCAGAGGAGGACACACTTCTCTGACTGTGGCCTGTTCCTGGGGCTGGGCAAGGTGTCAGGCTGGCGGTGGCCGACCCCGGCATCCTAGGGCGCCCCTCACGTTGCTGTCAGGTGAGGCGTGTTGCCTCCTGAAGCTCAGGTCTACGAGCGTCTGAATGTCTTTCTTTCCTGGCTTTGCAGGGCCGGGGATGCAGCCCAGTGCTGCCCACGTGCCAGGCAGGGGCTCTCCCGTCTGCCCAGCCCAAGAGCTTTGGAACCAGATGGGGGGAGTAGTTTGGAGAAAGGCTTTTCGATTTCAAGACGGATTGCCGTCATGCAAATGTCTGGGGAGCTTCGTTTTGCCTTTCAACGTGGATTCAAGAGAAGAGCTGGCTGCCATGGAGCGAGCCCCAGCCCTGTGCTGCTGCCCGGCCCACAGCTGCGTGCCTACTATGTGTCCCATGAGCGGGAGGGGTGCACTGGCACTGGAGCCTTCCGGGGGCCCCCAGGCTGGCGAGGGACATCCTGGTGGCTAAAGCAGCCTGCCATGGGGGCCTGGGATGCGGTGACTCAGCAGCTGCCTGTGCGCAGGTCACCACCCATGAGCTGGAGTCTTCTCTCTCCTACCGGGAAGGGGTTCAGAGAGAGGGACCAAGAACCTGGGTTCAAATCCTGGCCCTGCCACTTCCTCACTGTGTGGACTTAGGCTACTTACTTATCCTCTCTGAACTTTAGCTTCTTGGGAAACTGGGGCTATTTGTCACATCCACTTCATAGGGATGGACAACCGGCACACGGTGCACAGGGGTGTGGACACCTTCTGCTGTCACGACCTTTGTCCTTGCTATGAGCTCCAGCTGCGCCCCGTGCAGAGGTTCCAGAGTTGCTGGGCTGCCTGCAGCTACTGCCGCTCGGGGCCTTTGTTGTCCCCTGGCCCATGGAGGCTGCAGGCTGGGTTCCCCACAGCAGACGTGGAGGAAGATACCCTCCACCGTGTCTGGGCTTTCCTGCTCCCACCCTTGTGATGCCTGCCCACCTGGAGCTCTCCTGTCGGTACTCGGCTCAGCCTCTCTCCAGGGCGGCTTCTCGGGGGTCCCCCTTTCAGTGCTTCTTCTTCTCTCCATGGTTCCCCTCAGTTGGGCCTAAAAGCACCCCAGGGCAGAGACTGGCCCTTCTGACCCTGTGCCTGGTGCAGGGGGCACCTGACTGATGTCCCTGCCAGGGCTGGGTGTGGACGGCTGGATCCTGGCAGCGGTCACCACAGGGTGTGGCGGGAGTGGCAGGGTGGCACAAGGACGAGCCTGGATCTCGCACCAGAGGGGAGCAGCTGCTTCCACTGCCTGTGGGTCCGAGGCCACCTCTGCACCTGGGGCTGGGAGAGGGGCCAGCGCTGTGCTCCTGGTCCCTGCACGGGAGCGGAGGCTGCTGGGTTCGCAGTGCTGCTGGGAACCATCCAGTTTTACGAACACCCCAGGCAGGAGGGACGAGCCTGCGGCTGGGCTTGCTCCCGGGAGGCACTGCGTATGGCCATTTTCTAAGCAGGGGCCATGGGCTGCGTTTCCCTGCTGGCCTCCCTGGGTGGAGCCAAAGTTGGAGGGACACAGACTGAGGAGTCCCTGAGCTTGTGGTGGGGAGGGTGGAGGGGTGGGCGTCACCAGCTTGCAGAGCATCCCCTTATCCTGACCCTGTTCTGAGATGTCCTGCTCCGATCACGAGACCCGGGGGCCAGGCTCTGAGGTGGCTTGGCATCTAATTCCTCTTAGAGAGACTCCTGCTGCCCTGCGACGGCGCTTTAACGGCCCCAGAAGTCTTACCATCAGACGCGCGTTGACTATTCGGTGTGCGAAGACACGTGGCCAGGCCCAGAGCCCTCTGCAGCTCTCCAGCCTGGCTGTCGCTGGGTCTCAGTGGCCAGGACAAGACCGAAGACAGCGTTCCCACGAGGCTTTATTTACAAGAGCAGGCGCTGACTGGACTTGGCCCCCGAGCCCTGGACAGCAGCCCCTGCTGATCCGCCACACCCGCGCCAAGCTTCCTGAGCGCCAGGCACGTGCTCAGAGCCTGTGATAGAGCTGCCCGTTTCCAGAGGAAAGGGTGACGGCTCCTGCCCAGGATCTGCTCTTCATGCCACGCTTCATTCACGATTTGAATAATTCAAGACCTGTTTCCTGCAGCCCAGACAGGCCGGCTGATTCGGCACCGGCTGCGACGGAGCTGACGCGGCAGACCCGCCCGGACTCACGCGGACGCAGCTGGCCGAGATGCAATTCTTGACACATTTTGAACATTTTCAAGGGGAGTTTGCATTAGTTTAAAGTTTGCGTGAAAGGAGGCTTTCGGAACATTTTATGCCACATTTTCTCCCAAATTTAAGTCGTTCAGAGTGTTCTGCACACCTGCTATGTCCCAAGTGCTGCCGGTCTGGTGGCGCCCACTTTGGGAATCATCGTCTTGGCATTCTGCAGTGACGAAGTGCTGAGTCCAACCTGCCCCGGGAGCTCCCAGCAGAGCAGACGAAGCCCGAGCCCAGAGCTGCGCCAGCCCCCAGCCGTGCTGCGCATCCTCCTTCCTGCTCTCCCTTGACAGCCCGGCCATTGCAGGGAGGCCTGGTGGGGCCCTTGCTGATCTCAGCCACCCAGTGGCTGCCAGGGTTGGCCTAAGTTCTCATCCCTGAGGAGTCCGGAGTCCTGGGGAGGTTCTGAAAGCCCAGGTGTCAGCTTTGATTTCATTCCGTTTTGCTCGAGTCTCAACCACTCAAGCAAAGAGGGATTGTTTTCTGGGAGATCCTCTGGTCCTGGATTCAGATGCCCACAGGAGTTTCCAGTAGGGCAGTACCTGCTGACAGGTGACCTCTCAGAAACTCTGATGGAGCCCTGGTGGTGCCAAGGTGGTGCTGGCCCCACGTGCCTTCTCCCTGATGTCCCCTGTAGCAATTCCACAGGGAGTTCTGTTGCTCCCATTTTCCAGGTGAGGAAGCTGAGGCTGAGCAGCGTGGCTTACTTTCTAAGGATGCATGACCAGAGAGTACCGGAGCCAGGGAAGGAATTCGGACTCTGTGGCCACAAGCCACACTCCTTCCTGGTTCTGTTTGAGCCCCGAGACATGTGTGACATCAGACCCAATGGCGGCAAGCTGCCAACTTCTTTGTGCAGTGGCTCTTAGCTTGGTTTTTGGCAAAGGCCATGCATGAGACGGTCTCTATGCTGTGCTACCCCTCTGCCCCTCCTGGTGGGATGCGAGTTGCTCTCACTGAGGAGGGACCACTAGCCGCAGCCATGACCCTTCTTTGGGAATAGCCCCCTCATTTCCTTTGGTGCAACCATTTCTCCTTGGTGCTCAGCCCCAGGGATTGGGTGGGTAATGCCTGTCTCCTCCACCTCCCTCAATATAGAGATTAGATCAGGAATGTGGGTGAGGTCCATCCAACCAGCGAAACCCAATCTTGGAATTCCATTGGTAGGAGTCCTTCTTGCTCAGTGCAGTTTGCTGGGCTGGTAGAACCTAAGCCTAGAATGCTGGGGAACATCTTTTGTACTTGTTGGAGGAAGTTGGCTTAAAAAGAAAGCCTATGTAGGGGAGAGCAGAGTGAAAATGGACTACACACATCACGGGAGCACCTGGATCCAGCTGTGCCTGCAGCAGGACTCTTGGACTTTTCAGTGTCATGACCTACTGTATTTCCTTTTATGCATGAGCTTGCCAGTTTGGGTTTCAACCACTTTTGCCCAATGAGTCCTAGTCCCATAGTCTCTACCAAGAAGTAGCCTAGTATGGTGTTTAAGGCAGATTCCAGAATTCTGCTATTTACTACTGTGTGATTTTGGACAAATTATTCAATCTCTCTGTGCCTCAATTTTGCTGAGAAGGGCTTCTCTAGGGGATCCTCCTTCCTCTGTCCATGCTTCTGTCCCTAGAACCAGAGACTTTTCCTTGCACAAGCAGTTCCAGGCTCCAATGAGGACTCAGATGGCTTCCTGCCCAGACCCAGTCCCCTCATGATCACACCCCTGACCTGTCCCCTCTCAAGTTGTCCCTTTCTCCAGGGCCAGGGGACAGGGGCACATCTAACTTATTGGGGATGTTGATGACTTCCTGTCCCTGGAATGCAGCTGCATTAAAAAATACAAAACAAAACTGATTTTGTTCCCAAAGTTATGCACAGACTTTTTTTTTTTTTAAAAGTTTGAACAGCATTAAAGGCTATAAAAAATAGAAGGTGCAAGTCTCCCACTTCCAGCTCCATATCTCAGCCCCTAGAGATCCACCTCCAGTTTCCTGTGTTTTCTCTCTGTCTCTGCGTAACCCCGGCTCCGTGAGGCTGCCTCTGAGTTGGGGGCTCACCGATCTGCCTCACAGGTCACTTCTCTGGGTGTGCGTGTTCCTCTTTTTAAAAAATCGTGGCAAAACACCTAAGCGTGGACTTTTCCTACTTGGCCTCCTCTAGCGCGTGGGTCCACCCTGCCCAGTGTGTTTACCTCGTTTCATGACGGGCTGGAAAGTCCCAGAACTTTTCCATCTTGCAAAACTGAAACTCTGTTCCCGCCCAGCCACTCTCCACCTGCATCCTGCAGCCTGGCCACCACCTGCCGCCCCACCTCCCATCACCACTCGGTTCCCACGGCGGCTGGTGGCACAGCCTGTGCTTCTGTAACTGGCTGCCTCCCTCAGCTTCATGCCCGCCCACCTGACGGCTGCATGGGTCACATTTGGCTTCTTTCGAAGGTCGAGTGATACTCGTTGTGTGGACAGGTGACATTGGTTATCTAGGCTCCTGTTGACAGACACTTGGGTTGCTTCCTCCTCTGGCTACTGCACATTAGGCTGCTGTGTACACAGTGCATCAAGGTCCTGCTTTGACATCTGATCCTGGAACTGCTGGATCAGATGTCACTCAATTTTGTTTTTGAGGAACTGCATACGGTTCTCCACAGTGGTGGCACCATCTTACATTGGACCAACAGTGAGTGCCCCCAGGTCTCCAAATTCCCACATCCTCACCCCTCTTGCTGTTTTCTGTGTTTTGATAATAGCCAACCTGACCATTGTGACGTGGACAGTCTCATTATGGTTTGGATCTGCATCTCCCTCCTGACTTGTGTGTTTTCAGATGTACAAATGTGAGTGGCGCCAAGCACACTCCGGAGCTGCGTGTGAGTCAGCGCTCTCTGGAGAGGCAGAGCAGACAGTGTATGTACGTGGGCACATGACAGGGGACTCACCAGGGGAATTTGCAAATGAGGTTTCGGCAGCTGGGAAGTCCTGGGACAGCTCTCCTGCAGGCTGGAGACCTGGGAAGCATGTCTCAGGCCAAGTTCAAAGGCCTCAGAACCAGGGAGGCCAATAGTGTAACTCTCAGTTCAAGGTCAAAAGCCTGAGGACCCAGCATGGGGGCCACTGGTGTAAGCTCTGCTGTCCAGAGGCCAGCAAGCCTGGAGTTCTGGTGTCCAAGGAGGAGGCCGGCGTATCCCAGCCCTCAGATGGACCTGCCTGCCTTCCATACTCGTTCTCTACAGATTGGATGGTGCCGACCACGTCCAGGGCGGGTGTCCCCACCTAGTCCACTCACTCACACGCTGACCTCTGGAAACACCCTCAGAGACACCCCAAGTGATGTTTTTGCAGGTATTCCTTAATCCAGCCAAGTTGAGACGCAGCCATCATGGACACAGCAGTGAGCGAACCTTTGCCCTGCTGGCTTTGGTCTTCTGAATGACTTAACAGTGAATCCCAGACTCGGGTTTCCACACTGCCACATGACCCAGCAGGCGCTTCTAAGGGCCGGGACTTCTCCCCACACAAAGTGTCACCGCCATCCTACAAGCAGTACCACCTCATACCCAACCCACAACCAGACCTCCCTGTTTCAAAAACACACAGCCTCATTTTTCACAGGGACCTGCTAGAAGATCCCCGTCTGGCCCAGGGAGTTAGCCAGGCCCTTCTCCCCACAGGCACACTGCCACAGGGCTGGGGCGCAGGCTGCAGAGGCTCAGGGTCTGGGTTCATCCGTCTCTTCCAGCTGCCTCTGGGGTCTTGAGCAGTTACTTAGCCCTGCAGGGCCTCTCTTTGTCCACCTGCTCAGTGGGAAGGGGAACCACAGTGTCTACCTCCCAAACTGCAAGGAGCCCATAGTGAGGCTTCAGGGCTTGGGAGCTGCTAGTGTTCCTTACAATTACCAAATGTGAATTTTGAAGAGACGCTCTCCAGTGGGGGATGTTCAGGCAGGAAGCAGAGTGCAGGCCTGGGGAGGGAGGCCTTTGAACTGTACCCCCATCTCGGCATGTAGAGGGTGCCCATCATCCTGGGGTCACCCTGCATCAGGGCCCCTGTGACTCTAGTGAGAGCAGAAGCCAGCTGCTGCCCACATGCTCGGCTGCACGGGCTTGCTTGAATAAAGGATGATAAGATCTGCAGTGGGAAGGGGATGGAATTTTATTTGGAGCTCAAATTCATTTTGTTCAGATTGGTTTTTGCCATTTCCTCTTTCTTGATCTGATGGCCTTCTCGGTAATTCAGTAAGTGGTTACCCTGGATGGTGACTGGCAAATGGGAGCCCGAGGGGGAGAATGGGGCCCGAGGGAGGATGGGCACTGCCTGAAATTGATTTATCCTAATTGGGTCCAGAGCCAACTACCCTTTAGACTCAAAGGGAATCATGGGTGTGGAGCAGCATCTAGTTTAACCTGAACAGTGTGACAGATGGAGAGACAGAGAAGAGAGCGAGGGGGTCAGTGAGGGGAGAGGGGGACCCACTGCCTGGCCTCTGCAGGTTGTGTGGGAACTGGAGCCCGGGCCTGGCAGTCTGATGGATGCATGTGCCCCTGCATCCTGGACGCTGAGACCTGGCTGGCTGTGTGACACTGGATGCTCTGGGCTCCTCTTCTCATCTGTGCAGTGAAGAGATGGGTGGGGATCCAGGCAGCTCCAAACACCCCTGCTTCCCGGAAGGGCAGCCATGGCTGACCAGTCCTTTCCTGTGGTTTCCGCCTTACACGTGGACCCTGGCCTGATGGCCTGGGCTCACCCAGGGCTGCTTGCAGTTTCAGCCTCCTCTGCTGGGGACAGAGGGAGGCTGCAAAGTGGGAACGGTGTTCTTTAAGTTCTGGACTGTTCATTCCTTTGCCCCTCTTCTCCCTTTGCACTCTCCCCACGACCTCCCTTCAAGGGACCCACGTCCTGGGTCAGCTTGGCCGACTGAGGGACGTCATGCAACAGGAGCTTCCTGAGCCTCAGTGGCCTACTCAAGGGGACTCCTGGTGCAGGGACAGGTTCACAGACGCTGATTGTCCGAGTCCTTCCTGGCCGTGGTTTCTTGGCTGGGTCCCTCCTCTATGCCTCGGTCTCCTCACCTGTGCCTGGGAGTCCTGACCCCCTCGGCCGCAGGCTTGGCTGCAGCACTTCGTGGAAACCGGCCAGCCTTGCCTTGGTGGAAATGCCACTTCTCCCAGAGAGCAGAGGCCTGGGCCTCCCTGTGGCTTCAGGGTGCTGGGCTCTGCAGGCTTGGCAGCTCCCTCACAGCCGCCCACGGTGGCCCTGCAGGTGTGCACGGGGGTGGGGGTGGGGGGTTTCGAGTTCCTTTAGCAGGCCAGGTCCAGCTCCATTTAGCTGCTCGGTGACCCTCAGAAGTGCAGGGTCACTGCAGGGCCGTCCAGGGGCTCCTCTGACAGGCTCCAAGCAGCCTTTCAGACCCGGAGAGTGCAGCGGGCACAGGGGCTGGCTGAGCAGGTGTGTGGAAGGAAGTACTGGCCACCGTGGGGCTGGGGACCACAGTGTCTCTGGCCAAGCTGCGCATCCTGGATGGGGGCCACGTCCGTCCAGAGAGATGAGTACCTTTTTCTAAGTTACCTCACACACGGCCTCTTGCCAAGTGGTCTGCTCTGGAGGCCATTTGTGCACAGAGGTGTGGAGTCTACAGCCTGAAGACTGATCCTCTTTTCTCTGTCCACCTCAGGGCACACTGGTTAGCTGCCCAGTCCCATAAGGGGCTGGCATAAGCCTATCTTTCATCTTTTCTGCTATTCAGGTAGGTAGGGAACGCTAACCACTGTCACCATGCAGGGAATGGAAATCCTCAAAATGTACTCTTTCCTTTCCCGACAGTAACAGTAAGGTGTATTTATTGTAGAAAATTATGATGACACAGGAAGTATAAAAGAGGAAATGAAAATCATGCAAGGGACTCCAAAACATTGCAAAGGGGTGTTCCTTTTAGTTTTTTCTCAGTTTGGGTATTAGAATCATATTGCGATGATTTTGCGTTCTGCTTTTTAAGCCTGATGTTGAAGCACGAGTGTTTTCTCACATACTCAGTTGTTCGTCTGCATCAAGTTTGAGGGCTGGGTGTGCGGCAGTTGAACCAGCCGTTCAGCTGGGTCCCAGCTGGACAGAACTTTGAGCAGCAATATTATCTCTAAGTTTTTATTCTCGCCTGATTATTTCTTTTGGAAAGAATCTTGGAGCAGTGGAGGGGAGTTACTGACTCTGAGGGTATGCAGGGTCCTGTGACTGGGTCCCCGGCCATCCCTCCCGCTGGCCCTCCTGGGGGTGCAGTCCCTTCCTCTGGGCATGGGCGCAGGTGAGTCGCTTCTGCTGAACAGAATGGGGCAGAAGGACCTGGTGGTGCTTTGAGGCTGAGGCGCAGACCTCTCTGACTTGCTTCTTGCCATGCTGTCTCCATGTTCGCTTTGAGGAAAGTCGGCTGCCATGTTGTGGGCTGCCCTATGGGGAGTCCACCCAGCCAGGAACTGCAGCCCCGAGGAACTGGGGCCCTCCGCCCACCTCGTGGGTGAGTTTGAAGAGGAGTCTCCCGGGTCGGGCCTCCAGGTGAGACACAGCCTATGTGAGTGTGTCTTCTAGAAAGTCTATCTGGTCCCCATTCCCTTCCCCCTGCCCAGCAGATTCATTTTCAGCGGTGTCAGTGGGTCGGTTTCAGCAGGGGACACTGCTGACAGCCAGGGCCACGGAACACGCCCTCGTTCTGAACAGCCTTTGTCTTGGAGGATCCAGCCAAGAAGTGTGGATGGTTCCCTGACTGTCTGAGTCCAGGGAAGCATCTCAGGGTGCCAGGCCTGTGTCTCAGTGGAAGCTCTGGCAGGCTCGTTAAGGGGGAGGCGATCAGGGGGCACATTTCCCTACTAGGGACATCCAGGGCTTCTGAGTGCATCCCACAAGCCATTTGAATATCCAAGGTCCATGTGCTTTATCTTAATTGGATTGATGCATCTGCATTTTGAATTATTTTTTTAGAACCCAGGGTACTTTCTTGTAACCCCAATAATTTTGGAATGGAATGGAACCAAGAAAAGTCCATGGACCCCCAGAAAAAAGCTGTCCCCCTGTGGATGGGCAGGGTGGTTGGAGGCCTAGCTCTGCACCATGTTCCTGCTCTGCTCCCCGCCTGGCTCTGGCCTGCTGCAGGGGACAGCCGTGCAGCTGCCCACCACCCATCCGTCCAGGAGGATGAGGCTGCTGGGTCTGAAGGGAACCGACGACCATCTGCAGGCTCAGTCCCTTCCTCAGGACATGCCCAGGCCTCCCTCCGGGCAGGGTCCTCCCACTGGCAGGCTCTTTGAGGATTAATGGCTCTCTCTGCAAGCCTCTAATGGATCCATAATCGGCTTGCTTCATTAGGGTCTGCTGTCTGGGGAGGTTAATTGTGCACTTGGAGACACAGCAAATGAAGCTGCTGTGAGTCTCTGAGATCCAGAGACCTTCTGCATGACATCAAGGCTGTCCTGAGAGTCACACCCTGCCCCATCCTCATAAGCCAAAATTCGGCCATGGAAAGCAAATTAGTCTTATTTATGTTCTTCATTCATCGTCATGCTTGAGGGCCTTAAGGAAGCAATTCCTAGCTCTTGCCAGGTAATGACCTTGATTGAGAATTTAGAAGTTGCACACATCCACGTAGCCCCACATAGCATGCACACTGCTTGAGGAGTGGGTACTGCAGACTTCCTGAGCCTGTTCTACCCTCTTGGAAAGTTCTGAGGAACATCTGTAAGGCGACCCTTCTGTTCATTCACTCACTCATTTATCCCCTAATTTATTTAACAAATATTCATTGAGCATCTGCTTGTGCCAGGGGCAGCTCCTTCTTTCGCTGGGCTTTTTTTTTTTTTTTTTTTT